>JAUMHR010000048.1:693282-712149 GCA_032361145.1 Enteromius fasciolatus | reverse complement strand
TAAATGTAAATAAGTAAAATAAAAATGTTTAAAATAATACAAATAAACACTTTTTAAAATATATATATATATATATAATGAAACAAAGACACACAACAAAATTACTAAAACTGTAGCCAAAATTAAAATGAAAACACATACATGAATGTTATACAATTATATAAACAATTGTAAATATTAATACCACAATACTATATTAATGTTACTCAGCCATAATGACAATATTCCAGATTCAAGAATGTTTTAATATTACTTGTGTATATGTATATGCATATAAACACACACACATGAACTTGAACCCACATTTGTCAGATGTTTCCAAAATATACACTACAACATTTCTACATAAATCAAATTAAACCCTAGTTAGGTGAAAACGTGTCATTTATACTTCTGTATCGGTTTCAAATATTAATAAATTTAGGCCTACTTATAATATATAAAACATATGCATGTGTGCATAGACAGCACCCCGTGACTCATTCTGAGACGTTTCTTTCACTATCACCCCATCAGTAAATGCACACGTGCCTCACAATCTGCAGTGTGACTCATGCACATCTTCTGTTTTTCTCAGGTGTGTTTGTTTGTTGGAGTCTGAAACTCCTCAAGGATGCAGCGGTGGTGTCAAACATGGTGGTGTGTGTGATGCAGTGGTGCATTCTCATTAAAAACACACACGCGTCCCAATCCATGCTGCATTCCCTGCATCCCAGCACCCATTGTGCTGATGCTCAGAGAGCAGATGTCAGACTAGGAAACCACAATCAGACTGCACAAATGATTCTAGGAGTCAGTGTAGAGAATATGGACACAATCTGTTCTGAACTTGAAGTGTTCTGTTCTACAAATAAAGCATGCATCTACAAGAGAATAGCAAATAACCACGCTATTAAATCTATGAATAGAATGACATTTAATCATGTTCATGTTGCAGGATGAACTTTAATCCCAGTGCATGGTCTGAATATTGCAGCTGTGATCATACAATATACGGTCAACAAAAACACATGACCTATAACCCATGCATGGTTTTATCAAACATAATCAGACCACAAAAAACATCGATGCATTAATAGAAAGTATAGAGTCAGTAAAACACACTCTGCTGTCTATGCATGGTCTAAATACATTAACAAACACCATGCATTAAAATAATAAAAGCATCACATGAGGATGTGCCTGTATGTCAGTGAACGGTCTGATCTCTGTAGGGAACAGAATCAATGAAGATGTATGATCTGATCTCTGGATATAGCTTACAAGACGCATGATCCGTTCAAATAAATGAACAACAAACACGTGACAAGCGATCAAACAATGCATTGATAATCATAACAGCACGTAATCGGACCCGTTAGCTGATTAGCCTCTGTGCTCACCTCTGGAAACTGTTAACCCTCTTCATCTCGCGAAATCAAAACAAATCGGAGAGCTGCAAATCAATCAAATGATGAAAATGAATCAGATGTCCGAGGCCTGCGGCGAAATCTCCATTCACTAGAATCAATCCCGGATCGAAACGAAACGCGTCCGTGGCAACATAACTGCTCAAACACACCCTAAATCATCCGTCAAAGACCGTTTTGTCACATCATTTCATCTCGCGTAAGTTCCCTCTCTCTTTCTCTGCCTTTATGCCTCTTTTTGTGTCTATCGAAATCCGGAGTTGTACATTTCAAGCATTTTTTAAGGCAAACCTGATTGACGGGGACTTCAGCCAATAGGGGCGCGGCCGGCGTAAGGCGGTCGATGCGTTCGACCAATCATCGGCCGCGATGATATCGCTTTGTTGAACGCAACAATAGAGGGCGGGGTTTATGAGGCTAGAGAGTTGCCATACCTGTTTGAGTCGTGTCCTGTTATTCTAAAGTGACACTGAAAAGGACAAATGACTCTTTCCTCTGTCAGTCAGTGGAAATACAAAACGATAATCATTAAGTGTAAGCCTAACTGTAACCCAAGTTAGCAACAAACCACAAATGTCCTTATTTCTAAAAATGTACTCTTTTGGACATGTGCCTACAACCTTTAAATTACCTCGGACTAATATGTAAATACCTTGGTATATGCCTAATGCAATCATTTAGCTCTTTGGTGTCAAATGGCTCATTTAACAGGCAATACTATGAGGTAGGCAACTTTGCATATCATGCAAATACCATGCCATGGAAATGGTGATCATTCATTTCCAAAGTATGTGGTTTTGTCAGGTGACACCATGATGATACTGCTGCTCATCTAATATTTTTCTGATATCATCAAAGTGACATCATTGCTTTCTCTCAGTTGCATTTTGCATGCATGTGTAATTGTGCATTTGTGTTCCTGTTCCGTACTGAATTTTACCTCGGGAATGCAGGAATATTTGTCTCATTGGACTGGCACTTCTTCTGAACCGTTGAGTGTATGAACATACACTTACACAATATATGTGTCCCAACCCGCATGTTGCAACTATCCTGAAGGCAAACTTGCACAATATTAATGTGCAGCAGCGTGTTTGGGTGAAGAGCCACCGTGGCTCAGGGATTCTGTGACCAGAAGCAACATTACATAAACCAGCAGCAACAGCATTAGATGTCACAGAACATTTATGTAAGGCTGTTAACTGAATTGAGAAGACGTCTGTATCATGTTTCGCTACATTTGGTCTTGTTTTCCAGGAAAAACATTCAAAACACCCTTAAGAAAAGACATTTTCTTGTTTTGACAGTTTGACGAAATTGTTCTTGTTTTCAGAGAAACTGTCAAAGCGTTTTCCGCTGGTGCATGAATGAAACGTTCTCCTAATATGCCAGGCAAATACTTTGTTGAAAAAGAAAAAATACAGTACTCATTCAGTACCGTATTGACAGTAACAAGATCTATTAACTGCACTACAGACGGATTTAGCTGTCTGACTGTAGCTCTAATTGTATCAGACTTTAAATATTTGCCTGGTCATTTGATTGGAGACTAAGGTTACTACCAAGCTAAAAAAGTCTTTTTGAAGTGATGTGTTGTTATGAAAATGTTATATCTGAATGTTCGTAGAACGTTAAACACAAAGTTTTTAAAATGTTTAAAAAGAGAAGTTTATGTGAATGTTAGCGACGTCATTAAGGGAATGTTCCGTTTTAGAATTTTGCAAACATTATTGGAATTTTAGAATAGATTGCCTTTTATTGCCACTGTACACATACAATGTACATTTTAGACATGTACGAAGAGATTAAGAGAGATTAAGACTGTACATTTAACAGTATTTTACTGTAAAGCTACTTAAAATGTCCCCTCGTCGAACATGTTCTCACAAGTATCTGTAACGGGTTTTTTTTAAAAAAGTTATACAAAGTGACGAAAAGTGCAAGTACAGTAAAAATCAGCAGCTGTGTTTTCCAGGTTTTTACTGTTAAAAATTATGTAGCAACATGTGTTCAACACAGTCTCACAGCCAATTCGTACGTATTAGAAGTATCCATTTTTTCAGAAGTAACATTTTCATGAGTTATTGGAATGTTAGCAAGATGTTCTTAGAAAGAACTTTACACCATTTGCGCCTCACTTCCCCAGAATGGTCCTTTTCTGTGTAGCTGTTACATCCCACAATGCACCAGAAATAGAACAGAGAAGTGCATCCACATGCAAAAAACATGAAAACAAAAAATACTGCCACAACATCGTAGCAAAAAAAATAACTAAGTCCTGAAAAACCACCACCAGACCTGTGATTTTTATTTGCAGGACCAGATAGAGTGCAATATTAAATAGCACCGACCCTACCACTTTTAAGTGGTTGGACAATGTGTGCTAGCTCTAGGCAAATGTAAAAGATAACCATGTTCAGATAAATCCACGGCAGCCCTACTTCTGTTTAAACTTTTCTGTAAAGCACAAAGAAACACTCAAAGAGGCTCTTAGAAGCCACACGCATTTGTGGAAATTTCACACACTATGTGGTAGATAAAACCAACAGCTCTCGGAAACCAGCAAACTCTTGATTTTAGAAAAAGTCTAGTGCAGCAAGAGGAAGTTGAGAGGGCTAAATAGACCGGGGGAATTACACTAAGACACTAACAGGAAAGCTGATCCTTTTCTTCCTCCTTGTAATCTTTCATGACGTGTCTCTCTACAGTCAAATCTTTTCTTCACATTTAAAAAAAGTAACATACCCAGAAGACAAAATTTGTTCCATGTTTTGCTAATGTTCCTATGGAAATGTTATTTCAATGTTTGCAGATTTTTTTATATATGCTATAATATATATGCCCCCCCCCCCCAAAAAAAAAAAATCTTCTTTCTAGTTTCAAATAGTTAAAAGAAAACATTAGGCAAATGTCCAGCTAAAACAGGAACCTTACAAACATTATAGGAATGTTATTTTGAATATTCGCTGGATGTTTTGAAAGCGGTAACATTTCAGAAATGTCAGATTTGGTGCTAATGTTTTGAGAGCATTAGTAAAAGAGCAGATAACTCTGGACAAATAACCTTGCCAATGACATCCCTTGTTAAAAATCAACTACATCAGTTCAACATCAATTCCAAATATGCACTACACAGAACTTTGAATTCTACTTCGGAACTTTGTGGAATGATTGGAACACGGCAGGTGAACACTTTCCTGGATGATATCATCTCCACTCTTTATCGCACTGTTCTCGGGTTACTTCATCCACATGAGCCTGACAAGAAGCTCCTTTATCAGTCTTTATCAAGTTTTGGATGTGTTCATCTGCCCAAAATATCAGCATATCAATATTTCTACAAGGTCGGCTGTCATTTTCAGGCCTTGGCCATTCAGCTTGACTTCAGAACAACATTTAAGCTAATTCGATTAGCGTTTGGCACCATACGCACTAGTTTCTCCTTTCACAGTCACTCCAGACAAGTGACCTGCAATGGCTCATGGATTTTTTGGTAGCCCAGCCTGTCCTGGCACTGCTCCAAATAGATTTAGGGTTGTGTAGATGATAAAAAAAAAAAATGAATGGCGGTAAGGATTATACACAGAATGCGATTTAGACAATTAGGACATGTTCCTGGACCAGTATCTCCTACTTGGCTAAACATTCTCCATTTAAAATGTATTGTATGAACTAAAATGCTAATGGTATAACCTAGCCTAGCCTAATGTTCTTATTATAAAAAGACTACCCATAGATCCAGGTCACCAAACGAACAATATTTTTCACTTTGTCTTGCGGTAAAGGTCCAGAGGGACTTGAAAATGAAATTACACCCAAGTAGTTTTTGCGCAGCACATGTTCCCAGAGGGAGGCACCTCTCATTACTCTTTCATGGACTGTAAGGTTAAGAACCGCGGTGACATAACAAAAGGGGCCACCTGAGAGGAGAAAGCTGAAATAATATCCCTAAGAGCAGGGACAAACACGCTGCCAGAACCTGAGCCTCAAACATGGAGCAGACCTCCCAGAATTCTCTCTGTCTGTCTCCTGACAGAACCTTTCAGGATCGGCTCGTATCAAAAGTGCTCCCTTGGCCCTGTTTTTGTTATGGAAATTTGTCCCGGATGCGTTTATCCCAGTGGAGATGTCAGTTATGTTGTTCTCGTTCATGAACACCAAGTAAAATGCTTTTCTAATGCTATAAAGTGTCTTTATATTTCAGTAGCATTTAAAAACCCCATAAAATGAGCAGTTATCATAAATGAAACTGAAAGTATGTGTCCGGTTTTAAATGAGTGAGTGCTCTCCGTACGTGTGTTAGTGTGACACAGCGCTATCTTCTTATCTTGACGTTAAATATTTACTCTGTGCTACAAGTCATTCAACCTTTGAAACAGTGTTAATGATGGTTCGACGTCGATATACGTCCACAGATATGATTGTGGTAAATCATGTAATCACCAGCGCTGTGAGCTGGCAAGCATTTTTATGATGCTTTATTTGGATAAATTATGCATCATTCTTTGGAAGAAAGTCATGTATGCAAAATTTTTTACTACAGTGCAGATAAAGTTTCCATAACATTAAATACACAACTGTTCAAAAGTTTGGGATCAGTGAGTAAAATTTTTTAAAAATAAGTTCTGCTCACCAAGGCTGCATGTATCAGATAAAAATTGCAGGGGGGGAAAAACGGTCATATTGTAAAATATATTTAACATTTAAATTTATGTGGCACATTTTTTTAAATGTCATTTATTTCTGTTCTGTTATTTTCAGAATCATTGTTCATTTCAGTGTCGCGTGATCCTTCAAAAATCATTCTAATATGCTTTTACATTCTTAAGCACTTTCTTAGTGTAAATATCCTGTATTTGTTCAAAAGCTTCCGCTCTGAGAACCTGAAGTGTAAAAATAGCTAGTAAGTACGAAGTAGCATGACGTAAAGCTCAACAGCTAACGGGGTCAAGCCCTCTGTGACAAAACAGTGATTCAAACCTTAATGATACTGCAGACACACACCCAAACAAAAACATTGGACGCATCCTCCAAACAACTTCGGCCGTGGTTTTGCTGATCTTTGCTAATCTAATCCAAAATCCAATGAGATCAATGTTTGTGAGACGTTAACTCAGAATAGATGCAGTATGTTGTCTTGGACAACTGTCTATAAACCAATCCCAGCACCGCAGGAACTTCACAGAAACATCTGACCTCCATTTCACTGATTCATGGATTTGGTTCAGAAAAGACTCAGGAGGCTCAGAAGTTGCTCTTTTATAGCTCAGGAGACTTAATGACACTGTCTGTTACATCACATTTAAGCATCAGCTCTGTCTCTGTGTCTCCAACAACAGTCAACAGTCCTAGGGTCAGGTAACAAATTTAGGTTATAAAAACGTTGGGACCATTATTTAAAGTTGTTTCTAATATTCTGAAATGTCAAGTTTGCTTATCATCATATGTTCCAAAGATGTTTCTTACAAATTCGAACTAATATCCACAAAAAATAAATAAATAAATAAATATAAAACATTATTTGAAAGTTGTTGTTTTTTTACATTCAAAGCATGTTAAAATGTCATGCCTTCTGGTTGCATTTAGTATGCTATTTAAATGTTACAAAAATGCTTTTACAGTGTTTTGATAACTTTATTTTAAATTAAAATGTAACGTTATTTGAACTTTTATTTTTTAAGATTGTAATGTTAATGTATATTTTTAATTTTAACATGCCGAGTTTTATTGTTGTGATTAAAATGTTATTTGAAGGTACTACTACCTTACTACCCTACTAGCCATTTTTTCACCCAAAATATAACATGAATATTTTTCTAATATTCCAAGAACATTAAAATTTTAACTTTCCTTGTTGTCATTAGAATGCAATGTTAAAAAAATGCTGCTACATCACTGCTCCATATGTTGCTATATCATTTTTAACAGTAAAAACCTGGAAAACACAGCTGATGATTTTTACCGTAAACTCAATAATAGTATGAGAACACTCTATGCACATTACTTTAAGCACTTTTTGTCCTAACGTTTGTATAACTTTTTAAAAAAGTTACAGAAACCTGTGAGAATAATGTTAGATTTTAAGTAGCTTTACAGTAAATTGAATGTACAGACTTCATGTTAATGTACAGACTCCATCATCTTATAATTTTTACAGTAAAAAAAAATAAAAAATCCTAAACTCTCTGCGATTCCCTTCGTGAAACGTACTTACTACAGTAATTTACAATAAAACAATCCTAAACTCGCTGCAAAATTATTTATCACAAATTTAAGTACAATTCTGTAAAACCTAAATTGCTGCTACAGTATTTTAACGGTAAAGTACTGGTTACCACAGCTGCCTTGTTTTAGCACATTTTTAGAATCAATGCAGAACCTTCGAAATCGTTTTTGAGCCTCTATTCATTCTCCATTGAATCTCAATGCTGCTTTAGAAACATGAGATAATAAAGGGATGTTTTTACTCACCGTTTCTTCTGATAATCCGATCCCGACATGATTCAATCTCGCACAGAAGTTATGAGTTACTTACAAAAACACGTTGTACACAAGTTATAAAATGAGAGATACAGTACTTTGAGTATGTACAGTAGATAGAAAAGATAACATGTGCTGTAGCAGCTGTTATCAGTCCTCCTTCTTCCAACCTTTCAGACCAAAGTACTCTTTTTCTCTGCGCCCGGAGGCTCGTAGGTGGTCACCATCTTGTTCTGGTCCCACCTGGCGTTGGCGGGCGAACTCTGCATGACCACCAGCCGGATAGGAGAGGGGTTGACGTTGGGCACGGGGTCGGGAGCGTACTCCTTGGTGGGGTCCTTGCCCTGGCAGTCATAGAGGATGCAGGAGATGAGGAAGACGAGGAGGAGGATGACATAGCTGGCGATCAGGATGATGAGATTGAGGGTGACCGGGTCTATCTCCACGTCGTCGGCGATGAAGCTCATGGTGGCGGCGGGACTGAAGGACTGAGGCAGATCGGGAGCTGAGTATCTCAGGACGTAGAGACCTGTGAGGGATTAGCTGACACAAATCTCTCTCTCTCTTTCTCTCTCTCCTTCACTGTCTGTCTCACTGCCTCTCAGTTCAGTTTAATGTGCTTTATTGGCATGACTAATAATCGTACATCTGTATCGCCAGAGCATTTTTCGGCTTATATCTCTATCTGTCCATCATTCAGTATTAATGCGTTTTATTGGCATCACGAACACATTTGTACTGCCAAAGCATTTTCGGATGAGTTGCATATTAAGGCAAAATTAAAATTGCACAACAACAATACACTGAATATAAGAATATGACAATAAAAGCAGCTTCTGTGTAAAAACATGCTTTAATCCACAGCAGATATTACTGAAGAAGGTACAGGTAAGAAAACTGGAGGAAGAAATCAGGGCCCAATGATTTGGGTTGATTGGATCCTGTGTTTTTAGGACTGCAATTATTTATTCAAAAACACAGTAAAAATGTTAAAATATATTACAATTTTAAATAACTGTTTTCTATTCCAATTTGTTGTAAAATGTCATTTATTCCTGTGATGTAAATCTTAATTTTCAGCATCATTACTCTGGTCTTAGTGTCTTAGAAATCTTTCTAATATACTGATTTGCTTCTAAAGAAACATTTTTATTATTAAAAAAACATATATATCTCTGTGGAAACTGTGATACAGTACGTTTTTGAACGATTTGAACTGGATTTATTTGTTGCATAAATCTTGTTGAGAACTACCTGTACATGCACTGTAATCACTGTATGTATATGTATATAAATATATATATAACTGCACACCCATATTTGTAAATGCATAAATGCAAGAGTATCATTCATTTCTAGTGATTCCAGTAAAACAGTCTGAAATCTAGGTTTTAATTCATTGGTTTAGAGGGAGATGAGGCAGTGTCTCTATTCTGTTTCATGTCTTTAAGACACATGCACTGATTCTGTGTGTGTGTGTGTGTGTGTGAGATATGGTTCAGGCTCCCTTTGTAATCCTAATCTTGATTGTGAGGAGGGATTGAACCATCTGTTTGAGCAGCGTTCACTCTAAATCCATCACACGCACCACCACTGGAGACAATGTTGTTATCATCAACTACCAATAAAAATGTATGTAAATGGGGAAACAAAACTGAACCTAAACAACACCTCAACTGAAGCCTACAAAATGCCCCAAACAATCAGTGGAGTAATGGGAAAACTCAACATAAACTAAAATGCAACTAAATGCTTCAACATGCACTAAACAAACTAATAGATTAATATATAAATGAAAGGACAGAGCTTAAACTGAACTAAAATGCACTAATTACATAAATAAAAAAAAATGTGAATACACATTTGAAAACAATTTAATCATATCAGTCAGTTAATCGTATAAGTCTCTCATTCCTAATGAAGTCAGGGGGAAATAAATAGGGCATACATGGTGCAAATGCGTTGGCAATGCAAGGTATTTTAGCATAGCAAAATCCCAATTTAACCTCTTAAGACCCTGCGTCCTCATACGAGGACATTATATTTTAGAGAATTTTGTTCCACTGTTAATTCTGGACGTCCTGTAAAGAGCACATTCAGGGCTTTTAGAGATACAGTACCAAATGATTGGATGTTTCACAATGAACACTCCCTCGACTTGTCTTAAATTCACTTAATATAGTGACACTCTTATGGAAATATTATAAAACTTTCATTTAAACTTGTTTAATTTTTAAATCGTGTGTCATGAATCAACCTCTCAGAAAATTAGCTTTTAAATCAAAATTTGACTTTCTGTCACGAAACAGGACGTTGATTTTATTCCATGTCCACCAGGACTAAAAGCATGTTTGTTACACATTTTGGAAGACAAAATTAATTGCAAAAGAAATTTTATTTCAATATTCTATGAAATATTACATAGGCCTATTATTATGAAACTTTTGTCAACTATTAGGCTACTCCCATTATTACACCTCTGTTTTCAAAAGCACATTAATATGGAAATGAGATTTGGTTTATAGATACATGAGAAAACCTTTTTTATGACCATTTTACACATTTTGCAGAAAGAAAAATTGTTAAAAGTTTGTAAAAAAAAAAAAAAACGTACTTTTTAAAAACTAAAGATATACTGGTGAAAAAAAATAAATAAATAGAAAGCCAATTGCTTTTGCCTATACATGTTCATTCATGTGTTTTTATTTATTTATTTTTTTTAGAGAAATTGAGTCCTATAGCATAGCATAACATACAAAAAGCTTTTTACATTATTTTTAATGCTCTAAACAATGCAACTACATGAAAAAACAATTCTCAGGTTAAATTTGACAGAGAGGCATGAATTTGCAAATTAGAACGTACCAATGAAATTTTTATGCTAGATATGAATAACTGACTCACTCCTTAGCAGATCATCCATCAGGACAGCAGGTGTATTCAGGTCATGTCTCTTCTGAGCAGCAGAGGGCAGAAGAGCTCACGGCTGAATAAAACACGCCTCGATCCTCAAGGACACGTGAACTTTGACCCAGAGAAATTTGAGGCGGATACAACCTCTCCCGAAACAGATTTATGCTCTTATATTATTCGCAATGCTGCAAAATTATATATTTTTAAAATGCAAAATGTCAGAACATGACATTTTAATACTTTAATGCTTAATGCTAGAGGTTTAATTCCATCACTGACACTAATATGAGTAATAATTGTAATGAATGTTAATAAGCTCTGGTGGCTCTCGGCCTGAGGAACAGATTGTTGCTTTCATTCGCTCTGCTGACATTATCAAACTGATAAGGGAAATCTCAGAGATACAGCGGCACCGCAACATCTGTGCATGCATTTTGAAATCACAAGCTGTTTTTCAGCGATTTATATAATGATCAAGCAGGAATGAAATGTTTTGTGCCGTATCAGTTTGTGCGGGTGGAGTCTGTCCTGTCTGTGGTGCCGAGCTGTCCAGAAAGAGAGACAGCTCCAGGATCAGGTTTGATAACGTCAGAATTCAGACTTTATTTTTGACTGACATGCACAAACAAAGCCGCCCTTTCTTCCACGTCAATTCTGCTTCCTTTTTGTCACGTTTATTCCTGTTCCTGCATCCCTGTGCCACAGTGCGTTTACTCTTGTGGCAAATACATCTTTCCTCTCTCGCAATTCCCTGAACTGTTTTCACAAAAGTAAAATGTAACAATTTTTAATTGTAGAATTGATTTGCAAAGCAGTTTTCGATTCATTTGTCAAATTACTCTGCGAAGCACTCTGGTTGTGTTGGGTATCGCAGAAGAATCATTCTAGTTGATTCTTTTCTATGACTTGGTCAAATCATTTCATCAAGTTGTTTTGTTTGGCGAAAGAATCAATCTCTCCAATCGTATCTTTTTAATTAATCCATCAAATCGATCTGCAACGCGGCTAATTTCGCAATTTTACGCTTATTAATTGTACAATTTGTAAAGTGGTCTGGACGAATCTTTTTGTGATCTAAAGTTGACTCTTTTTAACGAGACTTGGTTCAAATGGTTGTTTCGCAATTTGCGAGAGAATTGTTCTTTCTAGTTGATTGTTTTTAACGAATCGTAAAAATCAGAACAACTGGAGAAAAAAAAGTGTTTGGTGAATCGTTTAGTTCGCAAATTATTTTTGAGAATTGCTAAATAATTATTTATGAATTATATAAAGAATTCATTGTTAACATTGTATCGCAAAATGGTAAGATTGTTTTTTTTGGGGGGGGGGATTAAAAAAGTAGTTCTAGTTAATTGTAGTCAGTTATTTGATGAATCGGTCAATTGGATCGTAAAGCAGTATGAACTTTGTTTGAAAGTTGTTTGATGACTACTCGATTCTTTTGACGAATTTCGTCTAAATTAATCATTTTGCAATCGTATAAAATTAGTCATTTGAACAAAACGAGTACGATATGATATGATACGGTAAAATATGCGCAATAATCATTGGCTGTGCACCGAAAGGCCAGCTGCGTATGGGGTCAGAACTGAAACTGAGCAGTGGCTTGACGTTTTTATCTCCCTAGAGTACACTGTGTGGGGAACGCTGACACGAATCACGTGGACGAGTCTTGTAACCCTCAGAAAGCATTTTGTTTCCCTGAAGTTCATCAGGTCAAAGACTGACTTTCTCAAAGCCTTTGGCAGCAGTTTGAACATGCGGTTCGTGTCGGAGGACATTTGGTAATTGGTACGATAAACTAAGAAGACTCATATCAGGGGTTTGCCAGACTGAAATTCTGTAGCATAATCCAATTTCACACTCGTGAAGAGCCAATAAACCAGCATTTGGAAGCTGCGCTGGAGGAAAACGCACAAGCACATCTACAGTTTGCTTGTAAAGTTCTGTTCAGCTCACGAAAACCCATGAACAGGCAGAGATTTCCAAATGAACCTCATGTTGTGTGAGCTCACGTATTAAAAAAGTGTTGTGTGAGAGCTGAGACACTGGCACGAGTGTAGGAGAGAAGCAGAGAGCAGTGATGTGTGTGTGTGAGCTGCTCTGAGCCTGTTTATTCTGGACTGTGGAGATGGGTCCATTAGACATGGGCAGCGAGACTTATTCGATTATGAGAGAGGGACTGAACTGCGTACCCTGAATTTTCACACACACCTGTCAGTACACAAAATGTGTGTTTTTGTGAATGCAATATATTTAGCTGATTGTATTAGCTGATTTTTCAGGTATGTGGTTGCCAAGGTGTTCTGGGTGGTTGCTAGGTAATGTGTAATTGTCAAAAGAGTATCTATAAGATGCTTTTATTACTGTTTTTAAAGGGGATTCACTAAAATGTATATGTCTATTGTACACAAGGGGGAAAAAATCATTTACTAAACTTATATATAACACTTTTGCTCTGATATATTTGTTCATTACTTCATTTCAAGAATGCAAACTGAAAATGTTACTAATATTGGACCTATAGTATTTAAACATTTACGTATATAGAATAAAAACAATCCGTTCTTGTCAATTGTTTTCAGTGAATTGATCCACAAACTGTCTGTATGACTTATTTCAGGAATCAAGAAGTCATTTGTTGGCTTTTTGCTGAGTCTCTAATAGATAAAAGAAAAGGTAAAATGGGTTTGAACAGCTTGTTTCAAAAATTGACAAAGAATCGGTCAGTCTAGTCGAATCTTTTAATAAATCGGTCAGTTCAGTTTGCAGAAGCAGCCTTATAACGACTTACTTCACAAATCTCAAGATGATCTGTTTAATGAGTCAGATTTGGTTAAGACATCGACCTGAACAACCCACCTTGGGAATCGAAAAAACATCTTTCAATCTAGTCAACTGTTCATTGTTCGCGAAGTTATCTGCACAACTTGCTTTGTGAAATTGTGAATCAAAACACCACAGCCTTTCCTCGGACAAAAATGCATCGGGAAGAGACAGTTCACGTAATCTTAACCTGTGCTTTTGGATATTAAGTGATGAATTTGGACGAAAATGTCAATGAGTGTATGCGCTCGTGAGGTGTCTGGGAACTCTTTCCTTCCTGAGGGCTGCTGTGTTTGTGTTAGCCCAGCCGAAAGCCCTTCTTCTGGGTGTGGGAACCTACTCCTCCCTGAACTCCACATTTCCTCAAGTCAAGGACTGAGCAGCCGATACACATGTACACATGCACAGGTTGGTCTCACTGAGAAACACATAACCGCATTTTCACCAATAGCTAACGTTTTATGGTTGCCAAGTAAGACATGATCCTGGATCAACATTACTGTCCAAAAATATAGACTTATCCCAATCCCTACTTCTAAACCTTACCCTACCCAAAATTGATGATCATAAGCCTAAAACAGATATTTCCTAAAAAATGATCCCTCAAATCTGATTGTCTGATTCTAATGTTGTTCCAGGAGTGAAATCACTCTCACCAACATTTTATGGAGACGACTATGCAGGTAAACCCCAATTCTGCATCTGAAATACTGTTTGATTGACATTTATTGTAGACCTCTTCTAAAAGTCTAGAGCTGGGCTGGCTAAAGCAGAGTGAGACTACTGGGGTCTTTTTCTTAGGAGTAACAGCTGTAGAATTAGGAAGAAGAGCTGTTCGTTTCATGTCACTGCTGTCTAGGAACAATTGAGATATTTTTACTATGGGTTGTAGTTAGTTTAAATGAAATCAGCAGTTTTCTAAAGGCGTCACCTGTATATTTTAGTTTTCCTGGTCACACACTTTGCCCTGGTTTCGGCCTCTCTTTTAAATCTCCATCGGAAACCCTTTTCACGCTCATCCCTCGGCGGAGGAGGCAGGAATGTTCGCAGATAATTTAGTGCCTGTCTGTCCAATAACGCCCTGCGATCTCCTAAACTTGTACTAAAGCTGTGTCCGACAGTAACCTACAGAGTGATGAATGGTAATGGTAAAAAAAAAAAAAAGGGAAATGAATTTTTCAGTGAATTTAGAAAGTCTAAGTAAACAATTTAGAAATTATTTACAAAATTTAAATTAATAAATCGTATTATTTAGACACATGAAAATAGATGTTCATTGTGTTAATAAATGCTTTATTAACACCTGTTCCTCCTGTAATTCATGATTAAGTCAGGAAGTTATAAAGCATTCAGTAGTTGCCAGACGTCTGTGTTTGTGAGCTCATCTAAAGTGAGGACTAGTTATACCTTGTGAAGCATTTATAAATCAGATGTAAAGGCTGAACAGAAAAGTTAAACAAACACAACACAGAGGGATACAGAACACAGAAATAATTTTTCAAGATGTAAAAAATGTAATTGTACAACTGTACACAAAAAAAAAAAAATGTTGGCATCTTGAAATGAATATTTCTGTGTCCCTCTTGTGTTGTTTGTTTATTTTTATGTTAGGAAGATAACTGGCCCTTTAAATCTCCTTTGTACATTTAGATATGCTTATAAATCAAGAATAAGACATTTATAACTGCATTAATAAACCGCTTACGAATGACTATTAATGTTGGAACAATGCTTTATAAAGGATGAACTGACTATTTATTAATGCTTAACTAATGATTCATAGCGTGTAGTTATTATAAAGTGTTACCCATGTGGTTCAAGTTTCTGTGACTCCAAAAGTCATGAGTCATGAGGGTTCACAGGAGTTTATTATCAAAGTGTTTCAGCACACAAACCAAAAGTGAATGATCTGCTGGTTGTGTGTTCCTCAATGCAGCAGTCTTCCTGTGACTAAACACATAACAGACCCTCAGCCACTGTGTCACAGTGCTTTAATGTGTCTCTGGAGGTTGAAGGATGAACTGTGAGCTTTTTCTCACAGCAGGCCGAGGTGAGATAAAAGGAAACATAGCCCTGTGAAGACCGTACCTCTCATGACATCACCGTTAAATGCTTCCTGACCTCCACAGCTGCTGAGCGAGACACACCCTCATGCTTCCTGCACGAACCATCTCAGCAATTCACATCCATTTACCCTGGGAAAAACGCCTCGCTGCCAGCCACGGCTTTCCATGCAGTGCCGCCCCTTGTTATTTTGTGGTCACAAAAGCCTAATAAAATGACCTTCGATTTCGTTTTAATAGTGTGTCCCAACCCAGATCAGATTGGACACTGGTGTAACCTTGTACAGAGATCGTGGGTGGACGCAATACTAGATGTTTCGTTCAGAACTACTGTTTAGCCCAGAGGAAGTCACAATTTAAAGTCATCATTTGATGGTAATTTTGTAGCAATGCTCTTTATCACAGAAAGATTGGAAGTTATGACAATGAAAAATCCTTCATTCGATTATAAGAATTTAAAATGGGGGGAAATATCATTATGCAATAAATGGTTTTCTTGAATCCATTTTGGACACAATTATTGGCACCCCTAAAAATTCTTATGGGTAAAATATTTCTAAAGTGTAATTTACATATTCACAATTTTAGGGTCAGAAAAACCTTTAAAAATTGTCAAATAGCACCTACATCTGCACATGTTGTTTTGAAAGGTTTCACAAAAAATTCTCCTCGCTCATCTAAAAACAATCTCCAGCATGTTCAGTTGTCAGACATGACTGGAACCTCAAATGGCACTGGCTTTTATGGTCAGATAAAAGTAAAAAAAAATGACCTTTTTAGCAGCACACACCCAAGATGGGTTTGGTAAACACAGGAATAAAAAGTACTCCATGTGTACAATGAAATATACTGCTGCATTTTTGATGCTGTGGGTTTATATTTCTGCTGGAGGTCCTGGACATCTTGTTTAGACACATGGCATGATGGATTCAATCAAATACCAACAACAACAAAAAACTCTGTTCTTACAATGGGCCATGTTTTGATCTTCCAACAGTACAATAATCCAAACAGAAACATCAAAAACAAAACAAAAATGGGTCACTGAGCACAAAACCAAGCATCTGCTGGCCATTTCAGTCCTCTGACCTGAACCCTGTAGAAAATGAGGCAAGGTGAAAAGAAGCAGCACCATCACGGAGCAGGGAATCTGAAGGGTCTGGAGTGATTCTGGATGAAGATCTGGTCTCTGATCTCTGGTCAGGTGTTCTCTAACCTCATCAGGCATTACAGGAGAAAATCTAGGGCTGTTAAACTGGTAAATGGAGGTTTCAAAAAGTATTAAATAAAAGGGTGCTGTTAATTACCTATATCACCCTTTATTTGAAGTTCTTTTCCAATCAAAGGTTAGATTTTTGTGATTTTTAAATAATGAAGATGATTAATAATGCAGATACATTTTTACAACCGTCTTTGATCATTTTTACCAAGGGTGCAGACACGTTTACCCATGACTATATATGAGGACAAAATCTTTTTAAGGGAAACATAAAGCATGAAAAAAAAGTGTTTCGAATAGCAATAACCGGCATTTAGAAATTAATCGAAACCCTGTGCAGACAGTGTTTACAAATCAAGCTTTTCTTATTGCATTTTTTAAACTTAAACCAGCATTATGCAACAATTGCTGTCAACTTGAACTGAACCTGTAACTTTCTCTCAAGATTTCCTAAATTTTATATGCTATATATGCTCTTTGGTAAACCTCCCTTCTGTGAACTACACATAGGTGCATATTGCATGAGTATATGTGCTTGGTAAGCTTGGATTGTTCTTTGTTTTCCTATTTAAAATGTATATTGATGTATTAGATGTGTGTGTGTGTGTGTGTGTGTGTCCTGAGACTCATTGATACCAGTGCTGATGTCATAGTGTTTTCCTGAATCCCAGCTCTGAGATCATTGTCTAAAGAGATTGTTCAAAGGTCAGTCGATCTCGCACGTCAAGAAACTACACAACCCCTACGTAAGAACAACTGACACTGGGCTGCTTCCTTTGATTGCTCCTTTCCTTTCATTGAACAGTTTTCACAAAGATTCCTCTTCTGCCCAAAGCTACCAATCTGAAAAAATAAGGGTGGAAAATTATGACTACTTCAGGGCAAAAACAAATCTATTCTGCTCACCAAAGCTGCATTTATTTGACCCAAAATACAGGAAAACAGTGATATTGTGAATTATTAATATGAATTTTTGATATTATAAATGTCTGTCACTTTTAAACAATGTAGTGCATAGTTTGTAAATTACCGTAGCTTGGCTATTAATATCTTTAAAACTTTTTAAAGTTTGCATTCACTTTCCTTCGGAGCATCATAAGTGAATGAATTACTCCCAGCGCAGTTTTTTTTCTCACACAGATTTCAATCAAATATCATTCTGTGGTTTCCCTTGCGGGAGGCTTGACGTCTTTCCTCCTCTGTGGCATTGTGGGATACGTCTGTCTGAGGCAGATGGACTCAACTCTGCATATCTAAGAGAGCTCTTGATGAGGAAAGTGGAACAAAGGCTGGCCGGCCTTAGCTCTGCACTCCTGGGTTTAATTAGGAAGTGTGCGTGCTTGTGTGTGTGTGTGTGTGTGTGTGAGGGTGAGGGTGGGAGTACAGCAACAATGGTTGAGCGGGGTAAAAAGTACACACCGATTGATCAGTGAGAGCCAGAGCTCTGCGTCACAGCATATGGTCTGCGATTAATGCTCGCTCACTCACTCGCTGCCGATTGTTTGGCCTCGCGGGAATAGTGCTACTCAACGCAGAGGCAGAATTGATGGAAATCATTCAAAAACAAAAAGCCATTGTTTCATAAGACCCTTACAACCTTCCAGCTCAGCACACAATGACTCCATAATGCTCTCCATAAACACACACACACGCATGGGGAACTTACTTTTAATGAATTGTGCATGCTTTATCCACGTCATTTTTATTTATCTTAAAGGCGCGACGATTTGTAATTTGAGCATACACGAGTCAGAGTTTGTCTTACTGTTGGGAGATGAGAGAGTCTGTATTACTTACTATTGGAAAAAGCCTAATGGCTAATTTGGATAATGTGTGCTGCAATAATCAATCACATCACAGCCTTGACGTCGAGTTGTGTGACACCAACACAGTCTCACGAGCAATTCGTACATATTCGTACGAGGTGCCAAATTTGTGCCAATTCGTACTAATTCGT
>JAUMHR010000048.1:590865-602611 GCA_032361145.1 Enteromius fasciolatus | reverse complement strand
TGCCACGATACTTGGGCAACCTGCCCTTCAGAGTCTGGAAGAAGATGCAGGACATCGTCCAGAACAGTGAGTCTCCAAAAGATCTGTGCACTTACACATAAACTGGAAATGCTACCTGGTCTCGTGGCATAAAAATACCTTGGTGCACTTTTTGGCAAGACACAAAATATGTACAGATAAGTACACATTACTGCAGTTTCCAAAGGAAAGGTTCGATACCTCACAGAGTACTTGAAAGACGAAGAGCTCTGGTTCACATTCCAAATAACTTTGGTTTAAAACAATTCAAATCCGCATGGTAATATAAAATAGCATGTTTGCCTCAACAAATGTGTTTTTATATCAGTTTTGCATTTGTTAACACTGTTGGGTAGGTTTAGGGTTGGATTTGGTTTAGTGCATATTTCCAACATGATAGAGTATTAACTTTTAGCAACAGTCTGAACTGCCAATAAATACCTATATGTATATGTATAACGTAATAATAATGTGCGACGTACTGAACCTGTGTTTTAGCACCACTCAGTGGACATTTCTCTTTTAAACTGCTGCAAAACTTGGAGCACGTAAAACTGGAGTTGCACAAAACGTGCACAGAGGTACATATTTTCATGAGGCCAGGTTGAAATAATGCATGGGGAAAATTTAGGATATAGGATGAGTGTCATAATTCATAATAATCTTTGCACAGTTCAGCCATAACCATTCTATGAACATCAGAATAAATTCAGCTGTTGATTGTGTCTCATCAGCTCCTGTGATTCTGGACCCAAACACTGCAAATCCAGATCTCATGTTGTCTGATGATCTGACCAGTGTGAGATACAGCGACAACAAACAACTGCTTCCTGATAATCCAGATAGATTTGACTATTATTCCTGTGTTCTGGGTTCAGAGGGTTTTAACTCAGGAACATATTGCTGGGATGTGGAAGTTAAGGAGAGTTCATCCTGGAGTGTTGGAGTAACTACAGCATCAAATCAAAGGAAGGGACGTGATTTCTTTAACACTGAAGTCTGGAGTGTGTGCCATGGATTGTGTGAACCATCTGGTTTTCCTGTTGAACAGGATCTTGAGCGTGTGAGAGTGTATCTGGACTGTGACGGAGGAACAGTGTCATTCTCTGATCCTGTAACTAACACACATCTACACACATTCACAACCACCTTCACCGACACTGTTTTACCATTCTTCTGTAGTATTTATCATCTGAGGATCTTACCGTATAGGTACAGTACTGTAATAGTTCGTAAACGTTACACCTGTAGCTCTGAATCAGTGGGAGTGCAGTAAAATATAAACGGCAAAATTTTAAAAACATGCTTATTTGGTGTTATTGCTGTTTATTATTATTAATATTCAACATTTAACACAAAGTAGTCCTGCTACTACTTATCAGCAGTTTATGATATATAAAAAAATTACTAAAGTACCATGTGCCAGTATTAACTATTAAATCTGATCCTGTTCGATAATTACTTAATTCGATACCTATTATATAATTATTACAAAGTTTTTTTAGCTCAATTCTTCAGAGGTAAAACATTTTATGTGACATGCAACAACTTTGTTTTAGATAATTAAAAGTTTGTAGGAGTCAATGTGTCAGTTTAAATTGTTTGGGGTTGTCACCAGTTGGGGGCAGTATGTGCTCAGAGTGTTTATAAACAGGTGTTTCATTCACGTAAGAGGAGGAGTTTGGTGGAGGTTTTTTTTTTTCCACACACTCTTGAAGCCAAGTTCGATGTCAATCATCACCATAATGATGTAATTATGAAACAAAGCAATGTATTTGTCCTAGTGTGAAATTAACGTGGATAAAACTTATATATTTAGAACCCCATGTAGATATACACAAACTGAGAAAATCAAAAAGTGTTAGGTTCTGCCCCATGCTTCTGGCCACACTAAATGGCAAATGTGTACTTAGTGGGTCCATGTACGTTGCGTCCATTTGTTTTTAAATTTGAAATAAAATATTCAGAAACGAGAAAATGGTAAATTTTTCATTTTTGTGTAATTTGTAAAAAAAAAAAACGAAATAACGAGATTTAAGCTGATTTTTGTTTTTTGGTTCATGGGTAGAAAAAGTATAAACGACTCGACTTCATTTTCCACTTGTGGACGGTCATGACACGCCCCTTACCACCGACTGGTCAACCAAATCTGAGTCCATGGCATCATCATCAGTTCATTCAGCTTAATAAAAGTCATCTGCTGCTATATCAGTATACATCAATATGTCAGCTTTCTGTGCAGCCTTAACACGCGTTCACAGAAATATTTATTTCACACATAAATCCCCTCGGCATAAAATTGCGATTGTGTTCTGTGTCTGTGCAAATACATGTGAATAAATGGAAACATTCCCTAAAAAACAGCCAGTAATGACAGTGATGCGGTCAGGACTCACCACCTCCCTTAAATATGATTAATGATTAATGCTAAATATGGTTAATGATAAATATGATTAATGATTGCGCCCATGCCTGCTTTGTCCCGAGAGTGACAGATATGCTACTTTTCAGTAAGCATAACAGAAATGTGCCAGACACTCTGGTACTCACTATTATATTTTAATCTATTGCGTTCAAACACTTCTCAAACACTGAGTATTATCTGGGTAATTAGTGACGATAAAAATCCCTATTAAAAAATGACACTATAAAAATGGACGCAAGATTGTATTTTTCCATTGAATTTTCTCCCACTGGGTTAAATACTAAAAAGACAGGTATACAATGTTTAATACATTTGGCTGTTTTTAGCAGTACCCTGGAGTTGGTTCACGCTCCGCCTATGCATCAAAACTTTACAGTCACTGTGCGGTTATGCTGAATAGAACCTCAAAAGCTTCCTACCAGTGGCCCGAGTTCCTTAACAGTTTTATGGGGGAAAAAATAAATTAAAAATTTAATTTAGATTCAATAGGCTAAAAAAGTCTTTAACCCAGTGGGAGAAAATTCAGTGGAAAAATACAATCTTGTGTCCATTTTTATAGTGTCAAACCCAGGACAGGGTTTTACAGCCCGTACTTCATAGTGCCCAAGAAAGGTGGTGGGTTACAACCGATCCTGGATCTGCGAGTCTTGAATCGAGCTCTTCACAGGCTTCCTTTCAAGATGTTAACGTCGAAACGCATTTTCGAATCCGTCCCCAGGATTGGTTTGTAGCCATCGACCTGAAGGACGCATACTTTCATGTCTCAATCATTCCTCGGCACAGGCCATTTCTGAGGTTCGAAGGCGTTCGAAGGTCAGGCATATCAGTATCGTGTCCTGCCCTTCGGGCTCTCCCTGTCGCCCGTGTGTTCACTAAAGTGGCCGAGGCAGCCCTGACTCCTCTGAAGGAGAAAGGGGTTTGTATCCTCAACTACCTCCAGGGTAGGGTGGGGCAGTTTCAGGGGTTTGGACGTGGTTGGACCTGGTTCTCTGAACTCATGCTCCTTGCAACAGCCCCTCCCTGGCCAATTCCTTTGAGGAAGGATCTACTGACTCAGAGACGGGGCACCCTTTGGCACCCGCGCCCAGATTTGTGGAAACTCCCCGTCTGGACCCTGGACGGGACGCGGAGGTTCTAGGTGACCTACCCCAAGGGGTAGTTGACACAATTTCTTCTGCGAGAGCGTCTTCAACAAGAGCTGCCTACGTGTTGAAATGGAACCTGTTCGTTGAGTGGTGTTCTTCTCAAGGAGAAGACCCCTAGAGATGCCCGATCAGAATTGTGCTTCTTTTCCTACAGCAGTGGTTGGAACAAAGGCTGTCTCCATCCACCCTTAAAGTCTATGTGGCTGCTATTGCAGCGAATCATGACCCTGTCGATGGTAGGTCTGTAGGTAAGCATGATCTGGTCATCAGGTTCCTTAGGGGGGCCAGAAGGTTAAATCTTCTTCTGCCTCCTACTGTACCCTCTTGGGACCTCTCTCTTGTGCTAAGAGCATTAAGAGAGGGTCCCTTTGAGCCTTTGCCAGCAGTCAAGCTGAAGTGTCTCTCAATGAAAACTCTTCTCCTGCTCGCATTGGCCTCCATCAAGAGGGTAGGGGACCTGCAGGCATTTTCGGTCGACAATTAATGCCTCGAGTTCGGGACCGAGGATTCCCAGGTAATACTAAGGCCACGGCCCGGCTATGTGCCCAAGATTCCTACCACTCCCTTCAGAGATCAGGTGGTGAACCTCCAAGTGCTGCCCTCGGAGGAGGCAGACCCAACCTTACTGTTGCTGTGTCCCGTCCGAGCACTAAGATGTTACGTAGACCGGACACAGAGCTTCAGGACCTCAGATCAGCTCTTTGTTTGTCATGGAGGTCAGCAGAAGGGGAATGCCATCTCTAAGCAGAGGATGGCCCACTGGATAGTGGATGCCATCACTCTGGCTCACCAGGCTCAGGGTAAGCCTTGTCCCCTCAGTGTACGCGCTCACTCAACTAGAAGTGTAGCGTCGTCCTGGGCGTTGGCATGTGACGCCTCGCTCATTGACATTTGTAGCGCTGCGGGTTGGGCGACCCCTAACACGTTCGCTAGATTTTATAGCCTTCGTGTGGAACCGGTTTCTTCCCACGTTCTCACCTCTAACAGAGCTGAAGAGCCGGAGTAGGACCTGTTCGGTCGGCTTGGTATCTTCTTCAGTATCCTTACTAGTAGACACTGTGAGTCCACCGACGCCAGGCCCTCGAGGCGATGTATCCTTGAGAACCGCTAGAGTACTGGGAGCCCCTGAGTGTAACCCTGAGCATGTCAGGTGGTATGGTAAGAACTACCTTCCCCAGTTCTGAGAATGCAATCTCTTCCTATATTCCATATGCATTGAATTCATAATATATGTGAGTTGTGTCTTACTCTTGAAAGAAAATGACTTCTGCACGTCCTACATTGGACGTCCCAATGTCCAGTTACTTATAGTGCGGTACTGGTCCATGTGTAGAGTCTATTTCTCGCCATAGCCTTAGTCATTCAATGCCCACATTTCGGACACGAACGAAGAAGAAAGTTACGAGAATGGTTTGTCTTTGGAGGATCCCATAGATGAAGAGGCTGTATTAATTCGAAGAGAATTACATTTACTTCGGGCAAGGATTTTGAGACCCAGAATGGATCTTTTTGTCTTTTCCCTTGTAACGGTGGTATTGTGTGGTTGAGCTATTCAGGATAATTGTCAAAAAGTTTTGACAAGTAGATACTTGTCTAGCGCCCGAACAGTAGTAACCAATTGTGGGGTTCTCTTTTCTTTTTTGGGCTCAAGTTCCATCTTTAAGTCACGTAAAGTTTGAGTGTCATGGGATTTTTAATGACCACAGAGAGACAGGACCTCAGTTTAATGTCTCATCCGAAAGACGGTACTCTTTAGACAGTATAGTGTCCCCGTCACTATACTGGGGCATTGGGACCCACACAGACCACAAGGTGAGCACCCCCTGCTGGCATCTCTAACACCTCTACCAACAGCAACCTAGTTATCCCAGGAGGTCTCCCATCCAGGTACTGACCAGGCTCAACCCTGCTTAGCTTCAGTGGGCAACCAGGCTTGGGCTGCAGGGTGATATGGCTGTGGCAGCAGTAGTTTTTCGTTGCTATCAATTAAGTTACATATATCCATAATCTAATCCGTTCTTACATCACTAACATCTCCAATCATGGCCGTGCTCTTACATTTCTTTGCTAATGGAAGCTTTCTGTATCAGGGATGCGGAGTAAGTAAGGCCACTGTAAAATAACTAAACAAAAAAAACATGACATGCTCAAACCTTACCTGATTGAATTATGTTCTTAAATTTCATTTTCAGCTGCTACCATGTTCTTTTAATACCTGCAGGATTGCATCTACATGACAATTACATTTAAATTCAATAACATAGTTTTAAGTTTTACCTTTGATATTACTGCAAAAAATAATATTAGTTTAAAATAATATTAATAAATAATATTAATATTAGCTTCAAACAATTAGCTCACTGACCTTCAAGAGGGACATGTACTGTAACTAGATTGTGAAAAAGTCAATAAACGTCACACATGACATACTTATTTTTTATTATACTTAAATATGTGCTCATATTTGCTGTACCTTTGCATGAGCACATCAATTTCAGCTGGAGAAAAAAATGCCAACCTCTTTTTTTCAGATGTTGCCATGGTGACTCGTAATATCTGCGCTCCATTGATAATGGCTTTTTAGACACGCTTAACTCTGAGTTAGTCTACTCAGAGTAGTCTACTCAGATCAGCTGTTCTGAAACCCAAAACTCTTTTAGTTTTTAATCTCTGGGTTGATCAACTTAGAGTTCAAGTTTGAACTCAGGGTTGTTTGAACCTCCTTTCTGAAACAGGCCCCAGGAATTTAATAAGACAAGAGCACAAATATGTTATTCAGTTTTATTGTATTCTTAGTATAATTCACTGTTTATCCAAGACAATGGAGCATTAGATGTTTACAGTAGATTACAGTATTGTGTAAGTTTTTATGCGATGTTTTAGTAATTTGACAAAAGCTCAGGACATTTCTCTCCTGACAGAATGGCTATTTTAAAAATAATAGTGTTTTAAATAATTTATAATATATTATGAATCCCTAATATAATAATCCTAATAACCAAAGAGTCTCACATAATGATAAAAAATATATATAAAACAACTATAAAATGATAATAATAAAATAAAATAAAAATACGACATTTTATCATAGCCTTATTTAAAAAAAATCTGTAAATTGATCTTTTAAAGTACAAATCATATTGCAGATGTTTTGGTGAGGAACTGGATCTTGTCTCTCAATCTCTTTTTACCTGAGTATTTGCTGAGGTATAATAGAAATCCCTCTAAACTATAATCTGAGAATAATCCTATAATAGATGTTAGAGTCTAAATCTGTATATGTTTCTTCAGATATATTGATCCAAACTTTCAACTGCATCTTGTTTTGAACATTTTCTCCATTCATCTGGTATCTTACCCCTCCCCTCAAATGTTTTACTGTAGTATTTCTCCAGATCTTTCTTGAATCTGCACACAAACCACTTCCAGTAGGGCAGCTCAGAGAGGTCAGAGGTGATGCTCCAATCTGCATAATCCCCTCCTGCTGTCCTATATTCCTGCCAGAGAACATTATCATCCGAGGTATTGGGGTAAAAAGATCGATTGCTTGCTACTGCTGACGTGCAGATGCTAGTAGACAAGTTTGTTGTATTTTTGTAATGCATTCCATTTAGTCCAATAACACGATGGAAAGGCACACTGTGATCTCCATCATGGTTTTCTATAGTGTTGGTGCAGGTAGCTTTACAGAACGGACACTGAACCCAACAGCACTGACAGAAGTGATGAATCAGAAGAACTGAACTTATAGTCCAGATTCTTGGGGAAAGCCTTCGTGTTGAAACTAAGGCTTATATCAGACATTACATCAGGAAGTTTATCTCTTATTATAAATTCTAGGAGGTTGAAATCATCAACATCATCATGTTTGACTCCACTGAGGTCTTTTTCAGAGAAGATCAGCTCATCTGAGAGCTGCTGTGTGAAACTCTTCAACCACAAACCAACATCTCCACTGTTTACTTGAACATGTTCAGTAGATTGATGAGCTGCTTTCATGATCTTCTGCTGCAGGAGGTTAATGTTCTCATTCATCTTTGGTATTACACTGACACTGAACTTATCAGTGATGTACCGACTGACTTCATCTCTGATGAAACTCTTTAAGTGTTCTCTGGGATTATGAATGTAGTTCATGTATTTGTCAAAATCATTCTTTTCTGCCAGTGTCTCCAGGATGTGCTTCTCCAGATTTGATCGGTTTCCATTCAGTGATTCACATTTTATTCTGATTTCATCTGCTAAATCTCTGGCAGTCTTCTTGTAGACACTCTGCTCAATTGGCTCTTTAAGTTTCTGACAGATAATCTCACCAAAAATGCTAGCCGATGTTGCTTCATGGCAGTAATTCTTAAAAATGCTATAGTATTGTTCTCTCTTCTTCTCAACATATACAGCTGGATCATTGGCATTCCTGAACATTCTGTGTTGGTCAGTAATCATCTTGTTTGCTCTCTTACAGATGAAAAGTATCAAATCCATAAAGAATTCATTCTTAAACACATATTTCACTGCTCCTTCCTGATGTTCTGTTACCTTCTTTTTTATGTTGTCTATGATTTGTTGAATGCATCTAGTATTGTAGCCTGTCTTTGAAATGTTAAATTATATGATCATTGATTCTGTCTGCTGAGCAATGTCTGTGATTAATGATCTTATCTGGGCTTCGTCCTCTCTTGATAGACTGTAACCAAACCTCTTAGTAGATCCGTGGATGTTTGATCCTGTAAATCCACTGGATTTCTTTAACTGTACATAATCTGAATAACTTGGCACAGAAAAAACATCCTTGCACTCACTTTTCTCCATGCGCTCATTCACAGGAACACTTTTATAGATGTCACTGAGAAGGAGTTTCAAATCTCTCATAATGTCAATGTCTTTGATTTGAGGACTCTCTGTGATGATCTTTTTCACACACTGTTTCCAAAACGAATCAAACTCTTGCTTCAGTGTTTCTGCATCATTTGTTTTGTTTTGGAATTCTAAGGCAAGTTCTTCACTCTTTTCATAGAGAGTGTCTTCATGATGTGTCCTCTGAGCATAATTTTTTTTCTTCAGGTCTCGCTGCTGAAGAATCTCATTCAGTTTACTCTCTGTTTCACTCACAATGCTTTCCTCAAGTTCTTTGATTTTGATTTCAAATGACGTTTTCCACTGAATCAGTATTTCAGTGTCGGTGTCTTTCTCAAAAAATTCAGACATAGATTTTTTCACTTCTTCAATTGTCTTCTTCATTTCTACCTGAAGATCAGTTTCCTTAACCTCATGAATTACTTCATTTTCTATTTGGTTGTGCACTTTGTTCTCACTTTTCATCATGGCACTGTGAAGACTCCAGGAGACTCCAAGTTGATGATGAATTGCTCCTTCATTAAAGCCTCCCAGAGATCTTTAATACGATCTTTTAAGTGTGTCAGCATCATTCCATGTGATTTTGATGCATAGGTCAAAATATATTCTTTTAGTTCTTGAATGTTTTCACAGTAGTTTGGGTTTGGCGGTGTCATTGGTTGGCTGCCTTCCCAGAGCTGAGCAAAATACTTCACATCTTTCTGAACATCAAATCTAATGACATCACTTAAACGTTCAGCATCATAGACTTCATCTTTAGCAGCAAGTTTTGTCATTTCATCCAGTGTCTGTTGTAGTCGTCTCCTTCTCTCCATGTTTTTCTCTTCAGCTGTGATGTCTGAGACGTTCTGAAGCACAAACACACAGCTGGGATTGAATCTAACCTTCTTCATCCTCATGAAGGCCTGAACAACAATCTGAAGAGTGTCCTGCATCTCAGCTGGGCTTTCTCCAGATATATTGATCAAGGTTAGATTTGCAAGACCAACAACAAATGTTACCAGTTCATTGTAATGCTCTTTAGTTGATCTTCCAGCCAGTTCTACAGCTCCAAGATCTTCAGTATCAACAACCAAAATGTAGTCAAAGTTAATTTGCTCTTTCATCTCGTCTGAGACTTTAACCAGCTGCATGAAAATTCCTCTGTTGCATCTTCCAGCACTGACGGCAAACTGGAGTCCAAACCTGGCATTCAGCATGGTGGATTTCCCAGAGCTCTGGATCCCTAAAACTGACAGCACAAAGACTCTCTGGTCTCCCAGTTTCTGAACGAGTTGATCTAGAACAGCAGAGATCCAGATCACAGCAACATGAGCAGCATCTCCATCCATCAGCTCCAGTGGAGATCCAGAGATCATCATCTCTGCTGCAAGACTCGGGAGAGACGAGAAGTCAGTCTGCAGGTCCTTCTTGTTCTTCTTCACAGATGAACATGATTCATAGATCTGACCAATCTCCCTCATGATGTGCTCCAAACCAAAGATTGAAGCTTGAAGCTCCTCAGATATTCTCTCAAGGTCTGTTTGTTCAGTTTTGAGTTGTTCAAGTTTATCATTGTTCTCTGTTAGTTTTACAACTGCTGACCACTTTTCATCATACTTCTGATGAAGAGCAGAAATATCCTTTGAGATGTATTCATCCAGAAAGATTTCAAGCCACTTCAGAAAAAAGATCCTTTTCTCAGCAAACAAGTGAATTTCTTTAATAAAGAACTGAACAAAAGTACATATATTAAATGCATGCTGCTGCGCACGCAGTCTCCTTAGGTCGGCTTGTTTTCTGCTTATGTCCATTTCCATCTCATGTGCTTGAGGTCGATGTAGTTCTTTGTTCTTCTGGCAAAACTGATGCCACAGTTTCCCCTGATGAGGCAGAAATGATTCTTTGATTTCTGTCAGATCTTTCTTCTCCAATAAACTCATCATCTGCTGTGCTGCTTCTCTTCCTCTCCTGCAGTCATCATCATCTTCCTCCTCTACTCTGATATCTGTGTGTTTGGACACATCTTCAAGTCTGAAAGTGGAAGATGATTCTGAGAGACAATCATTTAAAGCTCTTCTGAGTTCTTCAGATACATCCAACTGACTTCTTTCCTTTAGACCAATTTTGAATTTTCCATTTTTCAACTCATTCAATGTAGATTCATCCTCGTTGAGAAGACAAATGAGTGGCTTTTTGTTTGTGTTCAGATTTTGGATCATTTCAAAGCTTTCTTTCCAATCAAGTCGTGGTAGAAGAACAACATTGACTGAGCTCATTTCAGTGAGGATCTGCAGCTGTTTCTCGTGGTCTCCTGCATCACCGTGTAGATTACAGAATGCAACACAGTCAGTAAATTTATCAGTGTTTTTCCCAGAGGGACAGAACCAGGCGATCTCCACCACTCCATCCATCAGGACTCTGGTTCTGCTGCTGCCTGAGCAGTGTCTGTGGAAGAACGTGTTGTGTTTCTCATTGATAAGACTGTTCATCAGCTGAGACTTGGATGAAGACACAGAGCCAAACCTGAAGAAAAACACCATTGGAGTTTCTACTTTGAAGATTGGCTGTGTTTGACTGATGGTCTCATTGTTGGTGTTTGTCATCTTCCAGCTCTTGCTGATTTGTCTAAATGTCGAGAGAGGAAACTCAATCTGTTGTGTGAAGGGATCAGGAACAATCAGAGGAAGAGCGTACTGAAACTGGGACAGTTTAGTCACCATCAGCTGCTTCAGGAAACTATCAGCACAATGAAACACGGCCATCTGAACATCCATTGGGTGAATTTGCTCAGATTGGCTTTTTCTTTCATTGGAAGAAGACATTTCTTTCAAAATATCACTGTTGTTTTCAGATGATTCACTGTCTCTTTGTGGTGTGTGATGCTGTTCATTGGCATCTTTAACACTATTGCATGTTTCTCTGTAGTTCATCATCAGTAGTTTTTGTATGAAACTCCAGACTAGCTTCTCGTCAGCAGAAGACTTGAGGGGCTTTAATGAATGTGCCATTGAATGAAGAACTTCTACAGTTTTCAGTTTATTTCTGTTCTTGTCTAGATGAAGTCTGTGAAAGAGTTGCTAAATTTTTTCTTTGTCAGTCCGTTTCCTTTGGTTGTGTTGACCTGGACTGACTGCTGATCCAGTGTCTGCATTTTCTCTCTATTTAGTAGGCAAAACAATTATGCATGTTTTAATCACCCTTTCCAAGTACTGTTTTAAATAAATCTTGGTAACGCTTTAGATTAGAACCCGCAAAGAACTACGTAAGTAAAGTGAAATTACGGTGTATGTTTCTGTAATTACAGTGTACCTATAAAGAACGT
>JAUMHR010000048.1:495465-513259 GCA_032361145.1 Enteromius fasciolatus | reverse complement strand
GTTTTCCCAGGAGGTCTCCCATCCAGGTACTGACTAGGCTCAACCCTGCTTAGCTTCAGTGGGCAACCAGGCTTGGGCTGCAGGGTGATATGGCTGTGGTTCTGACTGTGTTCTGACTGAATAACATTGGCGATTACCTACAGCCAATGAGAGAGTTACATCCAAAGCAGCGGGAAGTTGAGGGAGGAGTTAAGGTGGTAATTATCTTGGTCCATAATCTTTTCGTTGCAAATGAGCGCACATGCAATTGACAAGCTTATTTTGCTTGCAACTATTTTAAGTAAGAATCCCAGCCTCACGTGAGAATTCCAGTCTTACACAGGTGACCTTGCGTTGTCTTCTCATGTGTGTTTGGCAGGGAGACAAAGTTGTTGGTTCCTCTTGTAAAGTAAAGCAATGTGAAAGCCCCTACCAACGATCTATCATACAGCGTGAACGCCGCAGCGACTAAATGATACCCTAGATAGTCACACAGTATGAAAACATCTGTGACATGACTGCTTTGAAAATAGTGCAGTCTGAACTCTGCTTTAGATGACCATCATGAGAGACAGAGTCTGGCTGGCTCAGAGTCAGAGGTTGGCAGTACTGCCTCCAATTCACGGCTAATGCTAGCTTCCCCTTTCACTGAAGCATTTGAGAATCGATAAAGAAATCAAATCGTTCAGCAGAATCGAAAATGTAATCATAAAAACCTTATCAATTCTCAGCTCTAATTCTTACTTTACAGTGAAATTCAATGTGAGATCGGCTCCAACCACTTTACAGTCCCTCACTGCCTTCACGTCAACGCTAAGGGTTCTGGCAGCTTGAGCTGGTGTGGGGATGTTGTAGAAACATGCAACCTGGAAATACACATATATTAAAGTCACAATTGGGCACAGCAGAAGAAATTAAGCATGTGAAGATACAGACCTGCGCAGACACACAGGTGGACCCCTTTGCTTTAACATTATATTTGCCAGGCGCGCTTTTCAGTGGCTTCTCCTGATACAGCAGCCGGTTGTCCCGGGTCACATTAAAGTTATATACTTCTGCCACAGATGACGACTGTACAGTAATGGTGCTGGAGCCCACCGAGCTAAATACTTGAGCGGCGTACAGAGACAGAGCATGAAGAGCCACCACAGTGTCCTAAAAAAAAAAAAAATATATAAATAAAATAAAATCCCAAAAAACAAACTTTGTTACGGCACAATTGCACTCCAGTTTGATGCTTTTAAAAAAAGGCACCTGGGTAGAAGAGAAGCCTCCATAGGGATTCTGCTGGGCCACAAGCCAGTTGACGATGCGGTTAGCATAGCCCAGATTAGCCGTTGTGACTGGCTTTACTGAGAGAACTGCTAGCAGCACATAAGAGCTGATCTCCACCGCCAGAGTATCACCAGATGTAGTCTGAGACCAGTGGAGCTTCGTACCTTAGGAAGAGATAAAAGAAAAAGAGTGAGAAAAGTTATGCCAGAGGAATTTTTTAATTTCGCGCTTTTTTTTTTTTTGTTTTTAAATCAAGAGTAAATGATAAACCTCACTTTCAGAAATAGCAAGTGGGTTCAAGACGTCTAAAAGCTGTGCTCGAGTGCGGTCATCTCCAGCCAGACTGAAGGTGTAGGCGAGCAGAGCCGTGGAATAAGTGTTTCCTACGTTTCCAATGAAAGGCCTCAAGCATGACAGAGCATTGGTTATGACTGGATCCTGAAAGAAAGAAATGTATGTCAGTGTACTTCAGGCCAAAAGTTTTTTTGTTTTTTTTTTTTTGTTTTTTTTAAATAAAGCTACCGTGGCGAGGACGCCTAGTTCAAGCAGTGATGCAGCAATGTAGCCAGTCATGGTCACGTTATCACCAACACCACCCTAAAAATAGAGCAGCAAAATTAAAACCAGGTTTAAGACTGTCGCACACGTCAAAGGAAACATCGCGCACCTTCATGTCATTGTGGTACAGAGTCCCCTGCTGCACAAAACAGCCATCTGAACCCTGCTTGCTGATCAGCCAGTCCTTTGCACTCTGAAGGACATTTGGATCAATAAAGACGAAGTTCCTTGCTAGGCCAAAAGACCTCATGACAAAGGCTGTCAACCTGGGTCAGAGAGCAAGATCCATGATAAGCTGAACCAGTGACACAACACTAGAAGTACGGCATGAAAACGCACCATGTATTTGATTCATCATAACCAAATGTGCTGTATGAACCATCACTGTGCCTGTAGTTCAGTTGTCCTTGGTATCCTGTTCAGGTCAAAAACAAAATGAAACACTGGAATAGGAAAAATAGGACAGAACAGCCTTGGCATTCGAACTCTGAAATACTCATACGTACCTCTCTGAAGGTAACCAGTGGCGGTCTGTCGGATGGCTGAAGTGAGTTGGCCCGTGACTTCCAAGTACCGGAGGATGTAAATATTGGGGGCAAGAACAATCATATTTTGTTCTCCACAGCCAGATGGCATGCGTATTAAGTTATCAAGATTCTTTAGAGCACGACCCATTATGTCCCCTATGAGAGAACAAAAAAAAAAAAAACAAAAGGACAGGGCAAAAACTTATCAGAAGTTAAAGTTATTCTGTTGTACATTACAGTGCCCCCACCCCTTAATTACCACTTTACCAAGCACTGAAACGGAGCATCTTGTTGATCCCTGGATAAGAGCTGTAGGAAGCATCAGGGTCACATCTTCGGAAACCACACTTCCTGTAAAAACAAAACTGCTTAACAGAGCACTAAGCTAGTGTTCAATAGCATGGGGAAATCACGGAATACAAACCCACCCTTTGGACACAGTAACCAACTCTGTGTGTTTATCCTTTCAACTCCTTCAGCCTACAGAGACAACCACACCCAATTAGCAAGTGACCGTAAATCACACACCAAAAGGCTTGTTGGCAAACTGACCAGGACAAGTAGACTTCTTGTGACCACATCAGTGCGTCCTCTCTCCGGCACCCTCACAATCTCATTACCACATAGAGTCTGGGATTGTATAGCCTGAGCGTTTATGGTCACATTTACAGTTCCTGCAATGACAGACAGGAGTACACTATGATTTTCTCCTCATATACACTTCAGTTTAGAGGGAGACATTCTGAAACTGACCAAGTACATAAGCATTGAAAATCCATTTAAAGGTCTTTCTCCCATTGGCACAGATACAGGACGAATACGGCTCATTAAATGGTCTGAGTGTGAAGGCCATGGATCGAGCTGGATTCACCCGAACCTGCCAATAAATTATATATTAAATGCACAAAGCAAAGAAAAGAAATATCTCCTATTGGTAGATCCAATATACAGTACAATAGAAATAACTGAATCCAGACCATGATGCACTTGGACAGATAATTGAAGACCGTGGCTTTCAGCTCAAAAGTCTCCCCACGGATGATGGAGTAAGGCAGGGAGAGCTCCAGGAAGAAGGGCTGGAAGACAGTCAGCTTAATAGGAGGAGCCAAACCAAAGCCTTTTGAGGACAGACAGAACGCCTCAGTCTCCCATGTGGTGATCGTATCTGGAACCGTGAGAGGAACTTGTGTGGATCCAGAGACTCTGAAAAAGGACACCAGATAGAAATAAGCTTATAAATGGGTAGGCAGGTTAAAAAAAAAAAAATAAAGTTGAGCAGTGGCTTTATAATGGCATCAACTGTGCTCTACACAATGCTTCACTAACCCCACTTGAGCAAGTTGCCAGATCCAGGTTTCTGGAAAGTAAGTCCTGATGGTCATGTCAATGGAGGAACTACTTTCTGCTCCAGTATTCTTTTCTACTGCAGCAGGAACCATTTCAGCCAGTGCAACAGGACTACGGAAATACTTCGCTGAAAGCAAAAGCCATTAATACTAGATATATTACTGGACTAATACAGTCCAGTGAGAAAGGCACTGGTTGCCTCTGTACGCAGTGTTAATTTCACTTAAGCCCTTCATTAGTCACAGTAATTACTACATTAAAAGTAAAATGATTTAGATCAAGAACAAGATGACACACCATCACGGAAGTTGCGATAGTACTTTAGGCCTCTGTACATCACGCACTGAGGTTCTCGGACTGGCAGATTTGTTGCGACCTTTATCCCCACACTCTGTCAAAGCAATGAGATCCATTAAGGGGAGAAAAAAAACAAAAACAAAGTATTTAGCCACTAAAATGACCACAAACAGTTTCCTGCCTTGAATACTTCATAAGCTTGGTCTGCAGGAACAGCTCGACGGGGTCGAAAATTTAGGCATTCCTGTTCATCCTCAACACCAGATGGATAATCGGATAATGACTGCACCGGAAGTAAGCCGAACATCTGAAGAACAGGAGTGTGTTAGCATGTCAGTGTATTCAGTTGATTTTAAAAATCAACTGCAAACAGGAAGTTTGATCCGTGGCACACAGATACCGCTTGAGCACTCAGACGTCTTCCTGGCTCCATGATCAGGACACTCTGATCAACAGCGCTGAGGCCACACAGGGATCCTGCTTGAGCAGAGACTGTTAAAGTGTTCTCCTCACCAGGAACAGCTGTAGTTGGAGAAAACTGCAGAGACGCCTGAAACAAGAACAAGCTCAAACACTGTTGGACACATCCGAGACCTCACATGAAGTACTGAGGTGCTAAATGTCCAGATACCTTGTTTTGGAAACATGTTTCAGTGTCAAAGGACGCACTTGTTGCAACAACATTCTCACTGGGCAGAACACAGTAGACCAGAATCGTCACTGCTGGAGCCATATCGACACGGACAGACAGGTCAAACGACACGGTACCACTTGTGACTGGGTTAGAAGCCCATGCTTGAACCGTCTCAAATCCCTGCAGAACAATCAGTCCTCTAGACAAAACCTGGCAGGAGACAGAAAGCCAGACTGGTGCATAGAAGGGGACTACAAATCGACTAGTGTAGTCATCAAAACCTCATTAAGGTCACAAAACCACTCACCATATAGAAGATGTCAGCACTGTAATCACCAGTCTCTTCAACAAATGAGTACTTGATGGTCACTGGATAATTGGCATCACATTTCAGTGGCTGCTCAAGCTTTACTACGGTCAGTTCACTAAACGTTGGACTGTCTGGAGTAGCCACTTGGAAAAGAGACACAGTCTTCATTTCTGAACTGAAGAATGGTGATTTAGAACCATAAACACCCAATGCTGTTGCACTTGCCTGAGGAACAGATTAAAACAGTTGGATTCCTGCACAAGAATGATCCATTTAAAACAGTTGGAGGGAAAAAACATTATCGTACCATCAGATTTAGACCACCTTTAGGGAAATCAGTAGTGTTAAGGGAAAAAGTGGCAAGTCCATTCTGGTTTGTAGTCAGATTCAGTAGTACTTTATTGGGCCACTGGCTACCATCCAGGAGATAGACTGCCCTGCTTGCGATTGGAGTCCCATTGAAAAAGGATGCCAAGATCTGTTGGAAAAGATAAAAGTTTGGAAAAGGAACCAAGAAGAAGCCAAATGTAAGGACTGGCAGATTAACTTGCCTTTCCATTTATTATTGACCCAGATTCAAAAAACTCTGGGAGGTCCATAAACGTGACCTTGCCGACTTCAAACGTAACAGACACCGTTGTGGATTTTGACATGACTACACCTGGGAGGGAGAAAAAAAAAAAGCAGCAAAACAAAAGAGTACACCAAATAACCATGTGAACACATGTCACTGGTTCAAATCAGCTAATAGCTTACCTGTTTCGTCCTCAGTGATGTTAACGTTAACAAGAAACAAGTCTTGTAGATTATTTTCAAATCTGGTGCTGAAAAACGCTGATGTAGTGAAGGTGAGGGAGGCACAGCCAGTGGCACTCATCTAGTAGCAGAACACAAATGGTCATATGAAAAAAAAAGTCAACCACGTGCAGAAAAAAAAAAAAAAAAACCTCATGCGGAGCAGGAGTCACATACCTTAGCAGTTTTATTTAGGCACAGACGAGTCACCTCAGGAACCTCATTGTACGGGAATGGCTCACGACACACTTCCACCAATGCTTGACCAGGTACAGGCTGCCCATAGGTGTATCTGAGAAATGTTTTAAGAAAGGAGGTCTAATGGAACTAATGGACCAAAATAAAAAAAGAAATCCAGCATAAAGACAAAGTTTCACTCACTTGCCACAAGCATCAATTTTCAGTCCCACATCTCCAACACTGTACGTCTGTGGTGCATTTATGGTAACATCAAATTTGGGTAAAACTAAACCAGAAACAAAACTATAAATTAAGACATCAGATCAGTTGGTGTACTGTTGCACATCGTACATGACAACATACCGTATTTTTTAACCTCAAAAACCTGGGAGGTCATTCGGTCATCGATAAAAGCCCTCAGTGTATACATCCCGACCTGGGCCTCACGGTTTAAGCTGTGAGAAAGCTGCAACATCCACCCAGTTGAGGAAGTATTTGTCCACTGACCGATTCTGTTGTTACTATTGTCCTAGTAAAACAAATAAGAGCTTAAGAATTGCAAACCTAAATGTTATTAGTACAAAGGCAAGACGTGCACCAGAACAAATGCTCACCTCCACAACCACCAGGCTGTACTGTTAGACACAAACACAGGAATATTAAATGAGGACTAACAAACATTCTGATGCATCCAGTATCATACGACAGAAATGTGATTGCCTGAAGGTTATGAATCTACAAATTATTTTTTTAATTTAAGGCAATTACCGTTTGATCAAATGGCACAAATTTGGCATCCATGGTCACAACTCTGAAATTCACTGCAAGGGGAGCAGAAACAACACTTAATGCTTACATTAGAAATTGTATTGAGAAATACTTTTTATATATGCCCAGTGTGATTTACAGCTCACCTGTTTGTCCTGGGTTGTAGATGGGTTTGTCCGTTTGGATGAAGGTCAAAGGCAGGTAACGTCTGAACATGACTTTTCGCTCTTCTGTCAGTCTGAAGCCCCTTCCTTGAACTAACACCGTCAGCTTTTGCACTGATTCTCCATCTACTTGAGGAGCCTGTAGAGAAAGATTTTTTTTGTAAGAATCAAACTAGACAAAAGGTCCATATGTAGCATGAGAACAGACCTGGAAACTAAAGCATCGGTGAAAAGCCATCCGAGAGCTCTGCTGCACAAGAGTTGTCGTCATGTTTTTGTCATCAAGTAGAGAAATGGTCATTGTGAGACTCTCACTGGGTTTTAAAAGGCTTGCACACAATTTGGTGTCAGAGCCAGACTCAATCACTGCTGGAAAAGTCACCAAGAACCACCTGTGGAAACAGAGTTTAAAGCAACCAGGTCAGAGCATCTTGTGCAGGTATACATTCACAGATACTGGTTGGCATAGCCAGGGCTAAAAGCATAAGACAAAGCAGGATGCTTTTCAAAGGTTAATCGTACTTACGGTCCTGATCTCTGTCCATCAGCAGAAAATGAGTCTAATCTTGGTCTATCAGCAGAAGATGGCCGAAATCGTTCCCCATCACCTTCAAATGGGTCTAATCTTGGTCTATCAACAGAAGATGGCCGAAATCTTTCCCCGTCACCTTCAAATGGGTCTAATCTTGGTCTATCAACAGAAGATGGCCGAAATCTTTCCCCGTCAACAGCAAAGAGGAAAAGGGTTAAAATAAGACCTTTCCAAACACAAATCTCCATCATAGCCATAAAAAGCTATCATCCAAGACCATATGTCAAATAAGTGTCTCCTTCAGAAACCCAGCTGAACTTCTACTACTGTTTACTGCTCTGCAGTTTCTCACAACAATCCCAAGTCCCAAGGTTATTTAAGAAACCTACTACTTCACATTTGGTATATCTCATTTAACACACCTGTTTCCTCTCATTAGCTCATTAATTCAGACCACAGAATAAGTGTCAGCTAAGTATGACGTAAAGGGGCGGTTTCCCAGACAGGTATTAGATTAAGTAGTTTTTAGAAACATGTCTTACAAAAAAGCATTATCTGTGAGCATTTTAATACCAAACTATGGCAGTAATGTATTTTAAGGTACGTCAGTACCGTGTCAGTTTTGGTGGACAGTGTTAATTTAATATTAACTTAACTAATATTATAATATTAGACAAAAGGTCCGTGTGCAGCATGATAACAGACCTGGAAACTAAAGCACTAAACTAAGAGCTCTGCTGCACAATATATACATACATGTATATATATATATATATATATATATATATATATAGTATTATATATTAATATTTAATTAATAATCCATTATCTGAAATTATTTTTTGTTTGTTTATTATCATTACTCCATCTAATATAGCTTTGAAATGTAACATAAACATGGTGACACATTCTCAGACATTTCAAACGCATCATTTTGTAGTTACATAATTGCACATTTAATTTGGATGATTTTTTGACGGAAATAATAACAAAACGCTATAAATAATCCTTATCTGACAATTAATGCGATTTTATCCATCAGAATGTTTCTGTTTAGGCTCATCTGCAACACTAATATATTGTAGTGTATTTATTAATGTTGTAAACAATGACACATTTGTAAAAACGGTGATGCTTTTTTGTCAAGATTTTTTGACGAATACAAAGTCCAGCTTTTTTTTTTTCAGAACTAGAGCACATGCTTCAGTGCATTAGTAGTCGTTGGTGCGGAAATCACAGCGCCCTCTGCTGGTCCGTCAGCACTTCACACTAAATGATAAAATGTTTGTATGACTGCAGCCTGTGACATGCTTACACCTTTAATAAACATATGAATAATTTTAAATGCGTAGCTATATATGACACCCGTTTAGCGGTAAGTGGGACATGTGTGCGTTTATGTGTTTGTGTTTATGTGAGTTGATACCCGGATGTTGATCGGCGCGGCGTCAGTGCGCAGCTGCAGGCCGAATTGACCGAGGTGAGCAAAACAAACCAAACATTTGCCAACACACTTAACATACATCACAGTAGCAACGACATACGCGTGTATGCATGTGAAATAATATGTTGGATTTATGTTTGAAAGCTGTCTTTATTATGTCGCGAGCGTAACGTTATCTGTCAGTACTGAATTTAGTTTTGATCTCTTCATCTGTTTACCATCGAAATCCTCTGAATAATTGAATATATAGGAGCCTTACATACATTAACCGACATGAAAATGATACTAGTAACTCTATACTATTTGCTTCAAATGCTATTAAAGCATATTTTTCTGTGCGTTTGAATGTTTGTGCGCGAATGCGCCACAATTAGCATGTTAGCTTGGTAAGTTCAGACAAACAGATGAACAAAACCGCTTTATGGCACATAACAGCAGTTAATTTCAAGTATTACATTGGTCTTTGAAGCACATTGGAGAACTCATATCGTGGTATGGTCGTCATTCAGTACCATAATGTGTAAACAAGTATGTTTACTGTATGCCATCAGTGTAATGCTGAGCAGTGTTCGTTTAAGAAAGTTAGTAATCATTAACACAAAAACCAGATTAGAATAAAATCTTTATTGTTTCATTACTGGAATGATGGGACGATTTACAACATGCATGGGACTTTAGTGACACGAATACCGAACATAAGCTGTGCATCGCTTAAAACTCTTCTACTAACCTTAACATTGTAATGTAATGTGTGTTCAGGTCACAGGAATAGGAAAGGAGCAGCAGTTCATGGAAGACAGTCGCTGTAAGACAGGAGACAGCAGTCATCAGGAGGTGGGAGATGCTTTTTCTGGATTTAAAGGCACAATATGTGAGATTTTTGTAATAAAATATCCAAAAACCACTTGCACAGAGTTACAATTTCAAGCAGGTGTGTGCTTATGTTATCTCGAAAGTTCTGCAGGATTCGTAAATTCAAAGGATTCCAGATTTAAATAATTAACCGTCCCTGTTCCTTGTCGCCTATCAATGATGCAATATCCGTGCTATCCTCGGTTTCTGCTTATGAATACTACGGCAACACGCGTGGACAAATGTGGAAGTGGTAGAAATTTACTGTGCATTTCCATATCATGGATCATGATTACACTCTCCACAATCCCAGAAAACATAGAAGCATACAAACCGAGGCAAGAAGATGTTGGAACAGTCAACAAAATATAGCGAGAACAAATATCAGCGTGTTGTTTCCGAAATGGAGAGAGCATCGCGCAAACCTCGGCCTAGACAGAGACTCCGCTCTTGCGTGTTTTAATAGACGGGTAAGCAGGTATATATTATTCATTGCACAAGTAATAGTCACGTACAGGTGGGTAGGTGATAAAAAACAGATATAAATGAGCTCTTCCTCCGAGAGCGTGAGTTGTGAAAACGACATCTCCCAGTGTTCACTGCTCCGTCATCGAACTTCGCCTCTGTTATTGTTTTGAAAATGCGACCTCTAGTAGCGTAAACTTTCATATTGTGCCTTTAATACATTTAATAAAACGTATATTAACTGTATATGAATGCAAATCATGTGCGATGATAATGTTTTTTGTCTTTATTACAGGGCACTGAAGACAGCACTAAAGGTTGGTATTTTACAATGAGCTTTTAAATACTCAATTCTGAATTAGTCGCACACGTACGTGATCGTTCAAAGGTTTTGTGGTCCGTATGATTTATTAAGGTTTTTCACTTCTGTTCACCAAGGCTGGTGAACTAATATTGTACTAGTTTCATCAACTATTTTTATATTAATTATTTTTAGGATCAAAGGGAACTGTAGAGGGTTTTTTAATTTTCTTTTTTTAAGCTGATTTTTGAGCATCATGTTTTCAGTCTTTCAGAAAATCATTCTGATATGCTGATTTGCTGCTCTGGAAACATTTCTGATTATTATTAATATAATGCACTGGCGATGCTTCATATTTTTTTGGAAAACATATAGATGCCTATATTTTTCTAGGATGTTTAATGAATAGGAAGTTCAAATGAATGTCACTTTTAAAATAGAAGCCATATGAAACATCACCTTTACTGTGACTTCTGGTCAATTTAATGCATCCTTGCATCCTTATTTGGATCATTTTAAAAGATTAGTTCACTTCAAGAAAAAGATTTTACTTGTAATTTACTCACTGCCATTGTCAAGATGTTCATGTTTTTCTTTTACAAATTATTTTTTCATATAGTGGACCTCAACAGGGACCGAAGGGTTGAAGGTTCAAATGACAGTTTCAGTGCAATTTCAAAGGCCTCTAATGAACCCGAGTGAGGGTCTTACAACGTTCTCCGGGCTTCATACTTCAGCTCATGGCAAAAAACTCCACCATACTTCAAAATTGTCAGACATGTTTTACCTTTTGTGTGTACTTCTGCCTATGGCATACATGTGTAATAGCACAGTTTTTAAAGTCAAACTAGTGCAAGACAATCATTTTTTGCTAAAAAGTTTGTGTTTATTTTTTTTTTTTTTTTTTTTTTTTTTTAGAAAATGATAGATCGATAAGACCTGTATTTTTCATCTAGGTTTGTGTAGAGCCCTTTGAAGCTGCACTGAAACTGCAAACAGGACCTTCAACCTGACTCAGAAAAAGTAAAACAAAATTTAATAGTATAGTAAATACTGCTTAATTAGAAACGTTTTTTTATTATTATGTTTCACCTGAAAATTTGGTACGTCACTCTTTTCTGACTTTGAACATGTTGGTTCAAGGTTTGAAACTCAAATCTACAAAGCTTTTTTATTTTTTTTTTTTAAATATAAGTGTAGTTTTCTGGTTTTATGAAGAAGTCGTTTTAAGAAATGCTTTCCATTGCTATGTGCTATTGATTGCATCTCTTCTTAACTGCTGTTCTGCTGTCAGAAACGGGCTCACCTCCGTCTGCCACATCCATTGTCACCCTTACCTGTGCTTCATCTCGACCGGATCCCGCCGAAACAACCTCCCCCTGTCCCTTTATCGGGGGTTTGCCGGACCCCCCTGAGGGAGGGAACGATGCAAAGTGGACCGCTGTGGCCAACGGACAGCCCCCCTCCGCGGTGTCCCAGCGCTACATGCCCCGTGAGGTGCCCCCGCGCTTCCGCAACCAACAGGAACCAAAAGTGCTACTGAAAAGGGGCCAGCCACCACTGTCCTGCATGCTGCTGGGGGGTGGAAACGGGGGGGACCCTGCACCCCAACTTCCCCTGCAGGAGCAAGCTGATGCCTCAGGTGGGTTGAATGAAAAAGTTACTAAACACCTTTTTTTTTTTTTTATCTTTTCTGATGTGGTATATTTTTCTCTTCCAGATCAGACAGAGAAACAGAATCTACTGCACTTATCGTCAGACGCCTCTGCCACTCCCACTTATGCAAATTACACATGGGGGTTGAGCTCGGGATGTCAACCCTCCACTCAGGGAATGGACAAGGACAATTCTGATGTAGAGAAATGGTCAAGACCTGAAGACTCGTGGAAAAGTGATAAGACCCCACATTCTGCCAGGTCAGGGATGGATGAGTCTGATGGCCTAAGAACGGACAGTTCTTCTCAACTCTCTGAATATGCAGAAGCCAGTGCGGTTGGAAGTGCATCTTCACAGTCTGAGAATAAAGAATCCATTAAAGGAGTCAATCAGCATTTCAATTCCAATGTGTCAGTGCTTTCTGGAGACCAGGAGGACACTCAAAGTCTAAAACCAAATTCCAACCCTGATGAAGCAAACCACACTGCTTCTGAGGAATCTTCTCCCACACCCTTGAGTTCAGCCAGTGCAGTGTACCAGACACTCTGTAAGAACGAAGAGCGCGCTACAGGGGATTGGGCAGAGCTTCAGGCTGGACCAAATCGTGGTGGAGTCTCCAGTGTGGAATTATGGGATACAGGAGAAGACCCTGTTGGGAAGGGAACTGATGCAGGAGGTGGCAGTTCAAGTGAAGGCACTGGCATCTCTCAGGGAGTGTGGGATGGAGACACGGTAAGTTCAAACAAACAGGCAGCTACAGCATGGACCTCAGACTTAGCAGTTGGAGCATCAAAAGAGGATGTCAGAGGGATCTCTGAGGTAAACACAGATAGTTTACAGAACAGCGTGGCATCAGGAGATGACAATCAAAAAGCAGATGATGATTGGGATGGGTCTGAGGAAGAATCTACTGGCAGAGAAAGCAACGAGGATGGGATGCACGCTTCAAATCTGGTCCAAAGCCCCTCCAAAAACCAGGCCCTCCAACCAGAAGAAGCCTTACAGAGCATGATCAATCACACTAACCTGGATCCTAAAGTGCTGTGCAACACAGGATGGGGAAAGACTCAGATCAAGCAGAATGTTGCTTGGGATTTTGAGGGCAGCAGTGGGAATGTTGCCTGGGGTGTGGAAGAGCACACCGACCGCAGTAAGGAGGGCTGGCGGGACGCTGCTGATCTTTCCAGCTCAAAAGTACAGAAGCAGGAGGCTAGCCAGGTTGGTCGAGCTCAAGGGTGGCCAGTTCATGGAGACACAACTATTGGAATTGGTGGCAAAGGGAGTGGTTGGGGAGAAGACCAGGAGGTTAAAGATACTTGCAGGAGGGAAGGGACGGGGTGGAACAAGGGTGGTGGAAGTGAGTGGACTCCATTACCCGAGAGAGGAGGCTGGAATGAAGAGAGAGACAGTGAGCGCAAGAATCAGGATGAAGGGTTATGGGGTAGCATGGAAGAGTCAGGACAGCGGAGTGGTGGCTGGGGTGGCAGCAGTGTCAAACCGAACCAGGGATGGGGCGAGAAGCTTCTTCCATCACAGATACCAAACAAACAAGCAGCACTTAAAACCCAAAATCAAAAACCGCAACAACAATCGCAAACCCAGCAGCAAATGCCGGGATATCCAAAGGCCTTGCAGGAACGGGGTCATGCAGTAGACACAGATGAGCAGAGTAAAGGGTCTGGCTGGACCTGTGGGCCCACCCCTTCAGTTGCAGAGTCAAGTGGATGGGATGAACCCTCACCACAGTCTATGAGCCGGAACATGGAAATTGACGATGGCACATCTGCATGGGGTGATCCGTCATGTTACAAAAGCAGGGCTGTCAATCTGTGGGATAAGAACAGCTCACAAGACCAACAGCAGAATACTGGAAGACAGACTGGATCTAAAAACTCTGGTAAGAAGGCAGCAGTGCATATCAAACCATTGGTCTTAAACTGAATTCCAGGAGGACCACAGCTCTGCACAGTTTAGACGTGTCTAGTAATCCTAGACTTGCAGCTAAACTGTGCTGTTATGTGGCCTTCCAGGAATTGTGTTTGAGACCAGTGAGTTAAACTGTTTCAAACCAGAAACATCCCATTCATGAGCACACATTCTTATTCCAGTTCCTGCAACATGGACACGCAGCAGCGGTCCCTCCGATCCTTCCGCGGACAGCGGGACATCTACTTGGGGGAAATCGTATGATAGTTGGGGTGATTCCAGTGAACCAGGGAAAGGAGGAGGATGGGGAAACTCTCATTCCCATTCTGCTAAATCTGGTAAGAGCATTCCCAAGTATGCATGCTCAAGGGTTGCCAAGATTGTGTTTTTTGCAAGAAATTGGATGGTTTTTAAACCGTTTTGTGTTTCCCCTATGCGTTGAGGGTTTGACACATTGCACCAGTTATGCTTGATTTTAAATATTTTGCATTCTAAATTTTATGTTCTATAAATAGCCTAGTTTCCATCCAGTTTTTACCCCGTTTTGTTATCGACTAAGAGAATTTGTGTAAAAAAAATATTTGGAACATTTGCTGTCTCCAGTCTGTTTCCATCCAACTGGCCTTTTACTGATAAAATGGTGTGTGTGATGATGTCATCCTTAAAAAAAACGAGTTGTTGCATAAGTTTTGGTGTATCGTGAAAAAAAAGATTGGCCAGTTTCCATACATAATTTCACCTGTTGCGCAAATCAAATGCATAGTCTGTTCTAAATCCATCTTTTTTTTCATTTTTCCAAAAAAAAAAAAAACATAGCCCATTATTAAATTATATAGGCCTACAACAAGTTTAAGGAATTTTCATGTTTTTGTACTTCGTTATAGATAGGGATGGGTACCTAAACACGTACTTAATCTGTACTAAATTATAAAAGACTGAAGTATCGATAAGCTCTGATGTTAACTGTTCTGCCATCTGTACTGCAAAAAAAAAAAAAAAAATCTGATTTATTGCTACACAATTGTTATCTAGCATATTTTAATATTAAAGACATTTGCTTGCACTTGTTATTGCCAATCTCACGCGCGAAATGTCGGTCGGTTCCGCACATAGATTCCGCTGTACACAGAGCTAGCGCTTAATAGAGTGACGATGGCGGAGAGAACCGAACGTTCTAAAGCAGTGGTTTTCAACTGGTTGGGCCAGTTGTTGATTCACCAGCCGAAAAGAAGACGTACAGTTTTCGGAAAGACTTCGAGTGGCTCCACTTTGAAAATGGCTCTATTCACTGCATTCACTGTAATGCCGGTTTCACACTGCACACGTCAGCAGGGCGTATTTTTTTCGGCACCCATGTTAACAGCTTTCACACCGCATGCAGGGGCGGCACGGCAGCGCGTTGCAGAGCAGAAGCAGCAGATCATTTTGGCGCGGGTCTATTTTTGCTGCGCCGCTTACGATGAATTAAAATGACAGTGCGTTGTTCTTGGTCAAAACTGACCCGATTAAAACATTTTACCATAAAATTGTGTAACTGATGTGTTTTGTGTTTCACACTCACCATATAAAAAAATTAAATGCACAAAAACACATGAGTTTTTGCCCAAACTTCAAAGGTCTGTTAAATGAATAAAACTAGATTAAGATTAGTTTTTCAAATAAAAGTTAATTTTGAGCCCTGTTTCATAACCAGCTACGAAAATAACGATAGAATAAAGCCACTGATAAACCTATCAACATCCCATCTGACCGCAGTCGCTGTATCTGGACGGCTCGTTTTACTTATAAAGCTGCAGTTAAAAACGGTTAGTCATCTTGCAGCCACCTGCATGCCAGACTGTAAGCATTGTCCATTCTTTTACAGGAAAATTTTTGTTTGTTTTATTTGTTTTACAATCATTTGTTTTGTGTGTGAAATATTTGCTCAAACATTGGTGTTTGTTAGGCTACGGATTATTATTTTACATTTTCTTTTAAAAATTAAGTGTTGTTAATTCTGTTCTCAATTATTATTATTTATTTTTTTATTAAAAACACAACAAAAAGTACTTATAAGAGTACCGTTAAAGTACCAGATCGATAAGTGCTATCGATTAAAAGTAGTAATACCGTTCAAACCTTAACGATACCCATCCCTAGAATATTTAGATACTTCAGCATCAAGCAATAGGCTATTCATAAGCAGGTGTATTATTGTTTATTTTCTTGATTACATTTAAGGGTCGTTAAGACATAAGTTTATGCTAAATTACAAGTAAATTAAATTTGAATTTATATGTGGCTGTGACTCATTAAAATTAAAAAAAATATATATAAAATATAAAATTTTAGATATGAATATGATGAACTAGGCTAAGGTGCTTTGACGCAAGCAACACCACGGACGCTGCCAATAGGCTAATTCTGTCATGTGACACGACATTTATTTGCGTTAAAGCTCATTTTCTCGACAATAGGTGTTTCCGCACTTGAAGTATCGATATAGAATTTATGTGCTAAAGTTAAACGGAAAAATACTGTGTCGACATTCACAAAATATTTATTGATGATTAGCATTTCCATCAGCTATATCGGTAAAAAATTATAAGGGCTAAATATTTTTTTTTTGCAAAGAACACCTTGAATGGAAACCTGGCTACTGAGAAAACCGTACCACATGAAACTTATGTGAAAGGAGAATTCAATGAAATCCTTCATAAAAACACATAATTTAATAATGACTGTTACGGTGCATTCACACGGGGCTTCAGCTTCAACGCTGGACGGAAGGCGTGGCTGAAGTTTGGCACTGACGCCATGGTCATAGCAGCGTCAGCCAATGAAATTAGACAGTTTGCTGCTCTTGACCAGGATGAACGTGGCTGGCTGCTGCCTGGCTACTGTATTTGCATAGAGCGATCCTGATTGGCTGGCGCTTCACTGGCGTTGCTCGCGGCAGAAGTTAAAAAATTCAAAAGCAACGCCAGTGAAGCAGCGCCGACGGATCCACAATTCCTTTCGGCAACGCTTGACGTCACCCATTCAAAGTCAATGGGAAGCGTTGATGCTGACGCCCCGTGTGAATCCACCGTTAGATGTGTTGTGCTGGTTTTGGGGCTAGTTCAATTGACCATTGATTAGTTTGGGTTGGCTAATTGCTTTGGTGTTTGCTACGAGTACAATAGTAGAATGGGATTCAACAGTAAGATGGTACGATTATGACAAAAATCCTAATTTTCAATTATGTCCCTTTCCTTTTTAGGTGCAATGTATTAATTTAGAATAAGTAAACTTGCATTCAAATGCAAGATGTTTTTTTCACATTTACAAGTCACCTGGATTACAGAAATGTCACAGGATCATTGTTTAATGTACTAGCGTATTATCTCCAAGAAACATCTCATACGTGACTGTTTTATTTAAGTATAAGGGGGTGTCCTTGTAATTAATGCTTGGATAATTGACCCTGTGGTGCATTATGGATCCAACAAGGCAATTCTAGTAAATGCTTGTCATTCAACCTGCTGTGCTGCGGCACGCTTTAGAAGAATACTAGTCTTTACAGTCGCTGAAGATGCACGCCTATGTGTCCCTCAGTTAAAAGCCATGGCTAGTGCAGTAGCTGTGTTATACCTATACCTACCACCTCATATTAACTTATTGCGAGAGGAAAAAAATATTTTAGTCTCATAACTTCTGTTAATAGGAATGCTGTAATTTCGCAATGTTTTTTTATTTTTTTTATTGACAACAACAAAATGTTTGATGCAATGAAATAATTACTATGGTCACTGAAACTCTTCAA
>JAUMHR010000048.1:419472-430485 GCA_032361145.1 Enteromius fasciolatus | reverse complement strand
AGGCTTGAGCCGTTGATAGCAGACTAATGCAGTTAATCATGAAGTTCTTAGCGAGAGAGACAGAGACACAGAGAAAGCGAAACAGAGAGAGAGAGAGCGAGCTTGTATGGATTAGGCTACCTCTGTGTGTCCCGCAACAGTGTTCTGAAGCACCGTAACTGTAAGTCTGCTTTAATATGCAGCGCAATTCAATCACCATAACCAGATTAAACCAATATTCTGGTTTCTAGAAATCTAAACAAGATGTTTAGGTGCATATGTGTGTTCTGGTTTCTCGGGAGCTATATTTTGCAATTCTTCATTATCTGGTGTATCACGGTCATGAGCGACAATTAGTAATCAGATGAAGTTACTATTTAAAACTGAAATTAAACACAATAAATGCATATTCAGCATTTAAATTAAAGGCCATCCAAGAGGAACATGATTTTGTTTCTTCATTGTAAAAGATTAGATAATTTTAGCATTCGATTACATCACTTGCTCACCACTGGTCCTCTGGAGTGAATAATGTGTGCAAACAGATTGGGTGTTTAAATGGCTAAAAAAAAAAATCATAATTTTGTTCTGAGAGGACAAAAGAGGATTAAAGTTTAAAGTTAAAACACATTGTTTTTTAACATAGCTTTTCAAGAGGTTATGTGATCGACTTGAGTAATGGGGATTACTGTGATACTTTTATTAGTTGATAGAACTCTTATTCTGATGGCACCCATTCATTGCAGAGAATTCAGTGTTGAGAAAGTAATGCTATGATAATTCTTTCTGTGATGTTTTTTTTTTTTTCATCTATTTAGAATGAAAAACATCTACATCTTAGATGGTCTGAGGATTTAATGGCTTTAAATAGTGTGTGTAATTTCGCTTCTCACTGCACTACACACTTTAAGGGTGCTTTTACATTGGCAGTTCAGTTTGAAATAGGTGTTATGGTATGCATGAAAAATTGATGCACCTGTAAGAGGTGGTCTGAATTTGTGCTGGAACTATAGCCAGGTTTCCATCCAAGGCGTTTTTTTTTAAAAATATGTAGCGCTTCAAATTTTTTTCTGATATAGCTGATGGAAATGCTAATTATTGCAAGAATTTTGTAAATGCAGACAGTATTTTTCCGTTTAACTTAAGCGCATAAATTTTATATCGATGCTTCAAATGTCTCAAAAATGTTTTGGAAAAATGGCTTTAAGGCAAATAAATATAGGGTCACATGACAGATTTAGCCTACTGGCAGCGTCCGTGTTGATGGTGTTGCTTTTAGTCAAATCACCTTAGCCTTTCAAAAGCGCATTAAATCATATTCATATTGCATGCAACATTTTATATACGGTAAAAAGATGAGTTACCTCTCAAACATAAATATATTAATTTGATGTTTCTTTTTTCTTTGAAAGTTACAATTTATTAGGCTTAATTTTGTTCAGGATATAGTTATGGAGATGGTAGTTTAATGTCCTACTGCGTGTGGCGCCGGCAGGATCACTTTTTTTTTCTTCTCCTTATTAAAGTGGAAACAGCTTAATAAACACATGCAATATTGACAGCGGTGATGATTTACCCAGGATGTGAGCAAGCAGGAGCATGGAATGTAATCGTGTATGGTAAGTGCATTCAGAGTAGCAAATGAATGGCTCTCAATTAGATATCAGAAAGCCACGTTCATTCAATGCAAATACAGTAGATGGAAGTGTCCCTGCATGAAGCTGCACAAAATCATACCAAATTAATGTAAAGAAATTAACCCGTGTTGTTTCATCTCTCATCTTTCTTTTCTCTCGCACACAGACACACACACACACACACACAATTATAAGCACATAACAATTATTGAATCCCAAAAGTAACAATAAAGACAAGTGAATGTAAAACATTATTTGTGCAGTCCCAGCATGATTACATAACCGAATTTTAGACTTTTTAGACACTCTTTTAATAGCCTAAGAACAGCGATATGAGTGTTTGTGTGTTAGCAGTAACAGTATCTGTTGCACTAAAGACAAATGATATAAGGTTGAGAATTCAAGGTCGCTGCAACCTTTACACAAGACAGACACTAATTCTCAAATCTCTGAAAGTCACAAGAGTCAGTTTATTAGATAACATTTTAGAAACAACAAGAAATGCACCTCATATCTAGTAAAACTGAGCTCAAAATAAAAAGAGGTGGAAAATGTACATAAAACAGTAAAAAGGTCAGCAGTTAGCATGTGTCCATGAAACTTTTAAAAATGGTGTTCATGAAGGAAACACCTGTTTGAAAGTCACTCATATTCAATATCTTTTGCTTTTGTGTTCACTTAAGTTGTATTTTTATTGATCACATTTCTTTAAAAATTCTGAAAAACAAATTAGACACCAACATGGTGTGATATTGACAGAAAACGTGATCAAATTAAAGTAAGTAACTTCAATAAGGTCAAATATACAAGTAACTATGAATATGAATTGAGATTCTACAACTGAACTAAAACCATAAGTAGGACTGCAGTGCTAATTTGAGGCAAAGAAATAACAACTATAGAAGACCCTAAAATAACTGATCATGAAACAGTCTCTCTCCGTCTAATCTTCACATAGAGGCAGTATCAGTCATGCTCACCCTAAAAGCTGTGCCTTCCTCGATGATGGTGGGAAGCTGGGAGAGGCAGATGTCCACCGCAAGGTCCCACGCTTGCCTGCGTGCACGCACGCATTACACACACACAAACACACACAAAGATGCCACATTAGTCAATCCCACTCTCCATGTTTCTTGCTGTGAGTTTCTAAGCTCTGACCAAATAAAATTATGCACTGGCACTTTCGAGCAAATTTATTATTAAGGAATAGAGAACCGTATAAATTCACTTGGAAAAAAAGGTTTAATTTAGTCTTATATTCAAAGATAAACACTGATATATCATGTATCAGACACATCAAATGTAGTAAACAAAAGCTTATACTGTACATGGTTTGTTGACACTCACAAATGAGGTTTGATCATAACTGGGACGTGTGAGCTTCCACAAGAAGTGGAAAAAATGCCTTTAACTGAAAATTGAGTGTTTAATCTAGTCATTATACATTACTGACACTCTATTCTTCAATTTGATACTGTTAAGTGTTTTGACACAATCTGTATTGTTAAAAGAACTATATAAATAAAGGTGACTTGACTTGACAAGAAGCGATAAGCTGTTGTGTGTGCCCTTGTTTTTACAAGGATAATGTTTTTGTGCATCAAGCAAAGTACATCTTGCTTTTTTGAATATTGACATGGTACTAAAGCTATTTAAGTAGCAGTTAAGCACCCATTACAAAGTACACATATTTAGTTTTACCCTGCTGCCTGTGACACTACAAGAACAGACCCACACACTGAAAATCACTGCATGTATTACTGCACTTGTCAAAGGCTGCATGTAAAGTTATGTAACATTACATGAGAACTAATCATCTGTTCACACTTTACCTCAGCAGTGCTGAACTTTCATAGCTCCATCACACTGTGTTCAATGCTTATTTTCACAGTATTTTCTTCTGCTGCATAGCCTGAGAGAATTGCTTTGATTACTGAACCCGCAACACTTTGGCTATATTTAATTCATGACATTACATAACACATCAAACGTGTTGTCCATTCAAAAAGCTAAAACTACAGCTGTAGCTCTAATATGATTTAGTGGAATGTAAATATACAAACATTTGATGGGTGAAAAGTCCCAATAACATTGGGCCAAGCTGTCTTAGTGGATCATGAAAACAGGCAACAGCACAAGACATTCACCCCAGCTCTAATATCCTCACTCCACTGGTCCATCTGTCTTTTTTTTGTGAGAGAGTTTTTTATGGTGCTTTGCCTTTAATTTTATAGGACAGGTCATGGTTGCCAGGAAGTGAAGTGGTAGAGTGATAGGGGGGACGGGATCGGGAAAGGTCTGAGAGCCGGGATCCGAAGTGCAACAGCGCTTAAGGTCGATGCACTGCATCAAGTTTGGTCCTGGTCCTGCAAGTGTCCCTGCAAAGTTTAGCTCCAACCCTAATCAAACAACCTAAGTGTACTTGAAACTGCCAGGGAGGTGTGTTGAGGCAAATTGGAACAAAACTCTGGTGATGGATGAATGAATGGATAAATATACAGATCAAGGTAATCAAATCAGTAAAATCACAAAATAATACTATCAAACTACCTGCTTTGCTTACAGAATTGTCACCTGGCTTGGAACCTGGAGGTCTTATTTTTCAGCCACATAATTATATAACAATAATGATTATTCTTTTTATTTATGGTGTAATACGTTGCATTCATTAAAAAAAAAAAAAATATATATATATATATACATATGATAAACAGGACTGTAAATGGATTAAATATGCTGCTAATTGTAAACATAGCCTTAATAATAAATAGAATTTAAAAAAATTATAATTTAAACTAGTTTAAGGTTAAGTACAAATTCAATGTATGTTTAAACATACATGCATGCATGAAATGATTAATTTGTACATTAGTTCTATAATGAGAACAATTGTTTTTTTGGACAGTTCCTGTCCCTTCAGTGCATGCTGCGATTATTAGGACCATAAAGACCATTTATATTCTTTCTGTCTGCTTCCTGTATTGCCTCTTTCTATTACTCCCCACCCTGCTTCATCACGTCTCCTCCTAATAGCGGAAGGCACCATGCTTCCTCTCAAATGTTCCCGTAACTCTTTCCTTCTTTACCAAATGTTCCTTCTATTTCCGCCGCTCTCCATTTCTCATCTCTTGTTTCAGAAGGCTTAAGGAACTTTCTGCACCGTGTAACTAAAGAGCTCTGATGCTCCATTATGAAAGTGAAATCTATTTCTCTCTTGCTAATGGTATGTTATGAGATTCAAGCCTCAACTAGCCGTGGAGAACAAAGTCTGTATTCCATCATACACTGCTGAGGATTACACAATGCAGGTATAGCCTACAGCATGATACTGATGACGGAAAACAGGGGGGGTGGGGGGGGGGGTTGTCAAAATTCATCACATAGTTCATTTAAAATGCAGAGAGAGAGACCTATGAGTAAAATAGCATCTTAAATACATAAGTAGTGCCATTCACTGAGGAAAAAAGCTCTTCTCCATGGAATGTTTTTTAAAATCTGGTATTTTGCTTTTAGGAAAAACATAATAAAACAGAATATTACTGAGAGCTTGCCATGATACCAAAATATCAATACTCAATACCAATAAGATACTCAATACTCAAAGATTTTGCCACAACAAAATCTAATGTGCACAACCTTATGTAAAAATGTTATAAAAATTATATTGATGTTTATTATTTAAACATTAAGAAAAAATATAAACACATTAACAAAAACACCTCTTTATACAGTGGTGACCAAAATTCTCATCATAAAAGTATTTTCACCAGCTAAAAATGGTTTTAAGTCAGTTATTTCTATATTTTGCTGTATTGTGTGAGTAGGAAATATCAGTTTACATTTCCAAACATTCATTTTGCCATTAATTGTAATAATCCAGTGAGATTTTTGTTGCACAACAGCCAGCGCTCCACAGAGAAATCTGATCTCACTGTCATCCAGAAACAAAACAAACAACCACAGACTAAAAACTGTGGCAACATCTCCAAGATTGAAATACTGGTTTCATTAAAACAATTGCATAAGGCCTTGAAGCAGTTGAGCACACATCAAATAACAAAAAACAAATAAATATATGTTTTTGAAACAGACTTAAGTAGCTAGAGAAAATTCCAGAAATCTCTAGCTAAGTTCAGATTTGTTCAGACAGTCAGTATCCTCTAGGAATTTTATAGTTGCCATATTAACGAGAGTACTACAGTATGTCTAACTGTCTGTCTTCATCATATGACATACCTATTATTGTGTAAATTATTGGCAGTTTTTTTTGTTTATGTTTATGTTTCCAAAAATCTAATGCAAACTGGATTTCAAAAAAAATAAAAAATGTCGTCTTTGTTTACTGTCTTTGTTTAAGAACAATCAAGCATTTTATTTAGACACAACAAAGTTTTTGAACAAATGTTGCACATACAGTGTTAGGGAAAATATTATAGAACAACATACTGTGTGTGTGTGTGTGTGTGTGTGTGTGTGTGTGTACGCAAGTGTTCACATTCATACACTTACCACATAGCGTGCATGTATGTGGGTGGCAACCTGGGGCTGCTGACTGGTGTACAGTTATATGACCTCATTATTCTCTCAGCCAATAAGAAATTTCGAAATAGACTGGCAACCAAAAGATCTTGACGAAACAATTTCTGAAAGAGATCTACAAAGATTGAGAGAGAGAAAGAATAATAAAAACATATTTATATATTATGATATGTCATGTGAAAGCAGGTAACTTGATTAAAATTTCTAAATTCTACATTTCTAAATTCTCAGTCTAAAAGAGACCCTATGTGTATGCTAGACAGATTATGATGTGTATGCAAGACAGATTAAACCTACTGTAGGGAGTTTCATTATGCAGATTTCTCTATGGTGTATAATAATTACTTAAGTGATGTGAAAGGTCAGGGTATATGTAGGATATACATCTGGTTCCTCATGACAAGAGTAAAAACTTCAAAGCTGGTGTTAAGCAATGCTTGAGTTTGGGAATTTAGATAAATATCTTGTGTTTTAATAAAGATCACTGTAAAAACCGCAAGCAAAGCATGTAAAAAGCTTGCAGATGCACAAATTAAGCATAATTATATTTCTTTACAAATTTTCTTTACAAATAGTTTAGTCCTGTAATCTGATTGGTCAGGTACAGTACTTTTAAAAATAACAACATTCCGTATAAGAGCACTGCGATGCTTTGAGTCACTTCACTTCACTTATCCTGTGGGATATGCAACAGCTGATCATCATGCTTTGGCTTTTCAATCTATTTTGGTATTTTCTATTAAAAACTAAACTAACACTATTCGATATTAATTGGCTGCTTCTTAGCATGAATATTACAAGCATATTGGCTTTTTATTAGTACTTATAGACCACATATAAATGCATTACCATATTCTAAATCCCTTAACCCTTCCCTGATTTCTAAACACAGTAACAACTCTCTTAATTAATCAACACAGAAGCAAATTAGGAGTTTATTCAAATGAAAACGTTTAGTTAATAAATATGTGTTCCCTAATATAAAAATACTTATATATATTATATTTATATTATATAGTACAGTATACTATATAATATATTTACATAATTTAAGTAAAGATCAATTAAAAAAATTAATTTGGCAATCTGTCTGTGGATGGATGATAATCTGAATATAAGTAACACTATAACAATCATGTATTTTCATGGGGTCAGAATATTTTTTTTTTCAGACAGCAAATGCAAAAAATACACAAAAATATTTCTGTAATTTTGTGGAAAAGAAAAGACAACAGGCAGATTTGGGCTCTAACCGAGTTAAAATCATTTAACATATGCTGAATGATCAAAATAAACTTGTCACTCTTTTGGGAGCCCTGAAAAGTCTGTGCAGTTGATTGACACAAAACTAAATCTTCAGAGATTTCTGTATTTTAATCAGGACAAACCTCTCGGCAGGACGTTCCATGCAATTGTGTCAGTGATAGCTGTGAAAATCCAGTTCAGCTCCCCTAATGGTGTCCTTCTGTCATTCAGCCTACCCGGGATCCTGAAAAAAATTAATATGTACATACATGAAACACATAAATCCTTTAAGAAAAATCATTTTGGTGTTAGACAGAAACAATATAACGCAAAGTAATCTGATAACTGATAACCTTTTCAACACAGAACTTAAACTGATTTGAGGTAATGGCATTATATTGGTCCTTGTGACAGGACTGTATGTGGATTATGTCAATAATCAAAATATAAAATGTATTTTGCTATGAAGCAATAGAGTAAAGGTGCACTGAGTTGTGATGGTGCATACTAACAGAGCTGCACAAGCTTCAGCTTCCCAAAATGCTGTTGCTAAGCAACCATGACATCTCTTCTACTGTAATTACTAATGGGACATCCCTCCTGTCCTGGCTTAGAATAAGAATGTGCGTGCGTGCTGTGACCAGAGATATCTCACACAGTGGAAGTGTTTTCATAAGAGATAAATGAATTAATGACTGATGGAGAATAAGAGAAAGGAGAGAAAGGAGAGAGAGAGAGAGAGAGAGAGAGAGAGAGAGAGAGAGAGAGAGAGAGAGAGATATGTGTAATACAAAAAGAACACATCTAAATCAATCCCACTTACTGTACACAGGAGACAAGATTACACAGAGCATCTAAAACCACAATTTCTTTCACAAACACTGCTGGACACAAACACTGGCGCTCAACAGAGTTACACTGACATCATAACAAACGACACCCTAACCTTAAAAAGTCTGCAAATCAGAGAAGAATATTGAGTGAGTGTGAAGAGATAATCATGACTATGAGGCATCATGAGACAAACTTATTTTTAGATGTACATAGACACACATCTGTTACATATACATGTACTGTACCCTTAGACCAAACAATCCCTGTTTTACACCTGGTATTAACACGACATCATAAATATGTGAGGGAGAAACAGTTTTTGATTGTTCTGCAAATAGTTGAAAATGGACAAGATCAACATATTATAGACCCAGTTAACTATTTATTTAACACTATTCACTCATGATTGAATGGATAAAAGTGTATCTTAATACCAGGTGTAAACAGTGGCATAGATTTTACATTGATCATGTGGAAATCCAAGACAGCATCAAGCTGTAACCAAGCAATCATTCTCCTGTCATGTCCAGCAGAGTTTAGCTTCTATACTACGTAAATACACCCAAACTTGATAATCAAGTGCAATTATAAGGCTGCATCCAAAAGCTGAAAAAAGTTAGGGCAACAAGGCAAAAAGTCAGCTGCCCAAGGTTCCAGACACAACCCTAATAGCTTCCAGTTAAACATGTTGAAGATAAAAAGACTCCCCAGCTTTAACTCTTATTTCTGTCTGATTTGGAAGAGAAATATAATTTAAAAGCTATAAGGAAGTGACAACAAGATTCTATGGATCGATATTAGACAATGTATAAGGTATCATGGAGTAACAAAGAGCAATTATTACAGCATATAATAATCTAGGTTACAGTTAATTTATAAAAATGTATGTTAGCTTACAGTGCATTTACATATTATCAAAAAATGTATGTTACCATTTAATTTGTATTAACATTAATTTAAGATTAACGCTGCACAAGTACTTGTATTGTTAGTTCATGCTGCCGAATAAATTAAGACTTATAGAACCCGACTGTAAAGTGTAAGTGAAATGTAAATAAAAAGTTTTCTACAAACATATACGTATACAGCAACGAGAGAGAGGGAGAGAGAGAAAGAGACAGAGAGAAAGTGAGAGGCAAGAGAAGAACAATAAATCAAAAAAACAATTTTCTACTCTCAGTCTGTGACAATAAAAAAACGGATATTCTGAGAGAACAAAAATCATTGCTCAACGATTTCAATTCTCACCTTAAGAGGTAAAGGTACTGTAATCCTGGTTTTTATCTCAGCACCTGAGATGAGGTAACAGACCATAGAGAAGAACAACTAACCACGGCAGGAAACAAGGTATGACCACATGCTGTATTTCTGTTTCACAGATGTTATGTATCGACAGTACAAATATGATGTAATACAAATGGATATGTATAGATTGGAAGCATTCAAAGAGAATGATAATACCTTATTAATCCTATAGAATAATATTTTAAGGAAATTCACATTTTGAATGATTCATCTAAATTGCCTGATTCAGCTAATTATAGGGCCGCACGATTAATCGTATTTTTATCATGATAACGCTATTTATGACCCACGATCAGTTAATAGTATCAGTATAAAGACCAAAATGTTTTTTATGGGCAGAGTTTACGGATGGACTGCGTCACTATGCCGTTACTGCATCTAGATCGCAAGCGCTTTCTGAAGCAGTAGATATCAATAGCAGCAATAACAGTCAATCAGAATAAACATATGATGGCGGATACATGTGAGGAAGGTGCAAAAGTGCGATCGTTAGTTCCTAAAAAGGGGTCATACTCTATTTCGGTTTCGAGGAATGTAATGCTGATCAGGTAGGCCTACGAGTCTTGTGAAACCTCGCTCCTGTTCTGTCACAATGTCCCAAGGTAACACAACAAACCTCATCAACCACCTTAAAAGCCACCACAAAGTACACTATCAAGAATTTCAACGACTGAAGGCACAAACAGCAACAACTAAAAATTCCCAGCCATCCACAACACAGACAACAACATCAGGGACATTGTTCAATGCAATACCACATCTGCCTAGCTCGCAAAGACACCAGGCAATCACGTATCATATAGCCAAGGATATGTGTCCAATAACCACCGTGAGCAGTGAGGGGTTTAAAAAATTATCACAACACTTGCATTCCCTTACGCAACTAATTTTAAAATGTTGTGCTGCCCTCGCTGTATGCGAAATGCCGAAAATAAATAAAAAGAGAAATTCTCAGCCTTGTATATTTTGCTGCCACGACCGATTTATGGTCAAGCAGAACTGCGGAACCGTATTTGAGCTTGACAGTTCATTTTATTGACAGCGAGTTTGAGATGAAAAGCAAGCTTTTGCCAACTTTGTTTGTTCTGGTGGAAATGTAGTTGCTTACGGTCTTCCCTAAAGCCCGATCAAGTTGACAGGCTTGTGTTCTTAGCCAATAATCTGTAACATGTTGTAATTTTTTTTTATTCTTATTTGATTTTATTACAAGTTGATGTAAAAAAGGCAGTTTAAATGTATTTATTTACCATGGCTAAGAAAAACTTTCCATTCAAAACGTTCGGTTTGTTTATTTTTCTTTCACGAATTTGCACTTCTTCGTTAATATTAAATAAGCAAATTTGGCGTGCTGTCCAGGGAGCGAGCCGGGAGCTCGGCAGACCCCGAGCCCTGCTGACAGTAACCCTAGCGAGGGCAGAGCTCGGAGCGAGGCTCGGTCCTGTTCGCCCCCCTTGAAGGTGCGAAGGAAAAGGCG
>JAUMHR010000048.1:394871-419372 GCA_032361145.1 Enteromius fasciolatus | reverse complement strand
AGGAATGGGATGGCACTTCAGTTCATAGAATGAGTAAAGGCAGGTGAGCGAATACTTTTGGTAATATAGTGTATTTCACCTTAATTTTTTTAACAGTTTCCATCCAAACTATCAGCACTCCTTGACAGATTAAGCAAAACCACACACAGAACTACCTCATGGTAAAGGGAGCCCCATTACATGTACCTTAAATTTGCATTATTGACACACTATTTTCTTATTTGATACTGTAATGCTCCTTTGACACAATCTGTATTGTTAAAAGTGCTATATAAATTAAGGTGATTTGATTTGACCTTACTATATGATTACACTTCACAACAAAACCCAAACTATATTCAATTGAATGTATATTCCTTTTAGGATAAAAAAGGTATCTAGACAGGTACATTGTGCATAAGGCTTTTTTTTTTGCTTCGAAACTTTATTATGCAATTACAGTATGCTTCTAATCTTGATTATAATATAATCATTTAAAGAGTGACAATCTTAACATACATACTGTACATTAAATAATTAAGAAATCACTATTTAAAAAAAAATGCTACTGACAGGAACTGCTAGAAAAAAAGCTGAAAGTCATGGAACTATCTTGTACAAACACACAATGAAGCGAAATAGATTTTAATGTTGTAATGCAGACATTGAGTTGTTTTAAAACTTAAGTATGTTGCAGTAAAATATGCCTCACTTTTGACAATGTCTAAGGCAGTGTGCGCATTTTCCACACACGAGAATTCCTGAATGAACTGAAAAAAGAAACCACACAAACACACACACACACAAACAAACTAGCAATAACAAAAACAACAGCAATCATTTTGTTTATTCCATGTGTGTGCTATGTATTTTAATGATTGTTGGTGTATCTTTGCTAAGGTCACACTCTAGCCCCAATTTTCCCATGTGGAGTGCTATTTTTAAGAGTTTTTCATAAATCAGTCACTTATATGGTTCCAAGACAGCTAGAATACTACTTTAGAAGGCAGCTTTAAGCAGGTTATGGACAAAAATTAGATGCATTTTGCTTATATGTGACGACAAGTCTATTACAAATTTCTGACACCTGATAGTGAGAGTCACATGCATCAGTGCTGTGTAGCCTGACTGGCAGCAGTGGGCTCCGTCCTCGTGATGAGTGGGTGAGTCAGGCAGCTCATGCTGGGCAGAAGCCTCGAGCAAATGTCATCTCCTTTAACGTGCCACTGAATAACACACTGCTGCTCCTAGATGCCATCTATCACCACACACACATATCTTAAAGACAGCCCCACACTGCCAAATTTTACTCTATCCATTCAGTGAACTTACTTCCTTCATTTGTTTCCAATCATGAGTAATGCACCTGGTCTCCAGGAGCTGTATGTTTTATGGAGCACAATTTATGGAGTAAGTTCTCGCTAGCTGAAGGTATTATTTAGTGTCAGTGTGAATCTAGGTAGGCTATAACTTTCTTGGCTTGACACTGTACTTTTCAACAGTATGATACATGTACCACTCAACACAGCGCACACACTGGGTTTCACTTCGACAATGTCGACCTCTGAGACATTCATTTTAGTTCCAACCATGCACACACATTTTTAAGAGTGGTTTTATGTGACAGCTTGGTAATTTTTCATCAGCTACCTGAATTCAGTGCCCATAGCACATGACAGAATGCATATTATTAAGTTAAAAATCATAAATCATTAATATTATACAACAGTTTCCTTTTGAGATTTCATGTGTGCTTGCATATAATAAGACTTGGTGTCTCAAGACATATTGTGCCATGTGCCAAGTCAAATATGCTGCATCTACGGTAATAACTAATTGCAAAGCTCCAAACTTCACTATGCAGATGTGCAAATGTGATTAATCAGAAAACACGATTTCAGTCTGTTCATCACAAAACTAATGCATACCTTTACAATGTATTGAATATAACGTACTTTTTTTAAACAAAATGTAAAATAGAGTACATTTCAGTGCACAGCTGACATGAAAGTATTAAGTGAAGAAAGGATATCGGCAAAGGACCTCAAGGCAGGAATTAAACTCTGTATGCCAATGCACCAACCATGAAATCAGTCTGTTTGAGACTGTATAAATGTCAGATGGTTGATGTAAATAACAAACATGGCATCTGTGAACTACTTTGCTATTTTTGCTCTCAGTTTTCTACCTGGGTTACAAGACTTACACTCTTAAAAAATGTGCTTTCATTGTCTAAACATGCTCTGATGTTCTCATCTGTTGACATTTCTGAACGCCTTCCTACAGTTGCTTAATAAAAGCGGGCTTTCCACACAAAAAAGTGCATGTGTCATTAGTATGAAAAAAAAAAAAAAGATTTCACTGTGTCGGGCTGGGATCGGGCTCGGACATAAATATCCTAATGCCTGTTGCGCTCTCGACCACTGTGACAACAGATGTGACTGGGAAACCTCATTGGTATTTTATGGTCTCTATGCATTTGCCCTAAGTGCATCTAGGAATGTAGGGCTAAAATAAATTTGTTCATCATATGAACAGTAGTTATCTTCTATTACTTTGTAACACTTGGCATATTTAAGAGGTTTCGGTTGTTTTCGTCGAATTTGCCATTACAATACCCATAAAACTAGCTATTGGTAAACAGACTACCGACATAAGGAATCTGCTGGAACATGAAAATGATGTACTGGCCTCCAACAAAGTCAGGATCTCAACCCAACTGAGCAAATTTAGAATGAGTTGAAAAATAAACTGAACATATCTATTGCACATTCAAAGGAAAGTCTTTGGCTTGAGTTTGAAGAAGGCACTGTATCGCATTAGTGTTGAAGTACTCTGGAAATATTCTGACACTATGCCAGAGAGATGTGGTGCTGCAATTACAGCAAAAGTTGGACATGAAAAATATTAAAGTTAAATGTGGATAAAAACTTCATATTCACTTGATATTTGTTGACTCAGGGCAACCATCAGCATGTAACAAGCATTATGAAATGAAATCATGCTTTGGAGGAAAAAAGGATGCAATATTATTACTATACATCTGTCAGGTGTTTTAACAATTTTGTTAAATTGTAAAATACTGAAAAAAAAATAATTGTAACACTTGTTAATTAGCTACGACTTTTCCCTCAATAAATTCTTAATTTTCTGCCTATAAATAGTTAATAAAGGTAGTTGTTAAATGTAGGCATTGGGTAAGTTAGGAATGTAGAATAAGGCATTGATATATGCTTAATTAGCACTAATAAATGGCTAATATTCTAGTAATATGCATACTAATAAGCAACTAATGTAACTGTAAAATAAAGTGTTAACAAAAAAATCGTCTTTTGTGTCTTTCTAAAAATGAACGAATTCTTTTGGGTTTGGAACAACACAAGGGTACTTAAGTTGTGACAGAACTTCTGGGAGAACTAACCCTCTAAATAACTCTAGCAAACATTTAATAAGCAACTAATTAACCATTCATGATGATGTACATGATGTCAATAAATAAATAAATACAATTAAAAAGATAGGGATTTCTGTCAAATGAAAGTGCTTTGCATATCATGAACCTGGCACTTGCTGCTGGTCAGACCCAATGATTACAAAGTGTTTTAAAACTGTTGTCCATTCGAAAATGTACCAGTACTTCTTTACAGAAGTTCTTTGTCCTAAGAAAACAGTTTGGACCATTAGAAATTTGATGATTTTGCTGTTTTTAACTTAATCATTTACAGTTTTCATAAGCAAAGTGATCCATTAAAAACAGCAAAGAGCATTTGAAACCCCAAAGCAGCATCATTGTGACGGTGTCACTATGATGAGTTTCACTCTTATTCTCTATTATTCACAACTAAGTGCTTTCTGACTGTAAAGACCCCTGGGGAGGAGGAAAAGATATCACCAAGCAGTTATGATAAAGATGAAAAAGTTCTCTCTATTTTTGTAAGAGATTGTAAACTTATTTAAAGTTGCAGATCGAAGATAGAGGACAAAGAGGGGTTAGAGCTGTCCTGACCTCATACATTTTTTTTTTTATCTGCACAAAGCTCAAAGAACTGCCTCTTTTTCTCCATTCAATACCATCATGCCTGAGGGGCCTCACACTTCTTACACAGGACAAAATGCAAAGATGAACTTAAAGGTTGCAACTTAAAGGCCAATTTTAGGTCACTAAAAAAGTTCTGCTTAGAACCACTTAACTTTTTTTGAAGATCACTGTAAAGTTATTGCATCTGGAATTCACAGAACCATGCCCAAATTAGCTTATAGAGAGAACCTGGAGAATTCCCGGTGAGCCAGTCTGTTTTTTTGTGGCTGCGAGGGCCAGTGTTGTCATGCCACTGGGTTGAAATATGGGTGCTGTCTCTAGGCTGCCTGCACTCACAGGAGTATTTTACCGCAGCCCCACTCTTTTTATTTATTATATTCTCACATTCCCACAAACCTCCAGGCTAATTATGATATAATTGTCTTTTGACTCCCCAGACAACGGCACAAAAAAACCCAACATCAACGGTTTGTTGGAGATATGTGTACAAAAAAATAACAACAATGGATAATAGAAAGCGCAAAGGTGGCACTGAAAATGCAAGAACGAAAAATGAAAGCTCTAGGAAAAACAATGAATTTCAAGGATGCAAAAAACAGTGCATTTTTTCTATTTCACTATTTCTAGAGAATAAACAATATAAAAAGAAAATAGAAACAAACAAGAGAGATGCAGACATCCAAATAATGGAGAGAAAGGGGAGGAAATATTAATAAAAACAAACACCTACTTCTCAATTAGGTCCAAGGTCACTCCTGGCACCAACTTTGCACTCTTCTGCATACAGAACCTTAGGGAAAGAAAACACAGACACTCTTTCAATTTCTGCCTTAGTTTCACCCAAATTCATTTATATGTACTGCACTCTAAAAAATTGCTGTCAAAAACGGCCATATTTTGACAGTAAAATGCTATTTTTTAAGTTACTGTTAATTCGTGGAAAAACAGCAATTTACTGTAAAACCTAACAGTCAGATTAACCAAAAAAAAAGCTATTTTTACAGGAATATTAGTGAAGGTACACAGAAAACAGTTCTGCAAAGTTTTTATAAGGAGATAAGGAGAGTAAATATTTAACTGAACTGTATGAATGCGTTTTCTCTGAAGAGAGATGTGTTAATGTAGTTTTGTGGGTCACCATTGAGCTGGAGAGTAGAGTCTGTGCTTCAGTCAATGATGAGACACAAACATTGACGTTCTGCTGTATTATTATTTAAACAGTGACTGAAGCAGTGATGAACTTTCAGCTCTTGTTTGTCTTAGCTGATGATGAACTGCAATGATTTGAGTTCAAGACATGTTTTTTATTATTTAAAATGTTTTCTGTTTTGTATCAAGACATATTCCTTCTTAGTGAGCTTGAATGATATAAGTTCACATTACTAACCCTGTTTGAATACTAGTAATTTAAACTTGAACTGTCGAAAGCAATTAAAGCAGAGTTGATTTCCATGGTAGTATAACGGTAACATGCTGTAAAAATTAAGAGCTGTAAAATAACGGTAGAAGACTGTAAATTAACAGTAACTTGCTGGCAACCCTGCTGCCAGTAAGTTACTGTTATTTAACGGCAGAAGTTTTTACAGTGTGATTTGTGATTACTCAAACCAGGCTTAATCTCCTAGCACGGAGTTCTCTCTACATATACCTAATCTCCAAACTTTCATTTACCCTCAAACACAGACAAAATGGTTTCTCAAACTATTGCAAAACTCTTAATTTTTTTTACATGTTCAGACCAAGACTGATGTTATTTATTTGTGACATCCATCATGCAGTTAGTCACGATTAAGCTAAACCGTGTGACTGCTGAATTCCTTCCTGAAAAAACAGGAAGAAAACATTCATATGATATCAAAATGATTGTTCATGTGAAATTTAGAAGAATTTTTAGAAGTAGAAAGCACTAGCTTTACATGACTTATTCAGATAGACAAGGTGCAAAAATATGGTCACATAAATTCTAAAATTGTTCAGTGAAACTGTCAGTTTTTGTTTTTTAAGCTCACTGCTATTTTTAAACTAGATATTACAAAGACTAAAATGTAGGCGAGGATCTCAGTAAGTTGTGCTGTTCATGAAAATTTTTACATTACACCCTGTCTACACTGGATGTGAGGGGCAATGTAGATGCCTCACATCATATAAAAAACAAAATGAGTACAGTATAGTCAAAGACACTAAGTAAGCTAGATAAGGACATTATACAGATATTTCCATATATCTGATATACTTCCTGGACTTGAGCCACTCTTAAAAACAGGACAAACAGATTAGGAAAAGATGTGATCTTTTGGAAGCATTCACTTTGACAAGGAAAGTGTGGATGATTATTACACATTTTATTCCACAGGTACATATTTTATTCATAATTGTATACATAGCCTATATTATATTGTAGAATTCATAAAGATACCAAATGTGACAACCGTATTGGATGTGAGAACAAAACAGTTTGTGACTGTTATTTGCCTTGTTTTATAAGATGTAATATTAGTCTCAGATGTCCCAGAATGTGTCTGAAATGTTAGCTCAAAGCAACCAACATTTATCATATCGATTTGAAAATGTATATTTGTGTGGAAGCAGAAACAGGATGTTTTCGTGCATGTGCCTTAAGAGCGACATGTGTAATAATCTAAAAACCACACAAAACGCTGGGGGAAGGGTGGGTGGGCTGTAAGGGTTGATATTGGAACAATCTTGCCTCCTTGTCATTTCTGACTTATAACAAAAAATAATATCTAAAATGTGAAGCTGTCAACTAAAAAAAACCCCCCAAAAAACAAGAGTTTAAGGACACAAAAATAGAGCAAGCTGTGTCATTACTCCGAGAACTACACCCACTGGAGGGAAATGTAATCGGCAGAAAATTTCATTGTTTTAAACCATGTCAAAGGATTATTTCACTACATCATGTGAACCTGAGAGGAGGATATATTCAAAAAAACAAATAGATTACTTCCATAACCCAGGTTCCCTGAGACATGGGAACGAGTACTGTGTCTGCTAAGACGCTATGGGAAAAACTCAATTTTCCCCCTAACTGAAGCCTTTTTTAATCACGCAGTGAAACTTGGTTGTGCAGTGGTATCTAGATAAACCAATCGGTTGGACGGCGTGCTGCACCAACCAATGACCGTCACTACTGCCGAAGCTTGCCTGAGTGGGCAGGGCCATTTATATATAGTGACCGTTTCGCCGCAGTACTTCAGGTAACTTACACTGAAGTGACGGACACTTACAGTGCGGCATAGAACGCAGTACTCATACCCGTGTGTCAGGGAACCTGGGTTATGGAAAAGTAACCTATACATTCCCTGTCGACACTTTCACTCATACTGCATCTGCTAAGACGCTATAGGAACTCAGTTCAATCCCGCCGCGCTGTAAGTGAAGAACGATCAATGTATAACAGCGAGCCCAGGCGAAAGCTGGGCTCATCCTCAAAGCGTGAGGCGTGAGGTCATCATCCTTAAATCGCTGTGCCCCGCTGCCTCTTACGAGCCGGGAGGGCTCGGGGGCCAGATCGCATCCTGGTAAGAACGCTATCCAAGCGCGGAGAGTGCAGAGACTGAGTGCCTCGCAGTGCGGGCATTCAGCAACGGTCAGAGCAGCTTCTGCATGGTGCTTACCCAGGCAGGATAAGCACTCACTGTGGCTGTCCTCAATGTGCAGGAGGAATTTTCTCTTAAAACGCCGGATGACAGCAGGGAAATTATCCAGCTGCTGTGGTGTTGTTCTACAGCACAGGCTTCATTGAGTGTTGTTCTACAGCACAGGCTTCATTGTCAGGGTCTGCAAAGTTGCACGTCGCTGAAGGAGAAGAAATCTGCAGTCCTGCGGCGGAACGGCTGCTATATATACAACCACGCGAGCTTTGGCAGGAGCCGCGGCCATTGGTTGACGCAGCACGGCGTCCAACTGATTGGTTTAGAGACCACTGTACAACCAATGGCCGTGCAGTTTCACTGCGTGATTAAAAAAGGCTTCAGTTAGGGGGAAAAAGTTTTTCCCATAGCGTCTTAGCAGACGCAGTACGAGTGAAGGTGTCGACAGGGAATTACATTTTATTAGTCTTTGTTAGTGCCCCTTCTACTTATCTTCTTTTTGTTTGCGAAATTTTTCAACTGAATGGCCCAATGTGAAATACCCTAAAATCTATAATTATTAGTGTCCTTAAATGCTTATTTTTGGGGATTGCTTATTAAAATGTACAGTATAAGTATCACAGCTCTGCATACTTGTTTCCAATATAATGTTGTGATGGCTCAATACACGGCTTTAAAAACGATCAAGGAACTGACTGGCTTTGCTGATACGCATTGCTATATCTTTGTCGAGAGAGCCGTCAGATGAGATGGTGCTTCTTAGGTACTTAAACTGCTTCACCACCTTCAGTTTTGTACCCTCAATTGACAAATTGCAGGGTGGGATTCTGGTACATGGTGCTGGTTGGTGAATGACCTCAATCTTGCTGGTGAGACCAAACATTTGAGCAGCTTCTGCAAATCTTTCAACAATGTACAGAAAGTCAGCTTCTTTGTGTGCCATGAGAGTACAATCATTGTAAAACAGGGCATTGTGAATAAATTTATTAAGTGTCTTGGTTTTGTCATCCAGCCTGCGAAGATCGAATAGCGAGCCATCAAGTCTATAGGACAGGTATATGCCTTGAGGGAAGGTTTGAAGAGCATGATTTATGACGCATGAGAAGAACAACTTGAAAAGGACTGGAGCAAGAACATAGCCCTGATTTACACCGTTTGAGATCAAGAAGGGATATGAGGTTCTGCTGTTGGATTATACAATACCCTGCATGCCATTGTGAAATTAACAAATAAGATTTATTAATTTTCTTGGGCAACCAAACTTGACCCAAAATTCCTCTCTGTTCACGGTGTCAAAGGCCTTGGTTAGGTCAATAAAGACCATGCACAGACTCATACAGTATTTTGCTCTAAACACTTTTCTTGGATCTGTCTTAATAAGAAGACCATGTCAACAGTACTCCAGCCAGGCATAAAGCCACATTGAGCTTCTGGAAGCAATTCTTAAAATTGAAGGTATCTTTTCAGCAATTGAAAGGAGGTTAATGGCCACAATGACTTCCTTCAGGGAGGAAGGAAGGTCTAGGTCTTAGGCGTTTTGGTAAATTGAGTCCAGTGTCACTTGATCAAAGGCGGAAGGTCTGCTAAGAAGAGCAGAGAGAGTGCTCTCTCCAATTTTCAGTGAAGCTTGTTTTATCTTTCAGCATAATGGTTCCATCAGTAGAGAGAGTTGAGTTCCCAATGCTGTACTTGCTCCACACATGGCTCTGGTGATCTTTACATCTTGGATGCATTGTGACCATGATGAAACGATCATATCACTGTTTTGGACCTAGGATGCATAAAGGATGTTTCATACTTGTTGGCCATACAAAATAGTAGTTCTTTTCCGGGAACTCCCACTGCGTCCGAAGGCGCTATGGGAACGCCTTCATGTGTGACGGCTCTAATCTGTTGTACCAACGTCCAATGAATAGGCACGACGTCATGGGCGGTGACGTCAGACTAGGAAGTATATAAGGCACATGGTGCCTACCAGTGCCAGCTTTCTGCTGTTCAGAACGCGCTCTCTGTGTATACGCTCAAATGTGCGAGTCTGTGTGAGTCTGAAAAAGAGTGAAAAGATCCTATTTCCCCCAGCCCTTGAGTGTGTGAAAAAGCTTAAAGGATTGAGTGTCTGTAAAGCCTCTCTGACTTTCTCCTCCACATATTGTGTGCGTGTGCATGCCACTGAAGTTATAAGTCCTATTTTCCATCATTTGAGTACGTGTGAAATAGTTTAAAAAGATCGAGTGTCTGAAAACCTCTCTTTTGACTTTCTCTTTGTGTACAATTCACTACAGTGATAGTCATATTTCCCTATTTTATTTTTTTTTGCGAGCTGCTGCTGCTGCCTAATAAGCTGCTCTGATCTCGTAAAGCGGTCTGGCTGAAGAGGTGGAGACAGAAAATAATATCTTGTCTGCCGCTCAAGCTACTGTAGATCGCACGCCCTTTCCGAGTGTGAAGTTCTTGGTAAAGACCGACCCGCGACTTTCTCTCGTGGAGCGGGCTCAACCCTCACTGGCTCGTCCTCTGCGGAGGGGGAGAGTAAGAGTGTCGATGAACGCCCCAGTAAGGAGCTTTTGGAAGTGGTTTCTTGGGCTGTGGATTAGTTTTAAAATAAGTCAGACCGAAAAGCCCATGTGGGTTTGATTCCCCGCCAGTGCAGGGCAGTACTGGCTTGATGAGCTTTTTTTGTGTGCTCAGCCACCACTTCCATGTTGGAGCCTGCCGTGGTTCTCCGATTGGCACACCGAGGTGTGTGAATCATAGGCTAGAACCAGGCATCGAGCTCTCATCATCGATAAAACCAGAAACCAGTCTCGAGCGACTCGTTCCCTAAGTAGACAGTTAGCAGCTTCCAATTGTCCCTCGGTGGGTGCTGCGAATAATAGAGGGTGGTTATCGAATTCAGCTTCGATTCCCTCCACCGCCATGTTTATTAAGATGATTAAACTGGGAGACTTGTAATTGCTTAATGCTATTTTATATTTGTATTTAAAAGACCTTCTGGTATGTTGGTGTTTTGGGGGGTTACCGTTTTGGTAAAGTGTAGAGCATGTGCTTAGGTACCTGCTAAAACAAAGTTATTTTAATAATAATAGTACTTTGGGCGTGCATGTATCCAAACCATCTTATGTTTTGCATAAGAAGTTGGCTAATGCCTAAAGATAAGTAAATCAAACATCTTTTTTTATTTTTTGAGTGTAGAATGATGTCTCCCTATTCATTTATTCTTCAGTTAAATGTTTTACTTAGAGTGCAACAAGCATAAAATGTATCATTTTCATTAAAACTTTATTTGAACAAATTGAGTTGACCCAACTCAATTAAATTGAATTACATTAATTTATTTTTATGAGTTGGGGCTACACATATTTATTGGATGGAAATCCTGCCTTCAATTAAATTGAGTTCATCCAATGAATAATTTTTTTGAGTGTAAGCAGTCTTACCACATATTTCTCAAATCAATACCTCAAAATAAACCCCTTCAGGGTAATACAAGATCCCTCAATGGAGTCTAATTTGCAATAATGACCTGCTAGTCTAAAATGATACCTCATTGATATATACAATGAGAGAATATACTGAATACTTAATTAGCTAATCTACTGTCTACTTTGTAGGTTAAAAAAAAGTGAAAAAAAATAGAGCCTGTGAATAAGGGCTATTCTAATAAAAAAATACCTGGTTTGAATAGCTCACTATTAATCTGGGTTGTATGTACATTATATGAGTAAATAGGTAGTTGATAAATAAAAATTGGACTGTGTCCTATAGTGTGACATATCAAAAATGCGTATAAACCCCCAAACTTAACACAAATAACATGAGGAAAATGTATCTTCAGTCTTAGAGTTACAAATAGCATGAGAGAGGTTTACTGTATCTTCAATTTTTTTTATTTTTACATTTTTCTGTCAAACCATAGGACACATTGATAACTACTCAAAAGCAGCTGAATTGTATGTGTTATCAGCATCTTACCAGCGTAGGGCAATTTTGATTGGTGTCGTGAGACAGGAGGTAAAAAGGTCAGCAGGGAGGTCAGGGTTCATGGGCAGGAGTTCAGTGGCCTCACAGGCGGCCAGCTGAATGCAGTTCTTCATAGAGGGAGGTAGGGGCATCTGAGCCAGTGGGTGGTTAGGGTTTATTGCTGCCACCTAGTAAAAGATAATGATAACCAGTGAACAACAGTAAAGCAGGTTTCGTGGGCATGAAATCTTAGATCATTGAATCATTTGTTGAACAGATGCCATTATTCAGCACATTGTTTTTCCTTGCTGAAGACTGTGAATATAACCAGTTGTCATTCAGTCTGATACAAGTTTAACATTATTCACATTTAATCAGCAGTCACTTAAAGTTTATAAATATAGGGTATGGCTATGGCTTTGATTTCAATTAGTAACACATTAAGAACAAATGTCACAGAATTACTATTTTGTGATATCAATTCCTCCAGTGTCATTCTAACATTTTATATATTTTTTTTACATTTGCACATTAAATATTTTTTAAATGATGAAAATTCTGAAAACGATCAGCCACCATTAATCCTGTCTAAAAGATGCTCCAACTTTGGCGGTCAACGGCGTCCATGATTTTTTGATGTATGATATATGGCACTTTGGACCAGAGTCAGAGGCAGTCAATGCCCCTTTCGAATGTTTTGACACGCCTTTGCAATGCTGAGTCGAAAGTTCAACTCTTTTGATAATTATTGATATTTACTCTCCAGAGAATCTTTCTGCACTGGTTTGAAAAAAAAAAAAGTTTCAGCACTTCAAATTTGTGATCTGCTGATTACCAAAAAAACAACAACACTAAATCACTTTATAATTGACTCCTCCTCCACATCATCATCATCTTGGGTGTGCATTATTTTCCGAGCTTTCCGAAAGCGTTCTGAGGTGCAGAAGAGTGTTTCTCAAGGGCTTTATGTGAGCGTGAATCGAGACAGAGTGAACACAGACAAAGGCGTTTCCCTTATTCATAACTCATACACCTATATACAGTATATGGTATTAAATATATTTAATATGTACTGCCCCCCTTTTTCAAGGAACCATAAGCAATTGGAGTTTGTCAATCTTTTTTTTATTTAATGTTTCTAAGCTTCACTGGATGGCCGCATATGGAGATAGAATTGCTCAATTCCAAATTCTGATCCACAAACAAATGTAAAGAGATTAACAAAAATTCTGACAAATAAATAAAAAAACATTGACAAATAAATTTAGTTGTCACACTGTTTAATGCAGCTCCTGACATGTTATGCTTTAACCTGCAGTTACAAATGCATAGTGTGTGGCTTTGCTTGGAATCTACTTTTGTTGATAGATAGCTAAAACAGGGAATATGTGTAAAACTTAAGCCTTCCAATTATGTGTATTGAACTTGCATTATTTCCCAGCATCTCAAAATATTTGAATATTTACTAAAGGCCAATTCACACTGCACAGACAAATGGCTTAATGGATAGTAAGTTGGACTTGTAACCCAAAGGTCGTGGGTTCGAGTCCCAGGTCCAGCTGGAATTGTAGGTGAGGAGAGCGAATATCCAGCGCTGTCTCCACCTTCAATACCACGACTGAGGTGAGACCCTTTAGCAAGGCACTGATCCCCCAACTGCTCCATTTGGCTGCCCACTGCTCTGGGTGTGTGTTCCCTGTGTGCGACTTGGACAGGTTAAATTCCAAATTCCAAAAGTATGGGTCACCATACCTGGCCACAAGTCATTTCACTTACTCACTTATAACTGTTTACTCTTCTTTTATAAAATAAATAGATATATTATTATCTATATGGCTACTTTTGTTGTTTTGATTACTTCTATTACACTCATTTATAAGTTGCTTTGACATCTGCTAAATGACATTTTAAAAAAAGAGCTGAACAAGATAATGCCATATGAAAGTGACTAACTGTTGGACTGCTCAGAATCTCATTTGATCTTTACTTGCTTATTTTTCTACTGTAATAAATAAACTATTAAACAAAACCGTAAACTGTCCACTGTATTTAGAGACAGAGGATGAGGGGGCATCGGTTCAATTCAATTACAATTCCTCTATGGGCTGAATGAGTAAAATCACCTGTCTTCTCTTCCTTCATTTCTCCCCTTTAACCCTCCTCACTGATGATGGAAGGAGAGGTACACTTATCTTTTTTCCCCCACATATTCACTCTCTTAGTACCCATAGTTCAACACTGCAGTTTAATTTGACACCAATCACTCCACTTCAGTTCAGCATTTTGCACTGAGGAAGTGAAAGAGAGAATAATATTTTGCTCAAAGTCTTTAAAATCAATTTTAGTAATAAAAGTAATAATACATGATAATCTTATTATTATACATTATTATAACCGTCTATACATTTATTTATTAAAATGATTCACTATCTTTTAGAAAAAAACTACAAAAATTAGAAACAAGGGGGGTTAGAGGTTGAACTATAGAAAGATGATGAATGGTTAAGTAACAGATCTGCATATCTGGATGTTTCTGGTTCAGAATGACAAACAGATTTGCCTCTGATGTTGGATTTTCCACCATCCATCCATATCTTTGATTTTCTTAGCAGGATGTCTGATCCACAACACTGCCTTGCAGTGATTGTGTTTTGAAATACTGAGGGACAAACCACTGCTGAAAAGAGGAGTAAAAACAGCAAAAGAGAAAAAAGAAGCTAACAATCCCCAGCTAACCTAAAAATCCATCCTATGAAATATTCATTCCGAAAAGAAAAAGACAGGGAATTGGAGCAAAACAATCTAATTTATGACTTTAGGCTTCATTCTCTCTAATCTTGCAGAAGGATTTGCTCAGATCATGGACATAGAATGCTGTATTTAAAACAAAATGCATTGTTCTTTGCAGTTTTCTGCCAGTGGTGTCCAGTAAAGAGTGAACCTGTCTCAATGTTTCACTTTCTATGCGAGTGATTTTGCATGCAAGCAGTATATTTGGGAACTCTGTGATTGATTCATAAAGAACATACCAACTACATATCTGTCAGTGGATGAGTGAGTTCAGTGAAAAAACTGTTGTATTGGTTTTTATTATTCTGAGAGTACTGGGGAGGATTTCTCTGATTGACAGGTCTGAGAAGTGAAGAAAATTGTACAATTCTGATGTAATCTTTCAAAAACATTGCACTACTATTACAGGAATAGTTCACCCAAAAATGAATCATTCACACACCCTCTATTCCAAACCGTTGTCTTTCTTCCATGGTACAGAAAAGATGTTTAAAAAAAATATTCAAGATGTTTTTTTCCCCCAACCATTTAATCAAAACAGATAGTAATAAACGGAATAAACATCAAGTTTTCTTGCAACCGAAGGCTAGATCTCTATAAGAACTCAAATTATGGTATATTACTCACATATACTACTTTTATGGTACTAAAACGTTTGGTATCGTACATCTGTTTGTGTGCATGTGCGTATGCATTTAATTTCACACACCTCCAGTTCCTGCTCCCTCTGCAATGCAAACTGTTTAAATGACTTGACAATGATCCCTGCATTGGAGCAGTCATACACAAAGATGGAGGGACTTCCCATCCATGTCTGTAGGTCGTAGATGGAAAGTGGGATGTACTGTGTGTAGTTCTGAAAGAGAGAGAGAGAGAAAGAAATATATTCTGTTTGACCTCATGCTTGTATTGCACCCTGAGCGAACAACCCAATCTGCCATCCCTAAATAAATTTTGCTTGTATATGTGTGACCCCGGACCACAAAACCTTGATTTTACTTCATTTTCCATCAATATGCCTTGTTACCGAACCCTCATATATACATGTACAGTGCATACAAAATCACAAACTTAGGCAAATAATAAAAAAAGCACAACTGTACAGAAAACATGAATAAAGTGAGTGATAATTAGTTATCACATTATATTACAAAATCACATTTTGGACATAATTTGGACTACTGAGGCCAGCTGCATAAACTTCTATGTTAAAACAGTGTCTTAAGAATTAACTTGACCAACTAGCAGTTGATTGAGGGTAATCAGTCTTATGGGTGTTCAAATAAGTTTTACATTTATTTTTAAAATTTAATTTTTTATTTAATTTTTAAAAAATTTAAAATTGTAAACATTTTGACCAGTTTTAAAGAAACAAAATAGATGACTAAACTTTTAACACTATTGTAAACCTTTTATGGAGCCAGTCCCTTATGGCTTACCCAAGTAAAACTTGAAAAAAAAAAAAAAATGAAATAAAGTGAATAACATAAAAAAGAAAAGCATAATTTCGGCATTAAATTTTTTTTTTTTTAATAACAGTTAAACTGTTAAACATAAAACATAATAATCAATCACAAACAATTATGATAATGTTCTATATGATAATGTAAATGTTCTTTGTTTGATTTCTGTATATAATTTAATTGCTGTTTGAATAATAGCAAAATTAATGACGCTAAAAAATTAAGAGAGTACAGTTTTTTTTATTAAATCGTAATCAGTTTTACTAAAAATATAGCAGTATTAAAAACTAGGGATGCACGATAAACAAACATATGTAATGCGCATCTTTTTATTTACTAAACAGAGCCGTTGCCGTTGACAAGTCTATGTACATTGTCAGTTTTTGTGCAGCTTGTCAGTGAGCAACGGCTCTGTGTAGTAAATGCTGCTCAATTACAAAATCTAAAATGCAAAATGAAGTATAACCTAAATAATGTACAGGTTACTTTCGTAACCCAGGTTCCCTGAGATACGGGAACGAGTACTGCGTCTGCTAAGACGCCATGGAAATACTCCTATTTTCCTCTTAACTGAAGCCTATTCAATCACGCAGTGAAACTACAACAGCCATTGGTTGCTTGCAGTGGTTTAGATTAAACCAATCGGCAGAGCGCCGTGTTAGAGCGACCAATGGGCGTCACTCTGTCGAAGCATGCCAGCATGTATATATATATATATATATATATATATATATATATAGTGGCACCTTTGCCGGCAAAGTTAGGTACTTCGCCTGAAACGACGAACACTTACGGCACGGCAATGGACGCAGTACTCGTTCCCTCAGGGAACCTGGGTTACGAAAGTAACCTGTACGTTCCCTGTCGATACTTCACTCATACTCGTACATGGGAACACAGTCCAATTCCAGACAGTGCCGTAAGTGCAGAACGATAATGCCTGACACCAGACCTAGGGGAAACCCGAGGGCGCGCATGTAACCTGTACGTCCACCTGTGGATCGTTCCCTCAGGGAACCTGGGTTACAAAAGTAACCTGTATGTTCCCTGTCGATACTATACTCATACTCGTACATGGGAACACAGTCCAATTCCGGACCGTGCCGTAAGTGCAGAACGATAATGCCTGTCACCAGACCTAGGGGAAACCCGAGGGCGCGCATGTTTCAAAAGCATATAATCGTCCTCTCACTTTATAGGCGTATAGCTTGGGCTCGCGGCTGGAGCAGAAGACGGCCATCGCAGCGAACTTACACATATTATAGTAAGATAATAAAGGTAAAACTCACAAACTGAGTTCACTGTTTTAACACACACTGGTCAATACAGCAAATACACAGATATATAGAGCTGAATTTGTTTGGTTGGGACACAGTGCCAACACGCAAGAAATTACATCTTCTTTATCAATGAATGAGCTCGCTGCTGGGGTAATAAGGGCCAACGCGGCAAGCTCATGAGATACAAAAAGGCCAGCGGCCGAAATAGCTGTTTGAACATGCTTCAGCGTGGCAAACCATCTGTTTTGAACTTGCTGCTGGAGTGAATGACAGCCAGTGGGGCAAGCTTTTTAGAGGCATGACGTTCCCAGCGGGTGCCGGCACAGCGAGCCCTTTAAGACAGAGCTCGCGGCGGGCCCTTACATACACGAAATATAACGCTTTCCACCAACTCATTGTGCGGGGGAAATAACAGCCATATAAAGCATAAGTCCAGATTGGGTTGCAGTTGCCAATGCTGGACACTAGATTTAACCCTTTACAGGAGGATTGGCATAAATGAAGGCCACTTGAGCTCGCTGCTGGAGTACTGGGCAGAGGGGTTGAAATCATCACCCTCAGAAGGGGGGGCACTTTCGGCACTCATAGCTGAGCCTTGGTTTCAGGATGACTTTGAGTTATTCTGCCCGAATTCCGAGCAGGCAGAATTCCAAGCTCACAGACAGCGCTTACAAATCACCTATTCGCTTAACGGATGCCAGTGCTAATAGCAGTGCAGTCTTAAGCGACAGCGCTTTATAGTCGCTGTTTGCAGGTGTTCAAGGGGCACACCTCTTAGAGCATTCAGCACCGTGGGCAGTGCCATGTGGGGACGGTGTGAGGGCAGGGGGGGTTTCAGCTGCCTAGCGCCTCTCAGAGAATGGATGATTAATACATCTTTGGCCACTGTTTGTCCTACTATAAGGTTGTGGTGGGCTGCTATGGCCGCCACATAAGCCTTAGTGTGGAGAGGGAATGACCCCTGTCCAGCAGGTGTTGTAAAAATTACGGTATCAGTGATACGTCACACTTAGAGGGGTTTTCACTGCGCTCTGCGTACTACCTTGAAAAAACTGCCCATTTCATAGCGCAAACGCATCTTGTAGACAGGGCCCTAGCCTGTGAAATGTTGTTTAGTACACACTCTGGGAGGCTTACAGGCTCACGCTGAGCGGCCACACATGGAGAGCCCACAGCTCGGGCTGTGGGTGCCAGATCGTGCCCTGGGCCTGAGAAAGAAGATCTTGTCTCAGGGGAATGGGCCACGGGGCTGCTGTCAGCATCGAATGCAGGTCCGTTATCCTCTAGAAGGGGACTACCAGGAGGCATCTGTGACCTTCCTCCCTGACATGGCTGATGACCTGAGGTATCAGGGCCATCGGGGGAAACGCATAGAGGGAAAGGCTGGGCCAATCCTGGGCCAGTGCATCCATCTCCCTCATGAAATATGCTAGTCAGCTGTGACTGTCCCTCAGTTGCGGTAGGAGGGCGCAACATGCATGCCATACTGCTATCATTTCCAGGCAGTCCAGGCTGCTGTCTCTCTCTGACCACAGGCCGGAGGGCCTTCGTGTAACACGCCTCAACCTGTCTTGGAGGCGTCTGTCACAAGCACTCTCCTCCTGCTGACCACATAGAGGGGCATTCCCTTTTTTGCAGCCACTGGGTGGTTTCCATAAGTGCAGCACTGCGGTGCAGACTGTGTTCATCTGAAGCCGCAGGCACCCGAGATGCCACTTGCGTGGCGGCCAGTCTCCTGGCTGCATCTGCGAGGGGATGGTTTTTAAGGGTTGTTATTCTGAAGTGCCGTATTTAGAGCATGATTCAGACATCTCAGGTGGAGTATAGGTCTCAGACCGCCATCTCGCTTGGGGACTAAAGCACTGGCTGTATAACCCTTCTTTCTGCTTGAGGGAAAAAAGTGTCACGCACCTTTAAGAGCAGTGCTTTCTCTTTCAGATCGCAACTGAAGGGAATAGACGTCTTTTTATTATCCCCATAATCCAATTTGAGGCCCCGGAAATGGCTTGCTAGGCATTCTGCCGAAAGGAGGGGTTTTTATATTGAGCGCTGTATTGCTATTAGGGATATAAGGCTCGTGCTTGTGCTATGAGAGGATGCAGACACGTGAGATGGAGGGGATCGCCCAGCCTTGATAGCTCAACCTATCAAGTTATGCTTTCTTCCTCCCAAGAATGAGAGGAAGAAAATGAGAGAGCAGGGGCTGACCGACATCTCCGTTGTCTGTATAAATTCACTTAAGTTAACATGCTCTATCTCAGCTACAAATACACAGCCTTCACCTTGAAAGGGGAGGGCATGAGAGCTTGAGAGAACCAGCTTGCGCGTGCTGATCGCGCCCTTTTTTTAGAGCGCTAAATGATCGTATGGCTCGAGAGGGAGAACATGAGCATGTGAGAGATAGTCAGTGAACGCATGCATCTAGACTGCGAACAGTCTGTTTGTCCGTCTGTTATCTGGATTGCGCAGCCTGAACGAGGTGCGGTAATCCTTACATGAATCACACATAAAGGCGGGGGGCTATGTCTGCATAATTTGTTTAGACATACTCAATCTCAGCTGCGAAATACACCCAGTTCTCACCTGCCCTTGAGAGCATTACATTCTGCATGGGGAGACCAGACAGTAATGTATGAGTTCACTCAGCGTAGATTTAGCTTAGGTCTTAACTTTAGAAGACTTCCTCCTTGCCGGGGCCGGCAGGGGATGTTAGAAGGCGCTATCAGATGCCTATACAGCGTAGGCAGGGGATTTCTCCAGCTGCAGGCGATCTGATCAGCATAGGCTTCCATCAGGGCCAGCAAAGGTTTCGTCGCTGAAGGATAAGAATCTAACTTTGCCGGCGAAGGTGCCACCATATATAAATGCTGGCCCCCGCCCATTCTGGTGGGCTTCGACGGGAGTGACGCCCATTGGTCACTTTAGCACAGTGCTCTGCCAATTGGTTTAATCTAAAGCACTGCAAGCGACCAATGGCTGTTTCAGTTTCACTGTTCGATTGAATAGGCTTCAGTTAGGATGAGAATAGGAGTATTTAAATAGCGTCTTAGCAGATGCAGTACGACTGAAGTATCGACAGGGAACTATATTTGCTTAATAGTAAAAAAAAAAAATAAAAAAAAAAAATAAAAAAATAACCTTAAAATAAAATGTAAACGTAAAAATGTAAACAAACTACATTGGCTAACTGCTGTGCATAGAGAATGAAATACGTTTACTATTTAGTACCGTTTACTAAACCCATTTTTCCTGGTTCTTTTTACAGTACCTTGTTGAAGACCCAGATCTCTCCATTGACAGTGGGTCGAGGCACTCCATGACCATTATAATGAAAAAGAACACGTTCCTCTTTAGCATTTCTTCGCAGTGAAGTACACAATTTCTTCACCTCATCAACTGTAGGATCCAAACTTTGCTTATAGCGGGCCTGGAAGAGAGAAGATATTAGATAACAATGACATTCAGTAAAAACATTAATGAATATAACAGTGCAGCTGTCAAAATAATAACATAATAATAATATAATATAAAACTCAGAATATTATATCAAATGAGCATTAAAACAGATTAAAAGTCATTAACCCTTACATATTAAATCTACTTTTAAGTAGATAATTTGTATTTTTTTAATGTGCAAACTTAGCTGAGGAATGAAAAAAAAGAGGCTGTTATAAAATACATTTTTCAACCATCACTTTCCAGAACTTCAAACTTCCTGGAGTCTCAACAAGTGCAAGGTGTCAGGTTCTCAGAGACTTTGCTTGGGTACAAAATCCTAAAAAGTGAACCTCACTTAATAAGAATAACATGCTTAACTGTTGTGAAATCCATTAGGACTGATTTTTCATAGGCTTTACAGACAGATAAGTTGTGAGTGACTCTTGAAGGAACAGCATCATATCCACTTAAACCACTATTTGAAGAATTTATGTTCCAGAATCTGGCATTTAGGATAGGAGATAGACTAAATATAAAGAAACATAAATTCACCCGAATTAAAGGAGTTTTTGACTTTCAGCCTTCCCGGACAATAGTAAATCACTTATATATGAAAATAAGTCAATAGTAGTTTTATGTAGTTTGGGATTGATAAAATGTTCTTGGAAAAAAAATATGACCATAGTTTCTACTTGTCTAATAATTCGGCACAGAATGTAATGACTTTCCTGAGATAAATAAATTGCTACTAGTCAAGCGGTTTATTTTATTACATGTGGTACAGTATGTGATATTTATTCATGTGTAGTTCATGTTTAGTAGTAAAGAGGAAGGAATGATAAATTATTTATTTATTATTTATAATTTATTTACTCTCCATTCATTAATTATGTGTGCTGCTGCTATGTGTGTGTGTGTGTGTGTGTGTGTGTGTTAACAGAGTGTGGAAAATAAGAAGAGAAGAGCTTTGGGAATGACAGTAAAAGCAGGACAAAAAAAGAACTAAACTTAGTTTGGTAAAATAGTATGTTAAATACCCAGGTAAACATGTGACTATTATTCAAGGCAATGAAATATCTACAGTAACTAACATTATATTTATATACCTCTTATTTTATTTCTTTATTTTAATTTGCCTAATAACATTTATTTAATATGAAGTTTACACTTCACTGGCATGCCTCAAATCTCAGAAGAACTAACTTTATAACAATACAATAATACAATAGAAATCTGATAATCACAGAAGAGGCAAAAACTGTATGTGCCATGTGTGAGAAAGAATGATGCAGTGTGAAACAAGCCTTCACTGTCCTCTCCAGCTGGTGTAAGTATGTGTGTGTGTGTGTGTGTTATTACATAACTCTGAGTGAGCGATACATGGTGTCTGGGAGAGTGTTAAGAAATTGTGTTTAGAGCTGTTTATATCACAGCCTAATGTCCCAACATACACTACAGGTTAGTGAACTGGTGTGCGAGTATAGATTTTGCCTATATTGGGTATGACTCCACAAGAATACGCAATTAACTACGATTTCTTAAAGGGTTTCTATACCCCAAAATTTAAATTTTGTCACTTACTCCCATGTTGTTTCAAACCCACAAAAGATTTATTCATCCTCAGAATACAATTTGAGATATTTTGGAGGCTTTTGACTGCTCCATTGACTGTCAAGTAAATTACACTGCCAAGGTCCAAAAAAAGTATTAAAGACATCATCAAAACAATGCATCTGCCATCAGTGGTTCAATCTGTATATTTTGAAATGACACAGAACCACATACAGTACACTGTTTGCGTTCAGCGGTCAAAATGACTCTACAGTGATGCAGAGATACACAGGGGAAACAAATTGTTGAATAAATGTTATTTTTATTTTCTTTGCATACAAAAAGTATTCTCGTCACTTTATAATGTTATGGTTGAACCACTGATGGTAGATGGACTATTCAGTTAATTTTCTGGACCTTGACAGTGTTATTTACTACTCAATCAATGGGACAAAAAAAAAAAAAAAAGTCAAAAGCCTCCCGGTTTTCATTAAAAATACCTTTAATTGTGTGATCCCAAATCATATGTGAGATCAAATCTGTTACAGGTCCCGGACAGTCGGGAATTCTGTAAGCAGTAATCTTAGTAGTAAATAAGAGAGAGACAAAAGTTTATAGTGGTTGCTTTCGCCATCCTCTTTGTTGTTGTTTTTTAAATATACAGATATACACATTTGTATTTCAGATTCAACACTACCAAAACGCATTCAATCAAGAAGTCATTCACAACAGGTTAATACACACAGTCTTCAATAAAATGAAGTTTTTGTTTGAACCCACTAATTTTTCATGTGAGTAAAAGTATTGGAACATGTGACTGACAGGTGTATTTTGTTGCCCAGGTTGTCCTTTCCAATTGATTATTAAAAAAATAATTAGCAACAAATGTCTACACTCAGTTTAAGATTTGGGTTTTGCATGTTCAAACTGCATTTATAGTTAAGAGGTGTAACCAACAAGAAATCCAGAGAACACACTTGGCCAATACTTTTTGAGGGGAGTGTATATGTAAACAATGTATGGAACATATGTATGTGGATACATCGTTCAGATCAAAGCGCAAACAACGTTTCCGCATACAGATGATGTCTTTCATACTTTTCTGCCCCTTGACTGTGGCAATTGTTTGGCAGTCAATGAAACGGTCACACTATATTTTAAAGGAATAGTTCAACCAAAAAAAGAAATTCTGTCATCATTTCCAAATCTGTATAAATTTCTTTGTTCTGCCTAACACAAAGGAATAAGAAATTGTGTACTCAGGTTGTTTTGGGTCACCATTACCTTCCATAGTAGGTAAAAAAAAATACTACGGTCAATGGTGAACCAAAACAGCCCAAGTACAAAATTTCTTCAAAATACCTTCCTTTGTGTTCAGCAGAACAAAGAAATTCGTACAGACTTGGACCTACTCGAGGGTCTTGGTAGATATTTTTGATGAAATCCAAGAGCTTTCTCACATTGCATAGACAACAATGTACTGTAACTGAAATGTTTCCAGACCCAGAAACGTATTAAGGAGAAAAATTGTTGAGTAAAGTCTTGCATGTTTATTAAATATTTCATAAAATCTGAGTAGTCACAAACAAAAACAAAACAGAAAAAGGGCTGCAGATTCCGTCTGGGTCCTGTTACATGCTTTTAAATATGAGATTTAGCCACTTGAATTGTGGGAATGTTCGAAGATCATAGTAGGGTGAAATGCTAGGCACTTGTGAAGCATTTGGAACAAATCAAATAACTAAATAAAAGCATTTAAGCAGGAACGTGACCATGCTGTCTCTTCATATAATTGGCTTGACAGTTAGTTCAAGTGTGTGAGAGTGAGTCAGAAGCTGCAGAAAGCGACAGGTTTGAACCAGATGAGGGTCATGATTGAAAGACACGTCACCTCCTGTCCTCCTGTCCAAATCTGTGAGGAGTCACACTTCCTCATACATACACACACACACACAGGAGCTGTATCTTTGGCAGCTAAATAATGTGACGGTTTCTGTGACTAAGTGACATTATTATGCAACTGGATGGGGTTTAAAGCAATCAGTTTGTTAAACACAAAAACTCTACACTTATCAGGTGATTGTGTTACACCACAGCAGGATGGATGCTAAACTGAAGAGGATGTGATATGAACATGAGCTTTCCATATCATTCCACATGAGATAAATTCATTAAATAAAAACTGCATATACAGTACAGACACAGAGTTATTTCAAACCCAAAAAAATACAATAAATTACACTCTGGAAAAGAAAAAGTAACTTAATTTTCCTTGGTATTGTAAAAGTATTTTACAATTAAAATGTATGTGTGTATATATATATACACTATATTACCAAAAGTTTTCGCTCACCCATTCAAATGATCAGAATCAGGTGTGCTAATCACTT
>JAUMHR010000048.1:320956-337799 GCA_032361145.1 Enteromius fasciolatus | reverse complement strand
TAATGTTCAGTGCTTTGCTACAATCTGTATTGTTAAAAGCGCTATATAAATAAAAGTGACTTGACTTGACTTGACAATGCGCCAGTTAATTCTGTTTTTAAGAGTGAATGAACTATTTGCGACATGTCAGAGAGTAGCGCTGATCCAAGTTTTTCGAGATCTTCAGGTAAACTCCTGGATAACGGCGACGTATCATCAGTCCTGCTCGAAGCCTCGTCATCTTTATCACCGATTTTCGACCGAGGTTGCTTTCTACTCGCCATTGTTGTTCAGATTATCAACTACCAAAGATTTGTCTATACTGAACATGAATCTGAAAGAAAACGACTAAAAAACTGAAAATGATCGGGAGCTACATTCACACACAGCCGTTCACGCCAAGTTTTTCATGGACTCATTTTACAAAAACTAGCAAACAACAGGATTCACATTATCTTATATCACATCACGCACCTAGCGCTTCTGCGAGTGGAGAGAAAAAAAACATAATAAAGGATAAATATAGACCTAAACGAGAATTATAATTTTAATTAAATAATAAAAAAAATAACCAAAACTGAAAGAACAAAAGAAAAACTGCAATATGTAGTGCAACAGCGACCTCATCTTTAAAAGGAGTAGCCTTGTTGTTTCTAATGTTAGAATAATAGAGCACGAGAAAAAAGCTCTGCAAAACAGTCCTTTTTCAGGGTTTTTAGCATGTGTGTGTGTGTGTGAGCGAAAGAGAATGAAATACTCCAAGTAGAATCTAATGTAATATTCATATAGCGTTTCTTCAACTTATTAAAATACCTTTACCGTCACTATCATATTTATAGTGTGTGATTAGCAAAATTCCTATCATAGCCTACACCTCATATGGTTATGGTTGCCAAATTGACAAATACAAAACAATATAATACTTAAATTTAACAAGGAGCAGATTGAGATGTTGGTCAGATTATAGCTAATAAGGAGAATAGCAAAAATGAACAACGTCAATTCAGTCAATAGCATTATGACCTTTGCAGCAAAAATACGTGTGAAAATCAGTTTGGTATTCTGTGAGGCAAGATTAATTAAATGCGTTGACAGCTCATTACACCTGCCAAACAGATTACACTGGGTGGAGCAGGTGATCGGTCCAAGATGGCAGCCCCACGTCTCGTCAGCTCCAGTAGGGAGTATCGGTCGATGCGGCATCTACAAAAATAACCTTCACCCGCTTTGGTGCCCTAGCACTTGCCTATTTTGCCTATGCCCAGGGACATTGAATTTAATACTTACTGTATCTAAAATGACTTGATATGGTGAATCTGTGCCAAGATCACTTGGAACTCCATTATCTTCATCAAGGCCTTTACGGCGAGTGTAGTGCTTTCTGTCGAGAAGCTGCTAACATTAAAATCAGCACTGTAGCTTGCTCGAACGTTGCTTAACACTTCAATGTCAACTGATGCATCGGCAGCTTTAGATGGTGGTCTTTTTTGCCAGTTTCGGATATCCATCTTTAAGGCTATAACAAGACTTTTAAGCTTTTGTGACTTTATAAAAATAATAAAAATTTTATGTTGTAAATCTAGGTCAACGAAATACCATATATGGTTCCTCGCCAGTCTATGGTCATTTGTTTTCCCAAAAAGGGCATATATTTACAATGTTAAAAACACATAAAATATAGATAAATACATAAAATGTACATAAACATTTTCTTATTTAATACATTTATTTTTTTTCGTTTTGTTTTATTAATTTTTTTTAATGTGCCATAGTCTTTTGTTTTCCAAAAGCTGGATATATACAAAAATGTACAGTTTAGATCTACTGAAAACTAAGAATACTGACAAATATGTAAATATATAATAACAAGTGAAAATAGAACACTAGATGGTACCACTTATCTTAGCAGTAACAAGGCTCACAGTAAATATAAACACCAATGTATGCGATAATAATAGAAACTTTTTATTTTATTTTTATTAATCGTATTTGTAAATAGAAATTGTTCAGTTACTTAAATCCTTAATAATTAGGAAAACTAAATGAACATGAAAATATTTATCACATTCTTTATTATTGAGTTAGAGGATAAACATGCCCTATCCCCTATACTTACATACAAAATCATAGTGCTTTGAGTCATTTTCCTTTCCATTGTCCTGCAAGTCATTGAACTGTAAACAATGCAGAAAAATTGTGAAAAAATAATAATTTGGTTAGTATTTTACTTTAGAGACAAAATGTTATGTTATTTAATAACTATAAATCTAAACTATAATTAAATACTAAAATATTTGTTTCAAAGGATATTCATTTGTTGGTGTAATTAGATGTCACATTATTACCTAATTGGTCATTTTCAGGAATTGCTTTAATAAAATGAATAACCTTGTCCGATGTTGCTACTTGCTAACATTGTATAATGTTGGAAATTATTACAACATTACTAGGGTACACACGCTACTAAAAAATGTTCATCCAAACAGCAGGTGGTGCTGTCTGAAAAAAGCGAGAGGTCTGGAAGTGCAGGTCTGAGAGTGCAGTTGGGGGATCTGGGTCTGCAGCTTGATAATATTGTTCGAAGCATTAGTGTCAAAAACTCAAAACGTGTCAACACTAGGTGTTGATCTACCCATCCCTACTTGAGGGTGAATAAATTCTGACAATTTTAACATACATTGCTTAATACTATACCTAAAAACAAATATTTAATTCTTTACAGTTTACAGCCAGATACAATAACAGATTTCCCCCCAGGCCATACACCATATTATTTTTCTCTATATTGTATTACTATATTGTTACTTATAATTTATTGTCTATTCTTTTTATTATTATAGTTTGTATTACATTAAATTACATGCATGTATTAGTACTTTCTGTATGGAAGCTCCTAGCACACTTGTGAATAATGCTCTTTCTGATTCTGATTGCTTAATATCTCTCTCTCTCTCTCTCTCACACACACACACACACACAAAGGAGGAACACAGCATAAACATCTCTTTAATTCAAATTTAATAACTTCGAAAAATTTAAAGGCGCTATAATTGTATATTAAATTTTTTTTTTCCACATACAGAATTTGTCAGAAAAAAAAACAGATATGTAACATCTCAGCAAAAACATATATAAGACAACCAAAAAAAAAAAAAAAAGATACAAGCAGAAGAAGAAAACAATGGACATAAACAGTTAATAGCCCTCAAACACAGATGAGACCATATAAACACTTAAGATATGAAAAAATAATCCAAGTTGGTGTTTTTTGTTTTATAATGAGAGTTATCATTACATAGAAAACATAGATTCTGTAAAGATGTATCTCTAAAAGACTGAAGTGCAAACATAAACTTAGCTGGTTCACTCTCGTTCTAAACATTCTAAACTCAAATTACAGAAAGAGAATATTGGTGCTTGTTCGTAGAATGCTGGGTGGGTGTGAAAGCCCCTAGATTTACACAGGTCTGACCAGTTAAGGGCAGGTGTATAAGGAAGACTACAAGTGTGCATGTTCACACGTCAGAAAGAGAGTGTGTGGTTTTGGACACAAAATAATGGCCCTTATACATTTACTGTATAGATGCTCGTATATGGCAATATCATGGGTCTCATCTAGCCGACAGAAGATACACAAACTGAAATGACTGACATAGCGAATTAGATAAGTGAAACCGATAAGTGAAGGAGGTGAAAAAAACACCACTTGTTTATACAAATCATATAGAATTCTCTTTACAGTAAAGCATTACAGAGTTGGACTTAACACACTTGTCTTGTTGATTTGTGCATTATTCAAATAGCAATTTGTTAAAGATTACAATAATTGTACTGTAAATAGAATTTTTTACTTTTTTTCTAAACTCTAAGCACAAAACAAGTCCACTAACCTGTGCATGGTTAAACAATGTTAAATTCTAGAACCACAAGCTCTGAAACTAATATCTGACTGGTTGCTTGTAGTCAAATAAGAGCATTTCAAAGTAGACATGGTTCAGAATATGTGCTTCACAGATGTTTAGAAGTTTTAAGGGATGGTAGCTTGATACAGGATTTCCATAGAAACCCAAATTGCATTTAAAGTTGTATTGTATCTACACCCATACCAGACACTAAAACATTGACCTATAAACTTAACAGTTCTAAAATAATCCTACAAGTTATGACAAAACTTTTTTTTTTTTAAACCAAACAAAATATTATACTTGTTCCTCCTTTTCTTTTTTTATTCTTATTACACGTCCAGAATACTAGTACACTGTAAATGTATCATATTAAGATCAATATTCTAGTAATGACATGTAAAAACTAGTTGTTAAGTGTAACAATCTCCTTTTCCCTAAAGTGTCCTGTCCATGAGATCAGGGCTAACAAGGCTAAGAAATTAAGGTGAGGGAGTATTTTTAGTTTATATTCTCCAGCATGATTCCAAAAATTGGTGCAAGTTAAATATGAGTACATCCACTGTCCTCAGGTAAACCTTGCCTGGATTCAGACATATTCTCACAGGACGTTAAGCAGGTAAGACTAGTTTATTGTGCAGGTTGTCAAACATGTTAAAGTCACCTGGATTAATGGACATGCTATCATCCAGACAATTATTGAGCATTTTGTTGTAAATTCTGATTGATATTCTATCCTGAAGACTTTAAGGAGCATGTTTCACTAGACTGTGTAACCTCACTCCATTTCAAGTTTTTGCTAATAGAAATTGTCAAACAAAAAGAGCACCCCCGCCCACCCCCACAAAACAAAAAAAATGAAATAAACAAAACAAAAAAAACTAACTTTGTCATTTTTCTTTTCTTATATAATGAAAAAATACTAACAAATGTAACTATTCTGTTTGGAGCAAGAATAAAATTTACTACCAAATGTACACTACCTCTATTCCTAGTAAAGCAATCTTTAAAGAATGCTTTGACCTATTAATATGAATGACCATTCCAAGCACTGATTGGCTGACTGCATAGGAACTGATCAGCAGCAAGTCTGAGGTTCGATATCAAGGCATTTTCACAAAGCCAATATGTAAGCTAACACTAGAAGTAAGCTCTGAAGCAGTACTGTGGAATATTTCCCTAAACACTTTGCCATTTCCAAACCACAAGTCTAGCCGCACACTAACACAATGAGGAAACAAGCTTGTAGCACCCAAGAAGAACCCAGTCTCCTTAAACATTTTATGATAAGTAGAAATTCAAAAAGTACAAATTTCTTCAAAATTATTGCAGAAGCCCTCCCACTGACCTAACAACAATTCACCAAGAGGATGAGCTCCTAGTGATATGGCAGAACTAAGTGCATATATGTAGGTATGTGCAGTATTTGAGATGTGTAAGTGGGCACGTTCATTTCAGGCTCTTTCCCAATCTGAAGAACATGTATTGCTTAGTTCAGCATGCAGTCCATGGGAAATGTAGAAATGCATGGTAAAGTGTGAGCTCTTTTAGACACTCACACAAAGCACAATCGGCCTATGAACTGACCTGCAGCTCAGCTGAGCGCCATGGCAAACAGATTCAAGCCCTTTAACAAAAAAAAAAAAAAAATCTACCACCACCATCCTTTGAGATAAGGATATATTTTATATAATTGTTTTTTTGTTTTTTTTTGTGCGAGCATGCTTCAGGTCCTTGAGTGATACAGTGTTAGGACAAATAACAGAGGTTTATTGAAAATCTAGAATCTGAACTGATAAAACATTTTACAGCCTAAATCTCTTTCTATTCTACCTTGAGATCATAGAGCTGGACTGTGACTGGCTGGAGGATGTTGTGGCGGCGCTGAGCTGAGAGAAACCACTGTGACTGGATTCCAGACTGGTCATCGAGCCCCTGAGATTAGAACAGAATAGAATAGCATGTGAGAAATTAATAAGCCTGAAGACTAAATAAAGTTCCTTAAAAAAAAAAAGTAAAAAAAAAGTAAAAAAAAAAAAATGTAAAAAAAAAATGTAGATCAGTGGTTCCCAACCATGCTAATTAACTTATTAACCACTGCATTGTTTGCATGTCTCCTTAATCAAAAACACCTAAATCAGCTTAGTATAGACTCCAAGACCTTAAATGGTTGTGTCAGATAAAGGAGAGATGCAAAATTTTCAGTGTTGCGGGGCTTCCAGGAGCAAGGTTGGGGCCACTGATCTACATACCATAAAACCTGTAAGCTACACTTGTTCATGCATGCATATTGGTATCTGTGTTCCTGTACAGTTAAATACCCATAGCTTAAGCAGAACATGCAGTTAGAAATAAACCAAACTAAGGCAAATAGAACTATATTTTCTTTTCCATATTTGACATTAAAGTTCTCTCAAGCTTTCTAAGCCCACGGCAGTTTCAAATCCTCACAAAAAGTTATGTAAACCTTACAGGCAGGGAATGATTTCTTTTTCTTATTTACCAGCCATAAAATGTCTTAATTTCTTTTTTACATCAAATACTGTTGCTTATACAAAAAACACACACTTGAAACATTTCATCACCTTGGGCATTCATTGGCTGGTTGGCAAAAAGTAAGTAATACACCCTACTTACACAATCGATTAAGGTAACCTGTCAAATTATCTTTTTTTTCAAAAAAGCACCAAGCCAGAGTATTTTATTAGTTTTCAATGTTTCTGTTGTTCTTTAAAATGGCTTTAAAATACACTATTCAAACTGCCTACATAAAGCTCACATAACCACCATATTAAGGCTTTTTCACACCAAGTCTGATGCAATAAAAAAACAAAAAGTTTACAAAAAACTGAACTAGTAAAATGTAATTCTTAAATAAATAAATACAAATTTGCATGCCTGAATCAAAATGCACACCATTCATTCACATGCTTTAATGGGAATTACAACCCACCCCTAAAAAAGAAATGCTGTCACTCTTCTGCAACGGAACTATGGAAATAGTAAAAATAGTGTGACTAAAAAGCACTTAAGCACTTTTGTGGTCAAATACTATTATTACCCAAGTAAAAAAGTAATATATTTAAAACATTTATTTCATACTAAATATAGTTTAAGTCTATTAAGATATTTACTGACAGATAATCAAACTTTATTTGAAGTATTACTTGTGCACAATGCATATTTCTTTAATAAGCCTAAAATGCATGTTCATGTCACTTTTAATGAGGATTGTGTAATATTGCCCTTTAAATGCAAAATAGTTAATGTGTACCCAAAGTATATTTGCAATAGTTTCACTTTAGCACAATCAAATATACTAAGTATGCCTTTAATTGTACTTTAGCACTACTTCCACACAACTGAAGTGCATTAAGTACAAAATTAGTTGTTCTAATTTAGCAGACTTTAAGTATACTAGTTTAGTATACTAAAATTACAATTGCATGGCATTTTATTAAGTACATAAATATGAAAATATATATGTAGTATACTAAGCATGAAATAAATGTAATTTAAATACATTTAAGTATATTTATTTTTCACAAGGGTATACTTTACGGAAAATAATAACAACAGATAGAAATGACAAAGTCAGACTTGGTGTGAACTGGCATTTTATAAAACTAAGTAGAGACTTGGTGAATAAGCATTGTATAAAATAAAGTAAAAGGAAATACTTTCCATCATACTAGACAATGCGATAAATAATAAACCTACACAGCCAAGAACATATTGGAGTTTCAAAAAAAGATACATACAGAGTATGGATGCGTTTGAAAGCCTAAAAATTCTGTCTCCGCAAGTCTCTGTCTCCGGAAGGCGACAAGGCACATCCAAATACAATGATCATGTTACATCCTTGTCTACTGAGATACCTTCATCTGATTGATTTTTGAAGGTGGATTAGATTAGATGTTGGCCTATCCTTCACTGGTTTTGATATCCAACAAACCTGCGTGTTGACTTGTGTAATTTCTAGAGAAACTTTTGTATTATAGTAGATGAACTATCACCAAATTATTTATTTAATTCCGGTGCTTTAGAAGTCTGCCAAGAAATCAGTTTCATGAGGTACCTTTGTGTGCAAATGCTACCTGCAAAGTCATTGCCTTATAAGGCAGTGAGGCATCAAGTCAGCCGCCTAAGCTTTTGGACACAGACTATGCGGACAAATGTTTTGGGACACACCTCTTAATTACTCTCATTGGTTGGTTCTATCTTGTGTTCCCCATCTGCCTAGTTTAAAAGAAGCCCTCACCCTTTCTCTTATGCTGATTATTGCAAAGCCACAACCTTGTTCTTGTGTTTTCCTTGTTTCATTGTGTTTTTGACCTTGAACTGTTTTCTAGTTTTTTGATTGTTTGCTGCCTGCCCTGAACCTTGCCCGTTTATTGTACTTACTCTTTTGCCTTTGCCTGGATTGAACTGTTTGCTGATGTGTGACCCTGTCTTGTGAATAAAGTTTTGCACTTGGATTCCCACTTGAACCTCAGTACCTTTGTAACATTAGTCATGTAACTGTCTTTAAATAGGGAAAACGTGGAAGTGTTTGGTGGCTTCTAAATTCATCCCTGTTTGTAGGAATGAATGGAGCTAAGTTAAACGCTAACATAATTGCTGTAGCGTTCCGTGCCACTAAGTGCATGCACTAAGATTGGAGAGATATGTATTAACTCGTCTAATTTGAGGGAAGAACATACTGGAAAATGGAAAAATGGTGGTAGTTTCTCTAACCCAATGTTGTTGTTGTTGAACATAATTTCATTAGAAGTAGTCATAACTCAAAAAGAATGATGCCAATAGTTGCATTAGTTTTCTTTTATATTTTTCTCACACACAATCATTTCTTTTGAGTAAACTTTGTAGGGAACAGTTTGGGTAAGGTCCTTTTCTACTCCAGCGTAATTGTGCCCCACTGCACAAAGCCCAAAAAGACATGGTTGGATGAGTTTGGTATGGAAAACCTTTACTGACCTGCACAAAGCCCTGACTTCAACTCCACAGAACACCATAAGGATGAACTGGAATGGGACGGCAAGCCAGCCCTTCTTATATCAGCGCCTGACAAAAATTTTACTGGAAGAATGGACAAAAATACCCATAGTTCCACACTTTTACAATCTTTTGAAGAGCCTTCCCAGATACACGGAAAGGGGGAGGATCAACTCCAAATTAAATTACAGTACAATGCAAAATAATTTAAATCCCTGCTTGTGTAAAGGTCAGGTGTCCCAATACATTTGTCTATAGTGTACATAATCAGTTTACAGGGTTTTTAAATAGGGAACATGTTTTCAAAAGCTTATTTTCATGTAGGCTTATCATCGTCTCAGGTCAGCTGTATTACATCAGCCTGCATATACTTAATGTTACATGGTGATGCACAAGCCAAGCATGTTTGAGCAGGCAGAATTAGCAGAGCTTTGTTAGCATGATTATAAAGTAACGCTAACAATCAAAATCCACAGACACATCAAAGTCGCTAAGCGACAAACAAGTTCACTTACAAACTCTGCACATCGCAGCAAGCCGTTCTTTACAGGGATAAACAGAAAGGAGGGTGGTCGTGTGCAGAAGAGAGAGAAAGAGAAAAAGGCAGCAGGCTTGGACACTGCTCATAACTATTTTGCTCTATTTTTACTTTAATAAGACAATACTGGTAAAACAGACAGCCCAAAAAAAAAAGTAACTGTCAATTAAAATAAAGACGCTAGAAAAGAAGAAACAAAGCAAAACAAAACAAAACATAACATTTCAAGTAATTTTGATTAAAATAAAATTTAAAGTGACAATAACTAGACAGTGATATGATTACAACAGATATCACACAATTCAGTATTGTTCAGTATATTACCTAAAGTCCTCTGAGCCCAGAACCTCAGTGTAGTACATGACCTTGCATTTGTGGGAGGACACCTGCAGAGTAGCCAGAACATCATCCACCCGAGGTAGGTTTGTGGTGGCACATGCTGGCATAGAGTGGAACTTCCATTGCAAAATATAGAATCCTGGCCATCGCGTCACATGTGAACCCTAAATGGTGTGTGCATATGTTGGCAGAGGTTAAAACAAGGGAAGGAAAAAAAAAAAAAAATAGAATGCAATTGACAGTTCACAAAGAGCGTTCACCAATCAGTTTGTATATTACTTGGCTGCCATCTATGGTCGGTCCCCATAAAAATTCATGTTAAAATGGGTGTAAAAAAGATGCACTGAATTAAAACGTTTTTAATATAAATAAATATAATTTCCTAACTGCCACAGTTAACATTAAGAATTTAAGAAATTAAATCATATCACACACAGTGGGTACGGAAAGTATTCAGACCCCCTTAAATTTTTCACTCTTTGTTATATTGCAGCGATTTGCTAAAATCATTTAAGTTAATTTGTTTCCCTTAATGTGCACACAGAACCCCATATTGACAGAATTGTTGACATTTTTGCAGATTTATTAAAAAAGAAAAACTGAAATATCACATGGTCCTACGTATTAAGACCCTTAATAAAAGGGTATTTTATATAAAAGGGTATTTATATAAACCTTACAGCTCACACTGCATGTCAGAGCAAATTAGAATCATGAGGTTAAAGGAACTGCCCAAGCTCAGAGACAGAATCGTGGCAAGACACAGATCTGGCCATGGTTACAGAAAAACTTCTGCACTTAAGATTCCTAAGAGCACAGTGGCCTCCATAATCCTTAAATGGAAGATGTTTGGGACAACCAGAACCCTTTCTAGAGCTGTCCGTCCGGCCAAACTGAGCTATCGGGGGAGAAGAGCCTTTATAAGAGAGGTAAAGAAGAAGCCAAAGATCACTGTGGCAGAGCTCCAGAGATGCAGTGGGCAGATGGAAGAAAGTTGTAGAAAGTCAACCATCACTGCAGCCCTTCACCAGTCAGGGCTTTATGGCAGAGTGGCTCGATGGAAGCCTATCTACAGTGCAAGACACATGAAAGCCCGCATGGAGTTTGTTAAAAAAACACCTGACTCTAAGATGGTGAGAAATAAGATTCTCTGGTCTGATAGAAATTTTCAGCCTTAATTCTAAGGTGTATGTGTGAAGAAGACCAGGCACTGCTCATCACCTGTCCAATACAGTTCCAACAGTGAAGCATGGTGGTGGCAGCATCATACTGTGGGGGTGTTTTTCAGCTGCAGGGACAGGACGACTGGTTGCAATTAAGGGAAAGATGAAAGCAGCCAAGTACAGGGATATCATGGATCAAAACCTTCTCCAGATTGCTCAGGACCTCAGACTGGGCTGAAGGTTTACCTTCCAAAAAGACAACTACCCCTAAGCACACATCTAAAATAATGAAGGAGTGGCTTTACAACTCTAATCCTTAAATGGAAGACGTGACTGTTCTTGAATGGTGACTGAACGGTGAACTCTGTGACTGTTCTTGATTGGCCCAGCCAGAGCCCTGACTTAGACTCAATTGAGCATCTCTGGAGAGACCTAAAAATGGCTGTCCACCAACGTTTACCATCCAACCTGACAGAACTGGAGAAGATCTGCAAAGAGGAATGGCAGAGGATCCCCAAATCCAGGTGTGAAAAACTTATTGCGTCTTTCCCAAAAAGACTGGGTGTATTAGATCAAAAGGGTGCTTCTACTAAATACTGATTTTAGCAAATGGCTGCAATATAACAAAGAGTGGAAAATTTTACTTTCCGTACCCACTGTACTAGGGTTTGGTCGTTAGACGATGCCATCGTCCATCGCCGATGGCCGATAGACATCGCGATTCTCCGCCCCGCCATGCCGCAGCAGCAACCAGCTCGCAAAAAACACTTAATCTATGGTGGCAAATCTATGCCATTAATAAGCGAGTGCGCGAGAGGAAAGCAGATGTACATGCGAAAAAACGGGGCCCACAAGCTGATTTCAAACCCTCGCGCGCGCTTGATATGTCATCAGCGCGGAATTCAAGCACTCGCACGCGATCACTCCTGCGCTCGATCTTCTCTCACCTGCTCACGCGACGGGCGTGGCTTGGTGTTTTAGTTACAACTAAACAACCCCCATTCCCAACAACCGCCACTTACGACAACGATGCCATCGTCCATTGCAATGTTTCACATTAGACATTGTACGATGCCAAATTGGTCGACATCGCCCAACCCTACACTGTACACATGACCTGCAGCGCCAAAGTTAAGTACTTAGTGTTAAATAATTAGATAATGTTAAAACATGTGCTCATCTGTTTTTAATGCAAAGAACCTCATCGCTTCATGTCATCTTCCCACTTATTATACTATGACAGGTCCTTTACTGCAAAAAAAGATGGTCACTGCAACACTACGATTTTTCTAGGTTTTCTATTCTACTGTTGGCTCGGAAAATATGTAAATTCGCATATGCTTCATTCTAGCCTTAACTACAAATAAGACAGGAGAGTAGGTTAACTTTAGTGGACTTAAAACATGAAATGATGTGTTCCTTGATTAAAACAAATACTTTCTGATATACATTCATTTTGATTTTTTGCTTTAAAAAGTGCAGTGTATAAACTTTAGATTTAAATTGCAACTAACCGCTTGTTCCCCAGCTCACCCCTCCCTTTAGAGAAGCTATGGTGGCCGATACAGGATTAAGATATCGTAGTCTGAGAAAGCGGAGATAGCCAGCATGAGGTTTCTTTACAAAAATAAATTAAGGGATTACTTGTTCATCATTGTGTTAGTGTTGTATTCTCATAGTACAACATAGTTACAAAACATGCTCTGTTTGTCCTTTGACTGTTACAGTACAAACATAATGACGACTTCCACGCATGGGGACCCGCGATGTAGATATAAAATAGCTCATTCTAAGAAAATAAAAACATTGCGTAAGGTCTTTGTACACCCCTGAAAACAGTTACATATATTATAGTGCAATTCTGTCAACAGATCCTCCAAAATATTGCACCTTTAAGTAAATATAAAAAGATGATTGGTTCATGTGTTTATACTGAGGCAATACAGTGATCTGTCACAACAAATTAAATAGCCATAAAACAAAATTTATTGTTTCAATTTATTTAAAAATGACAGTTTAAAATTTGAGAGCCCGGAAAACTTGTTTCATATCAGAAGTAACCTACTCTGTAAACCTACTCGGTATGTTGTTAGTTTTCTCTTTGCTCTGCGATGTGTTTTTCTCTGTGTGAGAACACATGTAGTATGACAGTGGCACTGTTTGTTGGTCATGACAACAGTAACTAAGGAGGGCAGGTCTTTGAGAAGAGTCAATTATGAAGACTCTTAACTCTCTCTTACATGCAAATAGTGCATTTACATAGTCATTTACAATGGTACAGAAGGAAAGTATGGTATGACCGCTATGAAACTTTACAATAAAAACAGCATAAAACTGGATGCTGGTTAAAACTGACATACCTGCACACTTTCTCCCTCTTTGCAGGTGAGAGATGACTCCACCATGCTGTAGTCCTGTCCCAGCAGCCAAGATTTATCTATAAGCTGCACGTTGTTGCCTGCAGGAGAGGTGATGCCATGGGTAGCCAGCGGATCTTTCCTCGGCGGCTGTGGAGCCCGTTTAGAATGATAGATATTGAAGATCACATCACCTTTACATACATCAAAGTCCCAAGTGATGACTGAGGAGGCATCAATGATCTCAATCAGTAGCTGAAAGGGAAGATATATATATTAAAAATAAAAATAAATGAATTAATATATATATAAATATATATGTATTGTTAAATAAAACTGTAGTTTCATAGCGGTTCAGTAGTAGGTATTCCTCGTAAAAATTAAACTTGTTAGGCCATAAAGTGAAGTTGTTTTTAGTTTATTTCCATTCCCATGCATGGTGCACTAAATTCACAATTTATATGTACACAGTCAATACATTCAGACACAGTGTGAACCAGTGGCTTGGTTTGCAGAAAGAGAATCAGAAAATAGCAGAAACATACAAACATGGTCTCTGCTTTGTGAATACGTTTTAGGAAAACAAAAAGTACATTACTTTGGCAGGCACAAGAAGGATCTTCTTTCACAAACAGAAACATTGTCAGCAGGTATGTAAAAAATGAACACACACATTTGAATTATGTTATACACCAGGTACCATGGCTTCATTTCAGTTAGATTATTATTTAATATTTATTGTATATTCATATTCAGATTTGCATGTTGATTTTTTTCCCCCCGCATACAGCTACAGCCATAACACTTATACTGTTTAACTGCCTTTAACTTTTAACAGCTAAAAAGGTTATTATTTACAAATTAATTAAATTAATTTTTTAACTGAATTTAAATTAACTGCACGTGATAGGCTGAAATGAAAGAAGAAAGTATTCTTGTGCATAAAGATTCTGTGTCTCTGGAGGTGCGATACCATAAGTCCTGTTACAGTCTGTAGGGGTAGGCGAAATAAGCTAAAATTAATAAATTACAATATTTTCCACTGTGCAGAAGTGAAGTCAGATATTATAATGCAATATGAAAAAAGAAAAATAATTGCATTTTAGAAGACTTTAGTTAAATTGTAGTCAAAATATGTATTTTAACCTTATAAACCAAAAAAAATAAACAAAACAAAAAAACATGATTTAAGGGAAAAAAATCATAAAAAAAATCAAATGGTTTGACATTAAATGCATGAAATTATACTACATAAAACACCTGCACAAAAAAAAAAAAATTATTGAAAGAACATGCAAGTTACCTTCTGACAGTACATGGCGCTAATGGAAGATTTTCAATACAGCTTTCCTTTTATTTCAAACACTAAAATCCATATCATGGCACATCAATGTCGGTAGTCACATTAATACTGGTATAGTGCCCAGCCCTGACAGACAGTGGACAAAGTTCTTGATAGATAATTGCAGGGCTCTCAAACTTAGATTTCAGTTCTGACCTTAATCAACACACCCGAAGCAGCTAATGACACACAAAGTGTACTTGTACTAGGTGTAGGAATGTGTGTAAATGTAAGTAAACAATATATAAGCTTTCCTACGCACTGTTGATCAATGAGACCCCTAATCTACTGCTAGTTACTGGGGCCTCAGAAGAACAGTTACTATATTGCATTAATATAAATATAAAATTATTGCACATATTAAAAAGTACTGACCATGTGTAGAATATCAAAATGAATCAGACACTTAAGATTCGATTGGAACATTAAAACATGAGGAACCGAATTCCACAAAGAGGCCTCAAGACAACATGAAGCCGGCCCATGGTACCCTGTCGCCTACCTCTTGTAAGCAGATCCAAAAGACAATTTCACAGGACAGCTTGCAACATTAACACAAAAGAATACGTATTGAGAATCCCAACTCAGAAAGAAGATTGTCAATATTGGGCAAATAATCAAGATAATGGTCAAAGACCCAGGACATCATTAACGTTAATGGGTAAAAAATAATTAAAGATTTTGTTGGATGGATCTCCATCCCCCATCTCAGGAACAGATTGAAATTCCTGATGAGACCTTTAACCCCTTGGTTTCACAAAACTGCGTTTTCATGCCTATCCAGGCTGAAAACACACTAAACCGGACTGAAATCACTGTTATGGGGACACCTGATTTCCAGTGATTATCGTCGTCTTGACTACAGAGACGTCTCTGCATTTAATAAATAAAGTTTAATTCTCGTCATTATACATTACCATTACTCTGTTGTTCTATTTGATAATGTTCAGTGCTTTGCTACAATCTGTATTGTTAAAAGCGCTATACAAATAAAAGTGACTTGACTTGACTTGACTTATGCATAACTGCATATTATATGTATCCCACACATTTAATTATAGGCGGAGCGTGTGTAAGGCTTGGGTAAGCTTAGCCTTCCCCTAGCCAAGGGGACTTGGGAGAAAATTCCTCTAAATTGGACAAAAATGCCCTTGCTCAAACTAATTAAATCTATTATGTATATGTGACCCTGGACAACAAAACCAGTCGTAAGTGTTCATTTTCCAAAATTAAGATTTATACATTATCTGAAAGCTGAATGAATAAGCTTTCCATTGATGTATGACTTGGATGGATAGGACAATATTTGACCAAGATACAACTACAGTATGTGAAAATCTGGAATCTGAGGGTACTGAAAAATCTGAATGCTTTTAAGAAAATCACCTTTAAAGTTGTCCAAATTAACATCTTATCAATGCATATTACTAATCAAAAATTAAGTTTTAATATATTCTCTGTAAGAAATTGACTAAAAACTTTCATGTAACTGATCTTTACTTACTATCCTAAAGATTTTTGGCAAAAAATATAATCAATAATTTTGACCTATACAATGTATTTTTGGCTATTGCTACAAATATACCCCAGCGACTTAAGACTTACGGTTTTGTGGTCCAGGGTCACATATATTAAGGTGAAAACGAATAGACAGTGTTGATTATGACAAAGATTGCTCACGTTGTACTGTTTATTACATTATATTGGGCATGTTAATTTTAACCATAGGCTACTCGGCTATGTAGGCCACTTCACTCGCGTTCCAATATTCTAGTGGCAACTACATCATTTCTTCCGAGGATATGCACCTTTTTTTTTTTTTTTTTCTCCGCCCAGCAGCAGTTCATAGTTAATGTCAGAATAATTTAGCCTTCTCAATTCACCATGACCTGATGAATCTTTAGATATAAAACAGTTTAATCATATCACAATGTTAGTTTAAATGTTTAAGCTAAATAAATGTGAGCAAAAGACACTAAAAGTACTCGGAATCAGAATCAGAATGGGCTTTATTGCCAGGTATGTTTACACATACAAGGAATTTGTTTTTGTGACAAAGCTTTCAGTGCAACAGAATGACGGTGACAAGACAAGACACAGGTAATAAAAAGAATAATATACAAATATACAAAATAGTGTAAAAATATACAAAGAAGTGTACAAGTAGCACAAAAACACAATAAATAATATAACATAACATTTAAGTAAGAGCAGGTGTGAAGAGTTTG
>JAUMHR010000048.1:179163-188849 GCA_032361145.1 Enteromius fasciolatus | reverse complement strand
GCAGGCCAACACTAGTCTCTAAGGGGGGCAGTGCCGCCGGCAGGAACAACCACCAGGGCGGAGCAGGCACTGGATGCGACTCTGGAGGGCGCACGGGGTGCGCGGCAGACTCTGGAGGGTGGACGGGGTGCGCGGCAGACTCTGGAGGGCGCACGGGGTGCGCGGCAGACTCTGGAGGATCAGGCCTTAGCTGCAGGTCTTCCACTGTAGGCTCAGGAGGGTCGGGCCATAGCAGCAGGTCCTCCGCTACAGGATCAGGAGGGTCGGGCCATAGCAGCAGGTCCTCCGCTACAGGCTCTGGAGGGTCGGGCCACGGCAGCAGGTCCTCCGCTAATGGCTCAGGAGGGTCGGGCCACGGCAGTAGGTCATCCACCGTGGGCTCAGGTGGGTCGGGCCACGGGGGTAGGTCATCCACCGTGGGCTCCGGTGGGTCGGGCCACGGGGGTAGGTCATCCACCGTGGGCTCCGGTGGGTCGGGCCACGGGGGTAGGTCATCCTCTTTTGGCTCAGGTGGGTCGGGCCACGAGGGTAGGTCATCCACCATGGGCTCTTATAGTGGCGGTGGCGGTGGCAGCGGCAGCGTGTCAGGCTCTAGCAGTGACAGCAGTAGCTGGGCCGGCTCTGGCAGCGGCGGCGGGACAGACTCTGGCGGTGGCAGCGACAGCATGGCAGGCTCTGGCAGTGACAGCAATAGATGGGCCGGCTCTGGCAGCGGCGGCAGGACAGACTCTGGCAGTGGCAGCGACAGCGACAGCGTGCCAGGCTCTGGCAGTGACAGCAATAGCTGGGCCGGCTCTGGCAGCAGCAGCGGCAGTGGGTCTGCGAAGATGCACACGTTCTTCGGGGTGAACGCCATCTTCTTGTTGAGTCGGTGTTCTGTCACGAGGGGTCGGTGTTGCGATCCGACTGGCAAGGAGCAGAGGACGAGGAAACTACGATGGCAAACATTTATTGAATAAAGCTAAACACAACGAAACAAAAGGCTGGCGAGGCAGCAAAAAACCATGAGACCCACAGACACAGACACTTGTAACTTTAATACAGACTAACTAAAACTGAAAAACACAGGGCTTAAATACACAAAAACTAATGAGCAAAGTGTTTTCTCCAGGCAGCTGGAGAAAACACAGGTGAATACAATGAACTAATCAGGGAGAAACCAAAAAGACACAGACAGAACTGAACCAAAAATACAAAAAGCACATGGCACATGAAAAACAAACAGAACACATGGAAGGGGAAAAATGTTCAACAGGGCACTCCACAGGCGTGACACTCTCACACATGGTGCTAAGAAAATTTACAGGGACTGAGGAAAGAGGGGACACAGATGAACATAAATACTGCTGTGGAATTTACACATGAAACATGGCACGGTATATTCAGTGGTGTATCAGTCAGGTATTATAGTACGGGAAAAACAAGCCAATAAATTTCCTCAAGTTTTTGCCACAACACCAAGCTAACCAATATAAAAATAGGCATTACTCACTCATTATAATGATCACTCCGTGACTCGCATTAAGAGATAATGAGGGAGACGCAAAAGACTGGACATTGTGCTGGTTTCATATAAATTACTTTATCACAGAATATTTGTTTTCGAATAGACTGTGTAATAGTAGACATATCAAGCTTTCTACAGATATAACTCTCATGTCTCTTTGTGGAGTTTTTGCTGAGTTTCAGTTCATTTTAGTGACTCATTGTTTAGTGAAGATCGCGCAGACCAACGGGGCAGGCAGAGCACCCTGTTTGTTTTCTTCATTTTCTTAATGCACAAAGTTGTGTTGTTATTATATGTGTATACAAATTAAAGTAGACTCTCAATCGGACAATCATTCAATTGATGTATTGCTCTTATCTGTAAGATCAAAACTCAGTGTGCAATTTATGTTCTTATTGGCATCATCAAGAGATGACGTCTCAAACCGCATATATGCGGGAGCCGGGCTCAGAGGGTTAACAAAAATACAAAATAATGTGTCCAAAAGGTAGAAAAAGTGTCCAAAATAAAAGAGGAACTGGTGTCCTCGTCATGCTCCTAGGGATGTGAAGGTCTGGGAGTGTTGAGGGAAAAGGGTTCTGAGCACGGCGGAGTCCATTGTCGTCTAGCTGCGACGGAGCCCCTGCAGAGGTGGGTGAAAGTCTGTGCTGTCACCGTCATGCGTCTGGGTGCCGTTTAAAGAGTGCCTTCTTCCAACTACGTAGCGATCTCCGCCTCCCTCCAGGACCCACGAGGACACCAGCGTGCATGTACGGGGGAAGAGACCAGCAAGGGCTAGATTTAGTGAATTTGGGGCCCCAGGCAAATATAAGAATGGGGCCCTACATTTGAAGATATTTACTTCAACTCTGAGGCTTTTTTTTTGTTGTTGTCAAAGTTGCTACTGCACAATGGTGCCCCAAAACATCTAGTGCTTCTACAGTTTTCATGTACATTTTATAATTCTTTCATTAACATTTACATTTATTAATTTAGCAGACACTTTTATTATTTCATGTTGTAGACAACATAGCAATTGATTTACAGTTGAGATACAGAAGTAGGCAGAAGTAGATATTATTATATTACTTATTATATTTACTGAAACAAACCTATAGGTTACACATAGCCTAATGTTTCCATACTGTATTCTGATGCAGGTAAATTCTCAGTAAATGTTTTTATTGATTTATATTTGCGTTTATTTTGTCATAAATAGGGATGAATATGAAATAGTGACAGAACAGTGATCAAGTTGTCGTCTGATAAAATAAAACAGGCTACACATAAGAAAATGACAACAGCAGTGCTTGCATGTGAAATTAGGCGCAATTAATAGAAATGTGTACTTTGTTTAGTGCTGAGATGTAAACTTGCAGACGCTCCCTAAAGCAGCATAGGCGAATATCAAATCTAAAACTAACTTTACTGCGCTCCGTCAACACCGGTGCGTTTTCATTTTAAAACAGTGTTTAGGATAAAAACGATCATCGTTTACACTGGTGTTAAACCTTCCCCAGGGCTTTCAAACTAAAACAGGGTCTGCAGCGTTTTCAAAAGCGTCCGTTTTTGAGGGTGGAAAACGCCAGATATGCGCATAAAGTTATGCTTTTTAAAACAAAAACGCTCCTAATGTAAGCAACAGTTTTTGGCTGAACGGAGCAGACGCAGAGAGGAGTGCAACGGGAAAGATCGGGACACCTCGCATGAAACACACGAAGCATGTTTAACTAGGACACTCGCAGACGGTCCTGGTAATAAACACTGTAACCATTTGCGTGTCCGTGCTTAATGCGCATTTTGTGAAAAGCATTTGGGGGCCCCTTATCTTTTGGGGGCCCAAGGCAGTTGCCTACCTTTGCCTAATGGGTAAGTCCGCCCCTGTAGACTGGTTTCCCAAGGAGAGGCGCGCTTGATCTTTTAATGGTGATGAGGCACCATTTGATCCAAGTGCGCCTCATCACACGCCACCAGACCTGTCCAGTCCTGCACCCCTCCTCTCCACACACCCACTCGCAGTTGGGAGCCTGGAGAAGGGCGGCGAAAAGGTATTTGGTGGCTCTGACATCAGGGGGAGAGGCGGCAACCTCTCCACAATATTTAAATTATTCTGAGTCCGCACCACAAAGATAAATTTCCTGCCTCACCATCTCCTCTGATGCACCTTAAGTCATCATTATGGATTAAAATTATAATGAAAGAATTTTTGTTTTCGATTTTTATTTTTTTGTTATGTGGTCATTTAAAGTTTTTTGTATTCATGTCTTTTTTTTCGCTGAGTTTCAGTTAATTTTTGTGAAGCGCTCCTGTTCAAGATATTGTCAGTGTACCTAAATAAATGTAGACCCTTCACTGTTCTGAATGATGTAATACTCTGAATAATATGACGGCGTCGGTCATTTAGTTTCCACTGGAGATGGTTTAACATTTAAACATTGTTATATGCTTGAAATGTTTTTATTGCATTTTAGGCAAGTTGTGATGATTTGAAAAGGTTAAATTGATCAAACATATTTTATGATCAGCACTGTCGCTGGCCACTTTGTAGTTACTTTAAATAAACGAAAACTTATATTTAATGCTTCAAGCATTTTTCTAAATTAAAAACTATTATATTATTTTTATATTATTCAAATATTTTGCCATTACACGCAAAACTGAAGTGTTTTATTAGATGAAACAGTATAAGCTGCTTTGGTAGAAGGGGAAAAAATACGGGCTCTGGCCACTTGCCAGTGCGAGCCAGGACTCACAGCGATCCAGGCGGAGCTAATAGCCTCGGACCTGGAACACAGAGGACGAAATCATGCCACTCTTTCCACTGTTGGGCCAGTAGCCTTACAACACTCCTGTAAAACCTGCCCTAAATACACCTTCACTTGACCACGTCACACATACAAGGTTACGCCAGCGAGAGCGAGATTAATTTAATAAATCGCTCTACACATATGTATATATTAGAAGCTGTCTTTTAGTATTCATTTACAAACCTATACACCACACATGGATAATAACTGACCATGAACAGAAAATAGAGCTGAGTTGCAGCATTTTTTATAAGTTAATATCTTGTGTCTTGCTGAACAATAAAAATTTTGGCTAAAAATGCGTTGTAACGTAAGCATTACTGAATACGTATCGAGTAAAATATTACTGAAACCTGATTAGTAAAGCCTTACACTACTGCGTTACCTTGCTATTTTGAGCTATCACAGCTGAGCGATATTAATGCGGCGGGGCTTGTTTGCCTCGCTCTGCTGCGTTCACGGCCCCACCCCCTCCGTCTGCTTCTGTGCTTGTTCTGCCGGGTGTTTACACACATTTGATTATCAGTACCCCTCTTCTTGAATGGTTCTTGTTCTTTTTGGTGGATTACAGGGAACGCTGCCCTTAATGTTATCACTGAAATACGCCCCCTCAGCCCCAGCAGCTGAAGAAAGAGACACAAAGACGTCGCTCAAGGCCCCCTGGAAGGCGTTTTCCTGCTCCCGAGAGACAGGGTCCCTGGCCCAAGATAGTGCTGGACCCGCTGTCTCTAGCACCGTCCTGATCCAAATGCAAAAGAGGGCAGGGAAATGTCTCGCTAAGGCTGGACCACCCTGCAAACTGTTCTGTATGGGGATAATAAAAAAATGGTTACACCCTTCAGTGTGCAAAGGCGGCCGCCGCCATTCAGCGGCATCGTCACCACTTCAGTAACGAGCCGAACCGCTCATGTACTGCGGATCGAAATGAAGGCACTGGTCTTAACCCTCTGAGCCCGGCTCCCGCGTATATGCGGTTTGAGAAGTCATGTCCTGATGACGCCAATAAGAACTTAAATTACACATTGAGTTTTGATCGTACAGATAAGAGCAATACATCAATCGAATCTGTGATGTGTCTACTTTAATTTGTATACACATATAGTAACAACACAACTTTGTGCATTAAGAAAATTAAGAAAACAAACAGGGTGCACTGTCTGCCGCGTTGGTCTGCGTGATCTTCAATGAGCAATGAGTCACTAAAATGAACTGAAACTCAGCAAAAACTCCACAAAGAGACATGAGAGTTATATCTGTAGAAAGCTTGATATGTCTACTATTACACTAAGACAGTCTAATTGAAAACTAATATTTATAAATAAATAAAGTAATTCATTTGAAACCAGCTCGATGTCCTGTCTTTCGCGCCTCCTTCATTATCTCTTAATGCGACCACGCCCCCGCGCCGAGCGCACAATAGATATGATAATCATCCACGCGAAGCGCATCCCCACATCAGAACAAACAAAGCAGCGAGAGTTTACCTGAAGTTCATCCCGGTTTGATTGTTCCTAATAAACTGTTTAACTGAACTCGCAAGTGAATCTCAAGCTTTTTTGTGTGTGTGAAATATAATCTCAAATAACCTAAATACTGAAAATATATAAACTTATTTTGACCTCAGATTCTTTCTTGTAACTCTCCTCTCTCAGTCACATACCTGTCTGTGGCTCATTATGCAGGCTTTTGTCTTCTCAGGTGTGAATCACTGCATAAGTAATGATAGTTCACGCCTTCTATCATAGACCCCTTACACTCAAAAAGTGACTTAAAAAATGTTAATCACTATATAGTTTTCTGTGAGCAAGTAAACAAAATCATTTTCACATCATTTTAAAGCAAAAACACTAGTCCATCAGCCCAGTTCTCAAAAGTCTTGTGAACAAATGTTCTGTATGTGTTTCATGGCCTTTTTTCAGTGACTTCAAAATGTTATTTTTTCGAGGGGACAGCATATCAATATACGGTCCTGCCCTTTCGTCTCTCCCTGGCCCCAAAAACTTTTACAAAGTGTATGGACGTGGCGCTTTCCCCTCTGAGACAGATGGGAATCCGTGTTCTAAATTCATTCTAGCCAGCTCGCGAGAGGAGGCGGAGAGGCACCGGGCATTTCTCCTCTGCCATTTAGACCATCTCGTACTCAGGGGGAATTTTGCCAAGAGCATGTTGATGCCCAGCCAACAAATAACGTTCCTGGGCACTGTAATAGACTCAATGCAAATGAGAATGTCGATCACGCTGGAGCGTGCCTTGACCATAGCGCATCCTCCTTCAAGATGTGACCGCTGCAAAACTGGTTAAAGGCGCGGGTGCCACCGCGAGTTTGGCGCCATGGACACGTTCAGCTCAGAATAGACGGAGACTGCATTGCACCTCTCCTCTTAAAAGGCAGCCAGTAGCTGCAGACAGATGTTCCCCTCCAGATTGTGACAGACGCCTCCTAGAAGGGGTGGGGCGCGCTGCATGAGGACTCGCCAGCCTCAGGCCTGTGGTCAGATGCAGACAGCAGCTTGCACATCAACTGCCTGGAAACGTTATGGCAAGCTTGTCACGTTGTCCTACCGCAACTGAGGGACAGTCACGTCCTGGTTCTTTCAGACAGTATGATTGTGGTGTCATACATAAATCATCAGGTGGGGTCTGTCATCGAATCGCCTGTTCAGATTGTTTGCATGCCTCCTCAGATGGGTGCGCTCGATAAGAGCAACTCACATCCCCGTCAAAGTGAACCAGGGCACGGACATGCTGTCACAGGGAGTAGTCAATCCACAGGAATGGACTCTTCACCCAAGAACTACCCAGTTAATCTGAAAGACGTTTAGCAAGGCAGAAGTGGAACTTTTCGCTTCAGACAGCAACACTCACTGCCCAGCTTATTTCACAAAGGAAATGAACACCCAGCTCCTGGCCCAGCCTCCCCCTCTATACTTTTCCCCTGATCGTGCTGATTCCCCAAGTTATCAGCCGAAAAAGAGCAGAAGGTCACAAAGTCCTCCTGGTCGCCCCCTCTGGTGGAAACAGCAGTGGATTGCAGACCTGCACACAATGCTGACGGCAGCCCCATGGCCCATTCCCCTGAGGTGGGACCTCCTATTCCCTCTCACCTGCCCACTATGCAAAGGTGCGCCCTTTGAACCCCTGCAAATGGCTACAATGGAAGTGCTGATGCTAAAGACTGTTCTGCTGCTGGCATTGGCATCAGTTAAGCGAATAGGTGATTTGCAAGCGCTGTCTGTGAGCCCCGTCTGCTTGGAATACAGGCCTAATGACTCAAAGGTCATCCTGAAACCAAATCTCAGTTATATACCGAAAGGTGCTCTCCACTCCGTTCAGAGCGCAGGTGGTATCTCTTTTGGTGCTACCCCCAAACGAGGGCCATCACTTTAACCCTCTCTGCCCCATCAGGGCATTAAGAGCCTACATTGAGCGGTCTGACCAGCTGTTTTTCTGTTTCGGCGTCTGCTCCAAAGGGCTCAAAGCAAAGGATTTATAAGTTGGTTGTGGACGCTATTTTGCTAGCTTACTCTTCTCTGGGCCAGGACTGTCCCATAGGAGTAAAAGCCAATTCAACTCGCTCAAACTGCGAGCATTCGCTATGAATATGGCAAAAAATCCTCCAAGAGTGCCTCGGAAAAGAGGGGCGGGGCTAGCCGCTACCCACCGCCTGGGAGACTGCTGAGGTGTTAATGGAGCAGGTGTTCCGCTTCTATGGGATCCCCGAAGACATTGTCTCGGTTTGGGGACCACTGTTTACTTTTCTCGGCTCTGGCAGGCCTTCTGCTCACGCATGAACACCAACGTATGCTTAACCTCAGGCTATCATCCAAAGTCAAACGGACAGACTGAAAGACCTAATCAACAGCTCACCTTATTCCTGAGGTCCTACTGCCAGCAAGATTGGAGTTGTTACCTCCTGTGGGCAGAATACGCCCAGAACTCCCTCAGAAAACTTGCCCTGTATGACACCCTTCCAATGTGTGCTAGGCTTCCAACCCCCACTGTACCCTGGACCACTGGCTGTGTCGCAGCACTGAGTTGGCAGACCCTGCCTATGAACCCGGACAGTGGGTATGGCTGTCATCAAGGAACCTACGTCTGCAACAGCCCTGCAGAAAATTAAATCCAAGGTACGTGGGTGCACGAGGTTCACGAGATCCTGGATTCCTGGCGCCGGGGGCATGTTCTGCAGTACCTCATTAATTGTGAGGGCTACGGTCCAGAGGAGAGTTCCTGGGTCAATGCACAGGACATACTGGATCCTACACTTATCATGACCTTCCACCGGGACCTCTGTGGCTCTCTCCGACCATCATCAGTGGGAACCTTCACTGGAATACTAACGGAATACTTAAAGAAGACAACCCTTTAAACATGGCTTTCTATTTTATTAATCTTTCTTTATATTTTTGGTTTCAGGTTCTAATTTCATACAGAAATTAAGAAATGTGGTACACTAAACATTCTAAGCGGGTGTGACACTGTTGAGTCTAATACTAGACAGGGGCACAAGATTTATGGTGTAGTGCACAACCACTAGATTTAGGTGAGTACAGAAAAAGAAAGAACAATGGCGCTGTCTCTTTGTCTCCTCTTTTTGTTATTCTGGAGAAATACCAGAATTAAGGGGTGCAGTTCTCAGATAACAATTATGCCTATTTCATAATGTTAAACCAAACTGAACCAAAATCTTTCAACTGAACATTTCTCAGGCACAAAAAGTAAAGTGAAAAATCCCTGCTCTAACAAATTCAACTGTATTTTGAAGTCCACTCAATTCTGCATAAATAAAATTATTGTTATTCCAATCAGTAATTATTAGGTGCATTTGCAAAGGCAAACAGCACCATTACTACAATGTTGTGCTACAGACATGCATTACATGTAAAATCTTGTGGCTTGTTAGTGTACTATAATTTTCGCCTGGCAGACAATAAGAGGTGACATGTTTTGCACATGCAAACATTTTTTTTTTCTTTCAAAAAGGTAAAAATCTAGTGGGTGGTGCAGATGCGACAAGGATCTGTAAGCATTTTTGCTTGTAATACAGTAAACTCAATAACCCCTCCACACACAGTCACACCTCCGGAAGAACGTGCTGACTGGCAGACTAGTCCACCCCAGCTGGGCTCCGTCTTTGTGCAGAGATGTGGTTGCCTAGCAACCAGGCATAGCAGCTGCCGATACTGAGAGAGAAGAGAGTAGACGCACCTCTCAATACAAGCATCATGCGGCACTTTGACCTCCACATGAAAATCGCTGTAGACAGCATCACAGAATAACGATTGTATAAGCGTAGCAATAAAGCAGTGATGTATGGCACTGTATGCCTTTGCCACGTGTCATACAACATAATGTGTCTTGTATTTTTTAAAATATTGTTTTGATTTTTGTTC
>JAUMHR010000048.1:121217-131794 GCA_032361145.1 Enteromius fasciolatus | reverse complement strand
GGCCTTAGCCAAAGAAAGCCGCTATAAGTTCCAGACCTTCAGCCGTCAGTCTGAAGGTCTGGCTACGCGAGACTACTTAAAAACTATTTGCTGCTTTTCTATCATTCCTAAATAGGACAATCAAAACCATGGCTTTGACATTATGTAATATATGCTTCAGTTGGAATTACATCAAGGGAATCACTTATATAGCTATAACAATGTTATTCATACTAAATGTTAGTTTAATAATACTTTTAGGCTTATTTTATTGACAAAAATACTGGTAAACTCTGTGATGCTTCAAATGCCACCCTTAGATCTAACAGCACCAACACAGCAGACTTGCCAGAATAGAGAGTCGGGAAAAGATGCTTTTTTTCTAAAAACCCGTTTGGAAAGCTCTGCAGTTGGTAAAACACTATTTTCTCTACAATTGTAAACATAAAACTTGAGACTAGCCTAAATCAGTCAGCACTCTTGGATCTAAATTAGGCTTTTTAAGAAGTGGATGTTTTTTTTCTTTTTTCCTCAGCATTATTGCTGTTTTGTTTGATAATTACTGATGACAGTTGCAACTGTGCACAGATCTATTTTGATGTTTTATATACTGATATAACTGACTGGGTTTATATTAATTTCCTATCATAAAAGTATTCAGAGATGCAAGTGCATTCAACCACAGCATGAGCTGCAGGACTTCTGCAAGCTTCAGTCAGTAGGCTATGTAAAAAAAGGTATTCTGAGTGGCATATCTTAGGCAAAACACTGCTGGATTTTTGTAATGTTGAAATTTATTGTGTCTACGGTGCATTTTCAATGCAATTATCAAATCTGTAGATATGTTCTCTATTGATTATTCAAATTCAGCTGAAGATGTACAACCTAAGCAAAATATTTTTTTAAAATGTCATTCAAATAAGCTTTTTTTTTTTTTTGTCCAAATATTCAAATACAAATATTGAAAAATGCCCATTCGTACTTAGTTTTGCTTCAAATATCAGTAAAATATAACAGAGCTGTCTTTGTACACATCTTACTTTCACATGGCACTAACCCAATATGAATATTTATAAGTTCATAATTAATTAAATTAAAAACAAACCTGTGATTCCATTTCTTCTTTTTTGAGCTTAATTAAAGACATTCCAGAGAAGTCCATGGTGTCTTAATATGGAAATGAGAAAGAGAGAGAGAGAGAAAAATGTGAATAAATAGCATCACCATACATTTATTATTGAAGAAAAGCATGAGGAAGCATTACTCAAAAGCCCCTAACATCAGACTGACCCTTATCCTCAATCTGGTCCTGTCCGGTCTTGGTGGACGCAACCACATTAGCAGCCATCTCATTAACATGGCGTGAGGCCTGTTGAAGAATGCCAAGCTTTTTACTGCCACGGTCAGCTTTTACCTGTAAATGGAAAGACACAAATATGAAGCAAAAAGGCATTTCATTAATTCTGTGAACATGAAATAAAATAACAGTCAGAATAAAGTTATGTTAAGAGATATTGTTGCATGTGTGCATGTTTTTCAGGCTGTGTATTTTTTATTTATTTGCTTATTTTAATTGTTGTTTTTAAATTAAATGTAAAAATTCAACCAGTTAATAATGTTAGTTTCTTGTTACATTTATTATTTGATTTCTGCAGTCAATCAACGACTAATTAGTACGGCTTATGTAAATGTCATTATGACGTATTAAACAAGTGAAAAGCCTGTAAATTCATTATTGGTAAGTTAAGTCATTAGATTTTATCCGATATTGTCACGAACCGCCATGTACTAGGTCTACAATTAAAAGAAAATAAATGGCAGGTAATATTCAGCTTGTTATGTGGGTTGAAACCAGCAACCAGACATGAGCTCTAACACAGCATGCACCTGCAGAATAAAATGATATACATAAAAACTAAATACATATACATGTCTATACACAAAATATTAAAGTGCCCCTATTATGCTTTTTTCAAACATGATCGTTCATGCAGTGTTTCATGTAGCTGTATGTGAACATAAACTATCTGCAAAGTTGTCACGCTGACAGTGCACGATAAATAAAGTTGTTGTCTATCAAAAAAAAGAGTCGGCTCACATTTGCCTAAACGAGTTGTCAGCAATTTGAATCTTTCTCTGTTACGGCCACACATCATGAAGTAACATATTTGCATAATGTCCGCCCACGTTCTATGTCATGAACAGCTTGCCCCGCACACAAACAGTACAATTGCCATGTGGATTACATCATGTGAAGATGACGCTCTATCCTGTGAGAGTTAATTTGTTTTATATGCCCTTCTGAAAGATGAATCTACAAATAATGAGTGATTAACATTAATTTTTTCAACAACGCCTTAAGCAGTACAATCTCTGTATTGAGTTTGCGTCATTTTACTGATGATTGCTCTTAAAATCTTGGAGTACAACGTGATATTCACCAAACGCTTGGTCTTAAAGGATGAATCAGCTTGCTCCTCTGAACTTCTACCTGCAAGTAAGATTAATAATTGATGATTGTATTTTCTAACGATCGTTCAAAATACACAGGTATTTCCCTGCGGTTTGGTTATGCGCCAGAAAATGCTTAACGTCATGTAAGCGCCCACGTTACATAGATTTGGCATAGGTATTATCGTGCGGCATGTTTATGGGGGTTGATATAAATGACAAGTTTTTTGAAAACGATGTTGTGTGCACAATGTTATTATTGAAAACAGAGGGGAGGAAATATTTGTTTCTCTAAATACCCGGCTATGTGTAAATGTGGCTTGAGTAATGATAAACGATGGCTTAACGCAGTGTTATGCATTATACAATGCTGAAGTTCACTACGTAGAGGTGTGCCCGATTCGCTTACAAAAGCCCTGTCCACGTTATTTTTTGGTACAAGCTCTGTGGAGCGCTGTACCGGTAGACCAATCATATAGGACTGCGGCATCTGACCAATCACAGGGAGGGAGGGGTTTAGACAAACTGAGTCGTTTACGAATCATTTAGAAATGGGGTCAATATCAATATCATCAATATCATCAATATAAAAAATTGCTGAGTTTTGGTTTATTATAGCAAGTTACAGACTCCCATTCAAGGGAAGGAGACCAAAACGGCAGAAAGCCACTTTCTTTATTATAGCTTTACAGTTTTGAATGATGTAACAGTGGGGAAAACAATGCAGATATTGCATAGTTGCCTCGTTCACAAACAAAAAAAAATTGCTTCCTTGACATCACAGCCTGTTAATTATCAAAATTCAACTAAGGAAATTATTTTAAATAGTCCATAGTACAATCTGTGCTGTTCAGCATGATCACCGCCTCACTGCAGATACTGCCTGTGAAAGTTGATGTTTTACATTTATACAGCTACATAAAGCCTATAGTTTACATAGCCTAATATATTATATTTTAGCATCCAGATATGTCGCAATTATGGAAACATTTGAATTTGTGATGAATGAGAGAGGTCTATGACTTAAGTCTTACCTTTAAGTTAATTTGTTTTGGCTTTATGTTTGTATTTAGCCTAAATGCTTTAGAGGATTTGGAGAAGGAAACTATGTAAAATAGCCTAGTTTATAAACATTTTGTATTTTATCCTACAGTATATTATTTTTGATTGTTATAATAAAATGTGACTTACATCCTACTGATTTAAGCACATTTTTTTTCCACTCAATATGCAAAAGTATGAGGTGTTTTTTTTTTTTTAATGTCTTTAAAACATTGACAGGTTTCTTTAGTTTTTGTTTAATTCATCTTGCCAAAATCTATAAAAGATGATGCTGTATTTATTGTGACTAAGTGTTAGATTTTTTTAGTGCAAGTGGATTTTATTGTTTTTTTATTTTTGAGTAAAGAAAACACTGTACTTTATTATATTATTATTAGTAGTAGTATATAGTAAAAAAATAAATCCATATCGGAACAGTTATAATACAGATGAAAGTAGGAAAAGAAAGTTAACATCAATAAAATAATGTGTGGATAAAAAGTGTCATTTAAAAAAAGAAATGGTGAAGCGCCAATGTACACTATTTGTTTGTGAAATTTTTAGTTCACAAAGAATTTGCACCCTTTCAATTCATGAGTTGACATCTGAAAGAATTAAACACATACCCTATAGGAAGTTCAAATCTAAATTGAAATGACAGGAAAAGGAATTTACAGTACTGATTTGTAATTCATAGTTCATTATGATATAAAAGTAAAACCTTGGAGGCTGCAACAAGCTGTGCAGTGCTAGCAGCAATCTCGTGAGAGCATACGATCAACTCCTCATACTTCCCAGTATGCAACACCACTTTATCAGCAGAATCACTGTTAAAAATGGAAAACACAGATTCATCAAAAAAGTGTCTAGAACATATTGGTTTAGTTAAATTCTGTGCTTAATACAACTGTCCAGATGTAATAATCAAGCATGCCATGTTTGCAGGGTCAATTTAACAATCTTTAACCCCCTGTTCCCCCTCAAAATTCTAAAACTCTTTCTCAAAGTTCTGTGGTCCAACCAACATGGGGGTAAACTGTCTGTTTAAGGACAGTGGATAACTAAGAACAACCAGGACTAATGACAACTAACTAAATTATTATATAATTATTAGGGCTGTCAGTTTAACATTATATCTTAATAATAATTAATTTCATACAGTTGACTGTAGACAAATATAATGCAGGGCAGCAACTCCATAAATGCAGTTACGCTCTAAAATGTAAGATCTTGTTGCAAAAAAAAATGACCCTGTAGCCTAAGTGTTTTTGTCTCATGTTTATATCATATATTAAGCTATATCACAAGAGCAATACTGAGTACTGTTTTTGTCACAAAAATCACAAGTTTAAATGTGATTTATACAACAGATCAGTAAATAAGAATAATGCTGTTATAATATAAACACAATTATGTGTTTTGCTCAATTTTGCAGAGAACAAATTACCCTTTAAAGTCATAATTTTTGTGCATCTATGAGCAACATAGCTGTGTTTAGTTTCTGAATGAATCTGCATTTTGAATAAAACAGGAAAATCACTGATTCAAAGCCCCATTCATAAAGTGAGTCATTTACCAACTGCTTGCAGACTTGCAGACTACAACCAAACAATTAGATTACATGGAGAGAGCGGGGTTTATGACCTATACTGGGACCAACCACCGATGATGATGATCAAGATGTGATTATCAAAATCAAGAAAGTTCCATTTAAAAACCTTAGACCACTCAAGATTAACTGACTCTGATAAACAGTAGCAAAGATACATACACCATCTGTGTTGCACCCCATCCCACAGCTTTGGAGGCAGAAATAAGACCCTCTGTCCAGCGTGAGTTACGAGCATAAAATTCTCTCACTGAAGCTGCGCCCTAGAAAGATAAATATCAATGTATGTTGAAGTGTCCCTCAGGTAACATCACTCAATTCAAATAAAACTCACTCCTGATTTGTCTTTAGAAATTACACATGCATAAAATACACATCAGAAACCGACAGATAAACACTTAAGCTTAATTTAAAAGTACAAATTTAGGCCACCAAGGATAACAAAGATAAATCAAGAATAATGATGATAATAATAGTAATTGTAACTCTTTACTTTTCCACTCTCCACAATCTCCTTCTGCAGGTCTGTGGATGCCAACACCAGAAGACGAATGGCCTGCAGGATATTAACAATAAAATAAATACTAAGTACATATTTTTAAGTGTTATTACTTAGTACTCATTTGTGTAAATACAGTGTGACAACAAATAATGTGTTAAAATAAAGTGTAGCCTGATGCAGACAGATGTTTTAATTACCCACTGATAAACATATCACTAAAGTAAACAGAAACACAAAATGTTATTCTATCATCTATACATCAATGTTTTAATCTTACCTTCATAAGACCAGTGCAGCTATTTAGGATTCTTTAAAAAAAAAAAAGAAGACGTATAGATGAAAACGTGAAAGCATTCTGTATATTAAATGAGCACAGTTGACACAATTAAAAAAAAGGTTCAAAAAACTGTTTACCTCTCATTGACCTCCAGTCGGACTCCTGTTGTGTCCTTTCTAGTCTGACTCATCATTTCCTATACAGACAAAAAATTATAACCATGATCAAAACAACAGTGAAACTAAAGACCTATAAGAAAAAAAAGGACAGAACATGGATAATGCTATAATTTTTTTAAAAGATTTATTTTTTGGTGTTTTTGTATTATATAGGATAGATCACAACTGACTGGTGTTCCTAGAAAAATCTTTTTTTTTTTTTGCTACTTTGTATCTTATTTGTTTATTTACTTGTTTATGACTTTTTAGTTTGATGTCCGAAAAGTTGCTAATTAAGAATGTTAAATATTTATAAAATCATTGTCGAAACTGCAATTACAATGCTTGTAAAAAATATCATAATATACATTTCTGACCAAATGGTACATTAATAATAAAGTCTAATTTTACCTTGTTTTGCAATTTTGCAATTACTTGTTACAGGGGTTTCAGGAACAAAAACTTGTGACATATAAATGGAACTTAAGTCCCAACTTGGCCTTAAGACTAAAGATTTGACCAGCAACAAATCTGTACTTGGGACTGTACAGTGTCTATGATTGAAGTTCAATGTAATAAGGGGAAATCTGCACAATATGTTGCAATAAAAAAAAAGTTGTAATAACCACATAATAAATTACATAGTACCCTTTCTACTCACATCAATTCTCCTAACAGCCTCCTCAATAGCAGCAGATGTAGCAGCCATTTCTTTATCCACCATGTCACCCAGCTCTTCCTTACCAACATCAATGCCTTTTGGCCTCAGATCCTATAAAAAAAAGAGGGGGGGGGTGAGAGATTACAAAGAAGGTAAATAAAAAATGTTTTTGTAAAATAATAATTGTGGCATTATTATGTATATCATTAGTATATACATTAATGCATAGTAGGTTAGATGGTACATTATAGCTGTACAAAAAATATATAAATAAATATAATAAATAAATCCAATATTTGTCAGCCTACGGATCGCATATACTGTAATATATCTTATGTCTTAATTGTAACTGTCATGGACATTTATTTGTATTTCCTCCTATTCATGCCCTTCTGTATTGTTCCTTTGACATAGTGTCTTCTGTTCTGTTCCTTGCTAGTTATTGAGTTGATGTTGTTTCGCTTTCATTGTGTTGAGCTACCCCTGGATTCTACCCATGGCTACCCCTTCACAGTGAACAAAATAAAACTGTTTATAAAAATTACTTTATTTTAATTGAACTGTGGCCTAATACTGGCTTAGGCTAAGCCCTGGGCTTAAGACTTTTTAAGACTTTTAAGAAAGTCTTTTCTTTTTTCTGACCCAAGTTTTTAGTTAAGAATATGGGTTGGAACCCTTAGTTTTGATCTACATTTCTTCATTTGTCTATTTTTTTTACTGTTTTTTTTGTTTGTGTTTATTTGTCTTTTTTATATTTATTATTATCGCAATAAATATATCTTATCATGGACTTCATATCGCAATATTATAGTATTGTGAGATTCTGATATTGTTACATCCTTAAGTAAAGCAGCAACAAAATGCAGCCTAAAGTAGATGCATATACACAGAGTAGAAAACAAAAGAGCTTACCAAGTTTTGAAATGGATCTTGTGTGTCTGCTTGCAATTCCTTACCTTTCCTATTCTAAGAATCTTCTGCACCACTGCTTGAATCGAGGTAGGATCAGCACCCTTTAGAGATGCTTTTGATTTAAGATCCCTAAGGTACTGCAGGCTCTGGGTGGCACATCTCTTACAGTGCTCTGTCAAACCTATAAATAAACATGTATATACACATCACTTGAACATGTTCTGATTAAGTTTTCATCCAGGAAAAAAACAACAACAACCCAACAACACAATCTTCACATAAAACACTTCATAGTGTTTTCATAGTGTTTCTCTGTTGTCATCAACAGAGCTGCAGTTGAAATTTTTATGTCTTACGGTCACCGTCATCAGTAGGGGCCATGTGTGCCGTTGCACTTGCACTGATTATCGTGTCAGAAGTAAGATGTGAAAACTTAGTAAGAGCCCTAACAAGACTCCCAGCATCTGAACCAAAAACAAAGGAAACAAGATATTAATACAAGCACAAAAATGCTATGCAAACATACACACAAACAAAATGCTGAACCAAAGAGAGAGGGAGAGACAGAACATACCCCTCATACTCTTTACATACTCTGAGTGGCCCACTTGCACATTATCAATGGAGTTCAGTGTAGCCTCTGCTCGGCTAATGAGGTAATCTAGTGACAGGAAAGTTAATATTTAACTAAAATTCAGTTAATAATATGTAAATAATTGTTAAATAAAGTTTTATTTTAATGAGTGGCACTACCTGGGGAGCTTGAACTGCTAATGTGCAGTGGGTCATCTAGTGTAGCAACAGCATCTTGAATGATGTTCTCAGCCTCAGTGACTGTCGCCTGCAGCAGTGCAAACTGTTCATCCAGCAACTTCTGCTGCAGCCGCTCTTCATGACTTAACTACAAAGACATAAAAAAAAGCTACCTGATCACAATGCTGGTAAACGAGTGTAAAGCTAAAATTCACTTTTTATTAAAATTAACATTAACGGTAATACCGCAATATGCATGTGTTGTACACACAATGACTAGAATTCTTGATTATAACTTCTATGTGTTGTACACACAATGACTAGAATTCTTGATTATAACTTCTATAAAGTATGTCCAAAAATCATGAGACCACTTGATGGCAATTTAATAAAATGACTCTAGGACAGTGGTTCCCAACCACGTTCCTGGAGGACTCCCAACACTGCACGTTTTACATCTCTCCTTTGTTTGGCACACCCATTTTAGGTCTTGGAGTCAGTACTAATGAGCTGATGATCTGAATCAGGTGTGTTTGATTAAGGAAACATGGAAAACATGCAGTGTTGGGGGTCCTCCAGGAACGTGGTTGTGAACCACTGCTCTAGGACACTAAAGAACCATTAGACAGATGCAGAGTTTTTGTATGATTTAATATCATAGTAGTTAATTTAGATGCCATTCTAAGATTGTATGTCTGCAGTGCTGATGGCATATCCTGTAAGGTCCTCACAGAGTTTCAGCACCGCCTTGTGGTCACCTACAAAACTTTGTCATGACACATCTATTCCACTGGTCATACTGAGAATTGTGATGGCAATTATGCCACATTTGGTTGAACTTAATGTCCTTTTTCTTACCTATCCTTGACCATTGCTTCAATGTTTGTAAAATTTGACTAAGAAATTTCTTAGAAGCAAACAAGCAAAAGTTGATATATTTTGCATTGATACAGTACAAACACATCAACAAATTTGATAACATAATTCCACACTGATTGTGATGGCGTATTTCTGCAATGCTTACACATAACGAGAACAAACTTTTAGTATGATAATGGTTCCTCCTTTTGTTCGTATTTATTATATCTGTTACCATATTAAAAAGGTCATACATCATAAAGAAACACATGTAACTGTTTGTGTAAATCTAACTGCTTGAAATATAAACATTACAGGACAGTACCAAGTGACAGGAATGCCGGCATATACGTGGGGTGGCAGAATAAACTCCTGTAGTTCGATGGGCTGATTATCAAACAAAATAGATACACGTTTTCTAGATGGTTTCAGGTGTGTCTGGATGAAAGCTAAGGCATTGCTGGGTTGTTTTGAGTAGGCGGTCACACGTTATAAACCGTGACTGATAATTGTTACATTACAAATGCAGTTAATTTGGCACAATAAAGATCAATCCATTGCTTTATTAGCAAAAAATAGACACTAAAATGGCTTAATTTATTTCATTCCCATCACTTTTAGAAAATTAGATCTGTCCGTACCTTCTCTTTGAGTTTGCCTTGTAGTTCACCAAGCTCCTTGATGGTCTTGTCTCGATCCTGCTGTAAAGAACTCTCTTTCAGCTGAGCTTCCTTCATCAGGGAGGAGAGCTCAGCATCTTTCTTACTTATAGACTGCATTAGTCTATCCTTTTCTGCCCGAAGTGCAGCCATAGAGCTGTTCAGCTGCTCTCCTGCCTAAAGAAAATACAGCAAATAAAAATATAGATTTTTTTAGAAAGTATTTACAGTAAATACATTTTTAAGAAAGAATATACAGCTGCTGTGTCAATATACAAATGTAAAAAGAAAAAAAAAAAAAAAAGAAGAATGCTATGCACACAGTAACTGCCCCAGCAGCGGAGAAGACAAACTGGCATTAATTAGTGTTATTTTAATGTTGTTTTAAATGTTTCATTTTTACCTTAAGGGGTCATAAGATGCCATTTCTCATTTTCCTTTTTGTTAGTGCAAATGTTTGTTACGGTTGCCGAGAGGGCTGCAAACTTAAGAAAACGCATGCAAACAGAAAAAACACATGCAAAAAAACTGCAAACTGCAAATTCTCACAACGCAACCAAACACAGAGAGGCGCTGCAGTGGATTAATCATGATTAATCACTATTTGCAAGGACACCTGAATCCTAACCATTATTTTCCCCCTGAAATGCATACCAAAAGATAAATAACAGGACAAAGATACATAATTTTCATAATATGTCTGTTCATTAACACAGC
>JAUMHR010000048.1:27081-30772 GCA_032361145.1 Enteromius fasciolatus | reverse complement strand
ACACTACATGAGTGTGTGTGTGTGAATATATTTCTGTGTGTGTGTGTGTGTGTGACCTGTTGTCTCCGGGTTTGATGGCTGTGTGATAGTGCTGCCACACTCCTACAGCAGTATGAGGACAGATGAGATAGTGATTGTCCGTCCAGCATCTCCTCATGGCCTCCAGTATCCCGTCATCAGACACAGAGCCGGACGATAACACCTCACACAACTAGAAAACACAACTCTATTAACATCCAGCTCTGATCTGATAAACCCAGATATAAATTTGATAATAATTTACTGACCCCCATGTAATCCAAGATGTTCACAAAGAAACAGGCGGAAAACATTCCAGGATTTTTCTCCATACAGTGGATATTAATGGATAGAAACACAGCTGCAGAGAGCTCTACATGATCCCATGATTCTAAAATCATTCTTAAAATCATTTGCCACCATTGAACTCCACTATATGGAGAAAATAATAAAATGTTTTTCACAAAAAAACGGAAGTCACACTTATTTTTGTTGTAGAGTAGTCGTTTGATCTCATATGACTTCAGTCAATACTGTGGTTGGATCACGTCCAGTCATGTACATGTTTTTTAAATCATTTACCACTGAACTCCACTCTATGGAGAATCCTGGAATTCTGACATGATGAATGAAAAACACAACTATCTTTGATCACAAGGGGTACTGAAATCTTTCCTCTGGAATTGAACTTATCCTTTAACGTGATAATATTCAGAAACTGTGTGTGTGTGTGTGATGACCTGCTGCTGGAGGGACACTGGAAGAGTGAGTTTGTGTGTGGTCTGAAACTCCTCCATCAGTGTCTTCACCATCGCTCCGTCTCGAGCGGACAGGAGCCAGAACACACGCTCCATGTTATACGGGTCCTGGATGTCGATGGCAGGAGCGAGGGTTTGCTGGACGGAGCCGGACATGGAGAAGTCTCCGGTCTGCAGCGCGCGGTGGACGATGTCGTTGGAGTTGACCACAGCCACGAGACGCAGAGGGACTCCCATCAGCTTCACGATGACCCCAGCTGAAGTCAAAGCTCTGTTACTTTACTACATTAAACCCAAGCAGCTCTGTAACACCAGTCTCTGTTCACCATTACAACATACACTACTGAAATATAAACCCTGCACACTGCTCAGGTCTGCATGATCAAAAAAACATCTTAATAATATCTTATCACGTTTTCATTGTGTTCGAGAGCACTAATATTTTCTTCATATTATAATGAGCGTAAGTTAAAGATAGTAGAATAAATCGTATAATTATGACACATCAAACTCTAAACTGAGGTTCTGTGGGGAAACCTCCTCCGTCCTCTGCTGGGATGGCGGTTCTTCACCTGTGATGTTCCCGGCTCCTCCGGTGGGCACCAGCACCTCCAGCTCCTCCAGCAGGTCTCCTCCGGCCCGCGGAGCGCTCAGATGAAGATACGCAAACAAGAAATGAGCCAGCTGCACCAGGATCCTGGACCAGTTCACCGAGTTCAGACTCATGAGTCTGTGACGCCGCACCAGATCTGGATCCGCAAAGAGTTTCCTCAGAGGAACGTCAATGTCATCAGACGTCCCGTCAGCTGCAGAACAAACACACGGCACACTGCTTCATAAACATCTCTCAGAGATCAAACACACACACATACACTCGTGCTGAAGAGGTAACTTAAGATTAAGTAAAAAATGTCAATATTATTACAATTTCAAGCAGTTGCTTTTTATGTGAATATAAAGTCAAAGGTAATGTATTTCTGTGATGTTCAGCATCATTCCTCCAGTCCTTCAGAAATCATAATCATATACTGATTTATTGATTATTATCAGAGGAGAAAACAGTCGTTCTGAACAGTGTTTTTGTTTAAACTGTGATGCATTTCAGAAGAATAGAAAGTTCAAAGAGATGTCTTTACTGTCACTTTGTATCCCCGTGTCCCTGCTCTTCACCTGCAAACACATGGACGTTGTCTGCTATGCTGGAGGTCATCTGTCGCTCCTGGACTCGAGTGATGCGTCCGCGGGGAAACACCACCACTATGTCCACCTCACTGACCCCCAGCACACTTCTGATGGCCGAGCCGCCCGTGTCGCCCGACGTTCCTGAAACAACATCAGCTCTGAATCTCCGTCGCAGGACACGTGCAGCTCTGAGACGGACGACTCTTCATACCTACTACTATTGTGGCCCGTTTGCCGTCTTTGCGCAGAAAGTACTGCAGGAACTGAGCGGTGCAGGACATGGCCAGGTCCTTAAAGGCCAGTGTTTCTCCATGAAACAGTTCCAGGATGGAGAGAGCGTCCTTCAGCTGAACCAGTCTCACAGCTTCAGGAATGGAGAAGCTAGACAGCGCTTGTTTGATGAGCTCTACAGACAGACAGGGGTGTGTTTGTTCCAAGTTACATAATCAGATCACTTTTTCAACTAACTAGCAAAGTAATGCATCACTTTTTAGTTTAGAAGGAGTAACTTTTCTAAATAATTAACTCCAGCTCCTCTGTTCCTCGTGTACAGACTGACAGCTCTGGGGTTGCCATGTTGACAGAAATCAGGAAGAAACATTCAATATATTAGCTTGTTATTAAGCCAGTTCTGTAATGCACCACTTTTAAAAGTCAGTTTGGCAGCACTCACGCTCCAGATCTTGTCGCGGTATCTCCTGCTCGGGGATGTAGAGGCTGCAGATCTCACACAGCAGCTGCTGATAGGACAGACGGCTCCAGGAGCGCAGAGTTTCGGCAGACAGAGACGGGATGGTCTCCGGCATGAACATGCCTCCATCTGCAGCGTATCCAGAGAACAGAACATCTCTGAAGCTGCGGCCCTGAACGCCCGCTCGCGTGCTGCAGTAACGCATCCTACAGAACCAGCAGAACGTCAGCATTACTGGAGATCTCCTCGTCATCAAGATCAGGAGGAGTGTGTTTCAGTAATGGATGTGAATGGGTGCCGTCAGAATGAGAGTCTGATAAAAACATCACAATAATCCACAGCACTCCAGTCCATCAGTTAACATCTGGAGAAGACAGAAGAGCTCTCAATCTGACGGCACCCATTCACATCCATTACTGAGACTCTGATGCAGAGACTCTCCATTTCTCCAGACCTGATGAAGACACGCACTCCTCCCGATCTGGGATCACCTCCTGGTTGGTAGATATTCAGCAGTTGTCATTTTGTGTGAGCTATTTCTTTAACCCTGCACTGAAAACGAGTGAATCTCATTAATGACTAACATTCTGTGTAGTTTGTTGGTGCTGTTGCTCTCCTTCAAATCACTTAGCTGTCTATAAATGTGTAAATAAACATTCACTGATTTCACTTTTTGTTGTCTTTAATCCATCTTGTGTGCTGTGGTGCCCTCAGAAGTGAGAAGTTCTTATGTAGTACTGTATGCAGCCCTTCTCCGGGAACTCAAGTGGAGATCAAAGTCTAAAAATGTTGTGCAGCTGCAGCTGTTTACAGTGTTTTATTTGTTAAAGATGACGCTTAATCGCAGCTTTTTACTCGCGTATTTTCATGAATGTTGATATTACGATATAAATAAAGGAGAATTAGCGGATCGTTACCTGCGGCAGACTGGACTCTCTTCAGCCGGAGCTGCTGCACTCTGAGCCCGCGGAGTTCTGCTCGGTCCAGCGGGGTCACGGAGGACCCAGATCAGTGCTCCTGGGACTTGGAGTTCATTTAGTTT
>JAUMHR010000048.1:17081-22081 GCA_032361145.1 Enteromius fasciolatus | reverse complement strand
TTTTCTCAAGGTCTGTATTTAAAGTCACAGCAGAGGTTTCTGCAGACCAGTCAATCATTTCTTTTTCTTAAACACGGGGCCATTGTCATGAAAGAATAGAAAAGGCTCCTGTTCAAACTGTTGCTATAAAGTTAGAAGCACACAATTCCACAGAACACCATTAAATCATTATATAACCAAACATAAAACCAATACTTTTGGCAATATGGTGTAATTTTTGGGGAACTATGCAGTAGTCTAGTATAAACCGGGCTCTGTCTGCAGCAGATCAGACTCACGCGTATCCGTCCAGAACGCGCTGGGCGTATCCCGCCGCTTCACTGAACTGATGCATGAAGGACAGGACCTCACTGGCGATGGTCAGGACGCGCAGCAGATGAAGGTTTGTGTCTCCAAACACAGGATCCTGCTTCTCCAGACACTCACGGCAGAGCTTCACCACCTACACCAGACGTTACCCACAGCAGCATACACATTTATCTTTAATCACTTCTTTATACTGTTATCTGTGTGTTCTTATTCACTTGAGCACTGGAAGCTGATGATACACAGACATGTTTTTTGAGCTGTGTTGTCTGAGCACTTTCCTACTGAGAACGAACGGTTTACTTTACGACTGTATGAGTGCTTCGTATAATTACTGCTTACATCTTAATAAAAAATAACAGTGTAGAGCTCAGCTTTTCAATCTGTGTGATCAGTTTTTCAACTCACCTCCTGGAAGTTTCCCTTAGTACGAGCCTCCTCGATCTTACCCAGAGTCTGGAGACTGAAATCTGTCACGGTCTTCACCACATCAGCAGACGGCTGCAGACAGACACAAAAAATACACAAACACAGAGTAAGATTACTGTAACTAACAGTGCTGGGGAGTAAATCACTACTGTATCTATAATCAGTTACTGAGAAAACTCTTTCATTAAATTAAAGTTAATATAGAAATGTTAATGATTACAAAGGTGGGGTTACATCTTCTGCTTTTACAATATGAGACACCAATGTTTTTAAGACACATGCTTATTCCATAACTGTTTTATTTCCTATTTGGGATTATACATTTGCTTTATTTCTTTGGATTGACTGTTTTTTTACATGCCAGCGTCTCCTGTCATCACTATACAAAGATCTGATTTCAAAAACAGTATCGTAGCTATTAGAGTTTCTTGTTATGATTTTTAATCTGTATTTCTCTAACTTTGATTACTTCAGAATGAGGTGATGAAGTCTTATTTTATGGTGGCTGTTATAGGCCTGACAGTAACGAGTGTTGACTTTAAGTATTTCAAAATTAACATCAAAGTTTAGAATTTTAGAAAAGTAGTCAATTGTAATCAGTTACATTACTTAAATAAAGCAATTGAAATAGTTACTCTACTTGCACTTTAAATCGAGTAACTTCTTATCTAGCTACTCTAAACTCTCACAAACGCTCGCTGCCACACAGAGCGCTCTTTCATCTGCAGACATCAGTGTAAACTGTGTGTCTAGCACAGAAACCTTCTGTCCGTCGCTGTCTCTGACGGCCGTCATCAGCTCGTCTTTAGTGCCGCTGGAGCAGTGCTCACACTTGCAGTCGAAGTAATACCGCTTCTTGAGCAGCTGCTGGCGCTCTTTGGAGACGTTCAGGAAGTCCACGTAGCTGATGGTCAGCTCTTCTCCTTCAGAGATCTTCTCCAGAGCCCTCAGCTCGATCCTGCCTCGAGTCACAGAGAGAACGCTTCTCCTTCAGTCTCACACAAACATACATCTACACTAGATCGACGTGACAGACAGCAATACATGATGCTTCCGCTCGAGACTAGGTTTGATAAGAATGACTAGAACTCTTCACGTCATATTCACTCATCATGAGTTTTCAGCACTTTATGGACTAGCTTTACAATATATTTCAGTTCATAAACACTGCACTTTTTTCACTTAAATTTAAAAATAAAAATAAAAATAAAATCTAATTCACAATATATATATATATATATATATATATAAATAGTGTAACATTCTCTTCTTGGTCTCATGAAAGTAAGTGAGGACTATCAAATGTAATCACACGGAAGAGAGAAACGATGTGTGTAAATAAGGACAGGATTGTTAAGGTCATGACAGTGAAGCCATGCGGTCAGTGAGTCAGGGGTCAAAGGGCAGAGGTTAGTGTCACACTGACCCACCTTCTCTTTGAGTGCAGTGAAGCGTCCAGAGCCGTCTGACTGCGGGAGACAAACACTTACTCAACACTGAACACTTCCTCAGCTCCTGTGTGATTTCTGAGAGATGCACTCACTTGCCAGGGTTGAGGATGACGGTGCAGTTAGGCCAGCAGTCGTGATTGACCAGACACAGGTTAGGAAAGAGACCCACGCCCACGGCCTGCAGACCCCTCTGGTCACTCAGCGTGAAGCCATTGCAGTTGATCTGAGGACGAGAGAAACGTCTTTCTCATCTGAGTTAAGCACACTGACAAACAAATTATATATCTCCATGTTTTCTAGGATTTTATCTATAATTAAATATTTTTGTCTTGGACAAATTCCTTCCCACAATTCCTAAGCTACAATTTTTAGTATACTCCACTTGCATACAGGGAGCACAGTACCCAGATTATAAACGGAGGGAGCTGTGGGTGTTTGAAACCATGTCCTTTTGAGACTGCCTTTAAATTTTATAGTTTGAATTTGTTTATTTGAATTGTTATGATATTTAATTATTATTTGAGTACATTTCTTTTGCATTGTTTGTCAAGTTACTCACTAAAATGAGTTTATATTCACACACAGTGAGTTTAAATTCATTTGTAACTTACTGAGCACCTTCTAAAAGTGTGCATCACCTTTTGTGTCAAATTCTTACATTTAATCAGTCAATTACAATAAAACATGTGTGAGCAAATTATGAACTAAATTGATATGTGCAATGCAAAGAAAACTGCGTCTGAAGCGGTATGTACAGTTTTAATGCAGGACATGAATAGGTTTAACCTGTTTTGATGTCAAAGATGAAACACTGTTTAGTCACTGTTAACCGAATCGTTTAAACCAAACATCTTCAACCCTGATCCTGGGACCCACTGTCCTGCAGGTTTATTTCCAGCTGCTTCAGCACACCTTGAGGAGCTTGATTAGCTGCTTCAGGTGTGTTTGATTAGGAGCTAAACTCTGCAGGACAGTGGGTCCTCGGGAGCACGGTTCGAAGCCCTATGGTTTAAATGGTTGATCCACGATGGATTCTTTCAGGAATAAAACAATGACTCAATTGGAAATAGAAGGAATCAGGAGGAATCAGTGCCTACCACGCCAAAGAGATGAGCCACGTAGTTCTCTCCCACGGGTTTGCTCTTTTTAGGCCAGTAATTGTAGAAGTGTTGCACATCCACTTTGAGCTCTTTCAGGTCTTCAGGGGACATTTTGGACAGGTGATCCTCCAGGAGGTCAAGGGTCGTGAGCTGAGTGTCAGAGACCAGGCCCGTGTCCTTCTGAATACGCCACAGGATCCGAGCGACCAGACTGCCAAAAAATGAGCCATCACAAAACATTCAACTTTTAACCATTAGACATAAACTTTGTGATGATATCAGTTGTTTTTATTGAGCAGGGTAGTCAGAGATATTGCTTGTGTGACTTATGCTTGTGGCGCTGTAATTATTATTATCTGGCTAGTAATAATATCTAATTAATATTAGGGCTGTTCCATCACATTCCTTTTCCCAGGTTTAAACCAATCACAGACTAATCTGTTGAGTTTATGAACGCCATGGCCAATAAAAGGCGCATCATAAAGTGTAAATTAGCTGATTATAACAGTATGTTTTTAAACGTCTTTAACTATTCTAATGCGCGCACTATAGCGCTACATTGTTTCAGCATCACAGTGTTTAACAGCTTGCTACATTTGTAACATTTCACAGGTCGGTCGGAGGTCACGTGACTCACCGCACGTTCTCATTGGGCGCTTTCCCGCTCTTTCTGATGGCGGAGCACTCCTGCTTATGCTCGTCCCACGCGGCGCGCTGACACGTGCGATCACAATAGTGCGCGAACTTGCACTGAGCACAGCGGTGAGGGCTCACCTGGCGCCGGAAACAGCTGTGACACACCTGCAGAGCGAGACTGACACACACATACATGCGTTTGTGTAAGAAATAAGAAATACATTTAAAACACAATTTTTACATGTAAACTCAGAAACGGGGGCTACCAAACTACTGCTAAGTCTGCATCACAGTGAAGGATTAAAGACTCTGATCTGTTTATGATCATGAGCAGCTTTCCATGCGGCTATAGAAATACAAGACATGCAGTCCATTAACACGTCCCTGCTGTAGAAAATAGAACTGTGTTGGTTTTAATAGATAATGTATGTGATTGGTGGAATGTTAAATCCTATTGGAAAAATGCCCAAAACACACTACAAAAAGATTCTGTCTTGGTTTTACTGGAAAAAGCTAATGGTAATTGTGGTGTTTTAATGGACACCATTTAAAATTCTGTGACGGTTTCTATTGGGCTTCTGTTGTTTTTTGCAGGGTTGTGAACTTCGTTTATAGGCTACTGCTACTACCGGGAATCAGTATATTGTTTCTGTGTGCGCTGAACACTGATGTGAAACCAGGAATCCCAAAGCTCATTTATTTCCACAGATCACTCGGGTCCTGGCCCTGCATGAACTGAGCTCAGCACTTAGAGCCGAGCTCCTTCTCTCTTCCCAAACGCTCCGGACGTGTGACGTTCTGCAAAGCACTGACTCCACACACTCTTCTTAAAATAGGGCCCTATACGTTTCAAGGTGTTCACTTAGAAGTCAAAGTTGAAGAAGATTTTATGATTTCAGTTTCCAAATCCAACACAATTCTATTTTAAGGGTCATATTCAGTTTTTTTTTTTATAGTAAATCTGTAGATTAGTATTTTAAGATGTAATGGTGTTCCAGTCTTTGTCCTCTTGTTTATGTCATTTAAGAAATTAGAAAATGAAGGAACAAGAACTAAAACAAAATGGACCAATAGAATA
>JAUMHR010000047.1:15842051-15854723 GCA_032361145.1 Enteromius fasciolatus | reverse complement strand
AAACCACCATTATTTGGCTGTGTTAATAAACAGACACATTATGAAAATTATGTATCTGTGTCCTGTTATTTATCTTTATGCATTGCAGGAAAAAAAATCGTTAGGATTCAGGTGTAGTCGCAAATATTGATGAATCATGATTAATCCACTGAAAATCCTTATTAATTTGATTAAAAACTGTAATTATTTGACAGCCCTAATATATATATATATATATATATATATATATATAATTTCTTTTTTAACATTAAAATTGTTCAAACTCTTCCTCTGATTAAAGGTATCCAAGATCGGTATCAATGTCACTTGTCAGGTCATGTCATACATTTCTATTCCATATGCCAGATGTGTTTATGTTTAGCTTCTATTGTATTTTCACATCTACTTTGATTTCATTGATTGAGCCTTAGTTCTCTTAGTTTCTCCTGCCTCCTTTACTTCACAATGCTTTCATTTTGCCATTATTTACATGGCCCCTTGCTGGAGTTTTTTATTTTTTTTTTTTCACATTCAGTTCACACCCCTTATTTTTAGGTTTAATACATCAGAAAACACACACAAACACCATTATCATTATGGGGACATTCCAAAGGCATAATGGTTTTCATACTGTACTAATTTTCTTTCTGTATTTTTAAATTAAAAGGATAATTCTGTAAAATTCTGTGTTCGGTCCTAATGGGGACCAAACAAAAGTTCATTATATTACTATAATTGTGGAGACATTTGGTCCCTTTAACATGGTGATAACTAGTACACACACAAAACAATGATTATCTAATACCCAGAGGTTATTTGTTTTCCAGAGCAATACCTTTTTTGACATTCTACAAAACATATTTCTGTACTTGTAATTACAGGTGACAATTGTTTTCTTTCCCACCCTACACTGCAGGGACGACTCTGTAAGCATATGCTAAAGACTTGCAGCAGTTTGTTGCATCCTGTCCCCAGCTGCAGAAAAAAAATTCAAAACCCTCAAAAAAGAACACAAGTTGTTGCCTGTTAAAAATAAGTTTTCTGGTTTTTGAGCAAATAATTTATTTTCGCGTTTTTTCCCTCTGTTTAATTGTTAATTTTTTTCTGTTATTTCCAAATTGTTATGGTTTGTCTCATTTTAGTTTTGACTAAAATAAATTTGCTTCAGTTCTGCTTAATTGTTACTTAGCTTTTACAAGTACTAGAACTTTGTGAAACAGCCATTTAATATTGTTATAATATAGTTTAATATTGTATTTACCCTGTAACTACACGGAACAAGAGGGTAACAATCACCACTTTAAGTTACGACCCGCAGATGTCACAATTACCCCGTAACCACACAGACCAAGAATATATTTCCCCAGTAATTTAAAAAAAAGATTACGTATCGATACACCAAACATACGATTTAATAGAATAAGTACCTGTTAAGTTTTTTTTTTAATGAATCCATTATAAATTATTTGTAGGATATCTGTTTGATATCCCGTATTACCCAAACGTAACCCATTGTTCCCTTATACTTACACGTAGGTACAATTTAAATACTAAATATTCACCGTAACTTTAGTTTACTTACCCACTTCTTTGCAGGTTGTAACTCTCTATTACCAAAACGTAACATATTGTTCCCGTATACCTACATGCACGTTCTTTAATAATTACATAAACATACACAGTATTTCACTTTACTTACGTAGGTCTTTGCGGGTTGTAATCTAAAGTGTTACCAAAACATCTACTATAATGCATGGATATAATGTTACACATCAGGACCTAATAGACCACTCGCTGCTCTTGATTGAACTGCTTTCGTAGGTTTTTAATAGTTTTATATTGCACAATAAACCCCCAACAAAACGGCAACAATAAAATAACAAAATACATAAAATAATAATCATAATAATAAAAAAGGAAAACACTCAAAAGCAATCAGGGCAGTTTCTGTGGAAACACAAAGAAGCACTCAATAGAGGGCAGACAACATGCTTACCACTGCTTTGCTGGTCAGAGTAAGCCTTATGTTGGTCCAAAGGATCTAGAAATGGTCGCATATACTGTAAAACCTATCAAGATTACCCATAACTCAAGCTGTTGTACACGTAGAGGTACAGTTTTTACATTTTTCCTTTTCTTTACATCTTTTTATTTGCACTTCAGTGGGTGAACAAAACGGCTTAATCTAAGAACATTTCTTTTTGAACTGCAAACCACGGTTCCTCACGAAATCCCTTATATTCTGTACCGTTCTTTCTCTCAGAACAGGGTCCTCTGCTGCTTTGCACCGCTTACACTGCGCCGTTGTTACGAGGTGTGCTTTCGAAATATGGCTTTTGAAATGTTTCATGACTGCATTCACTTCATTCGCGCTCCACCGCCTTTTCACAATTCTCTTCAATTTGGCCTCTGCAAAAAAATAACAAATAAAACAAATTTACTGACGGCTGAAACTATACAAGTTCAACCCAGCTGTTAAGTTATAGTTGGAGCATAGGCTTTCGGCTTCCTCTTCAGAAAAAAGTGGTTCTTATTGCTGACTAAATAGAGCGTTTACACCAGAAACGACTTGCGTGAATCGCGCTATTTCAACTTGAGCGCTATAAGCGAATCGCGCCGCAGAATGTCTAATCGTGTTTTTGCATTGACATAACATTACTTAACATCACTCGCGCTAAACGCTTCATTCGCGTCTGGTGTAAACACGCCACAATTGTTGCCCTTCTTTAGAGAAATAAAGGTTTGTTTGTTTTATTTCATCTATAAAAACTTCACTATGCTGTAAATAATTTTATTTTACGCAACACAACATACAAGGACGAAATGTCAGTCAGCTGAATGTGTCAGCAACGATAACGAGAAATGACACCGTTTTCCGAATTTTTTATTTTTTTTCAGATGATGAACAATACAAACATCGACAGCCAATCAGAATCCATTCTGCTTCAACAAGCTCGAGAATTTAAAGCGGCAGATACTTTTCACAAGATGCAAAACTGAAAATGTTGATAAACTACAAAATAATTGTCAATACAGTAATCTGTAATTGATATCTGACTTTTTACACAGTTCATTATATGAATCTTTAGGTTAACCAGAGAGTTTTCCTAATAAAGCCATACTAGGAGGAGGCCACTTGCAAACCTATTGTGGTCCTTCTGTGGTAAATTCTGTAGCGAATACACAATTCCTCTGATGCACACTGGAATATAATTCTTTACGTACCCCTTTCTCCATTGGCAGGATCTGACTCTTCATCATCCTCACCATTGATTTCTTCCTCGTCTATATCCAAATCAATTTTATCTAGAGAAAATCATATTTGATTTTAAAAAAATAACAAATAAATAAATAAAACATACACAGTATACACATACAGAATTCTTATAATATTTTTATTTCCATTTATTGGGAACACATTATATTTTACATCAAAACAAGGAGAAAAATTATCAATATTTTAAATATTTTACAGAAAATGACAGAAAAAAAATGATCGGGCTGTTCCAAAAAAATAGCAGTGTCTGCCTTTTTCAATACAAACTCAAATTTTTACTTCATAAACGTTAAGATTTAGCTTTCCTGTGAATCACTAAACTAATATTTAGTTGATTAACCACTGTTTTTAGGAACTGCTTCACATCTGTGCTGCATGGAGTAAACCAGCTTCTGGCACCTGTAAACGGGTATGCCAGCCACGGATCATTTGACAACTCCTCTGTATTTCTTAGTTTTACCTCAAAAACAGCATTTTTTTATGGTCATTGTCTTGTTGAAACAAGAGGACCTCAGCATGACCTCTTCAAGTATTCAGTACGGTCTTCAGAGAGTACTGTGGCTTTAATTCAGTGTTTGGGGGTTGACTGACAAACTGTCTGCGGCCCCCAAACACTGAATTAAAGCCGCATACCAGGGATCGTGTATCAATTTGCTTATAGCAAATACTTGAAGAGGTCATGCTTCCTTATGCTGAAGAGGAAATGCCCTTGAAAGGGGTTTTTCAACAAGACAATGACCCCAAACACACCAGTAAGCGAGCAGCATCTTGGTTCCAGACCAACAAAATTAAAGTTATGGAGTGGCCAGCCCAATCCCCGGACCTTAACCCAATAACATACTTGACATAAAAAAATGCTGTTTCAGAGGTAAAACTAAGAAATACAGAAGACTTGTCAAATAATCCGTGGCTGGAATACCTGTTTACAAGTGCCAGAAGATGGATGACTCCATGCAGCACAGAAGTGAAGCAGTTCTCGAAAACAGTGGTTATTCAACTAAGATTTAGCTTTTCTGTGAATCACTAAACTAATATTTAACGTTTTTTTCAGTTTTGAGAAGTAAAAAATTGAGTTTGTATTGAAAAAGGCAGACGCTGCTATTTTTTTGAACAGCCCAATATAATTGTTTTCCATCATTTTATGTAAAGTGATTAAAATACTGATCGTTTTTCTTCATGTTTTGAAGTAAAATATAATGTGCAGTGTTCCTAATAAAAGGAAATAAAAATACTGTAAGAATTCTGAGCTATACTCGCGTTTTAAAAAACACTGCTATTATTTTGAACACAACTGTATAGGTCCTAAACATCTTATTTTATTATATATATCTTGTTAAAGTTGTTGTATTATGTTAAGTTGCGTTAAATAAAAATTTGATGTCAATGACTGAATTTTTTTTAGCAGCGATGAATAAATCTAAAGATGGTCCGTCACTTTAAGATTAAACTGAGGGTGATCTATTGTAGTGCAAGTATTCCATTGAGGTAGAAGAGCATGGGATCACCAGCTCCAGAACAAAACGATAATTCAAATATGAAAATTAAAATTACGATTAATAATAGATTATGATGGAATTTTTTACAGACAACGTTAAAGTCTAACGCAACCTCTGATTATATTATGAAACTATGCACATACCTTCAATCTCAATTTCATCAAGAGATTTTACTTGGGATCTTGCGAGATTTCCTTTTTCCATTGCTAGTAGCAGCTTTGAAATTTTTGCAATTTCTATAGTTGCTTCCGGCAACCGATAATAGCCTCTATGGACCCGAATGTCACGGCCCAAAAAGTTGGCAAGCTGATCCAGCTCATTATCGTTAAGACTGAGAATCTGGGATATTGTTGCCACTTGCTTGCCACCAAGTCGTGCAGAGCTGAGATGTTCTGGGTTCTTCACGCCACACTGACTCACGAAAAGCTTGATGCAGTTCTGTCCACTGAAGAAGCTGGTGGGTGAGCACCTCGGTCTTCCAAATACGAAGAGGTTGTCTACGTCTATGTCACATGCATCTCTCTTCTCCACAAGAAGTTCGATTGCGCTCTCAAGTTCAGTATTTAAGAAAACAGCAACTTTTCTCCCTTTCTTGCCCGTGATTTCTACTCTGCTGAAATGCTTGGACATTTTTTGCTCAAATGGAGAAAGAGCGACAGCAATGTCCTTGTGGAGCTCTGTCCGGTTTCTTTTCTCGAAACACTCAAGCGTCATTTTTGAGACAACTTCCGCACAACGTCTGTTGAAGATTATTATTCGTGCAAGGGTCACTTTGGCAAGTTCTGCATATGTTTGTGGAGACTCGTGATTTTTAAGGCTTTCATAAGACTCTGCTGATTTCTTCTCTAGGTACTGGTGGAGAAGCTGCACGTCTTGTGTGAAAGCTATAGTAGATGGTTGGTTGAACTGTTTGGTTTGTTTGCACAAAGCAGCAATAGCACCATGGGAGCCATGTCCAGCCCATTCACTTGAGCAGAGTTTTATGAATCGCTCTGCTGCTTTTGTCGTAACATCATCCTCTACTGCGATGGCCCTGCAGAGAATAACGTCACCAATCTTGTGAAGCGAACGTCCTAACTTCAGCGCAAGACTTGGTGCCTTATACAAACGTCTCTTTTCATCGTAACCAGCAACATCTTTCACAGCCTCAACGACTTTGGAAAAGTTGTTTGGTTTCACAGCATCTTCAAAGCTATACATGGAGTACTTCCTTCGCAATCTTACCAAGAGCCTGCCCATTTCTCGAACCTTCTGTCTGATGTATTCAGATTTCGATGGATCACTGCCGTGCTTGTTGTAAAGACACTGACTCAACTGAAGTAAGAGGAAATCATTTCGAACTATTGATGAAATGTCATCGTTCCTCATATTTGCCAAGATCTTCCACACCACAGGAGATATGGGTTGGGAGAAAGTTGACTCTGCAATATCAGACAAAACTAATACTTGGGCCTTGCTAGTTGCTTCAGGCTTTGAAGGGCATCTCCGTGCATGACGCCAGAGCTCCTTGCGAACATACAGGCCTTTACAGTACACACAATGCACATAAGTTTTGGCACTCAGTTCAGCGCTTCCTGTGCGCCTTCTAATTTTCAGTAGTCCTTTTTTTCTTTCTATAACCTCTTGATTGTGTTGGTAGTTTCCTCTGTTCCGTAGCTTCTCAAGTAACTGTTTTCTGTCCTTGGAGTGTTTAGGGAGCGAAAAGGCAGCAGCGATTTCAGTCTCACTGTTTTGATGCTGTCTCAGGTGACGTGAAATTTTCGTTTGCGGTTTCTTGCAGACGTAGCAGTAATTTTTGTCGGTGACAAAAGTTTCTTTGGGGTTCGGCGCATCCTCTATCGCTGACTGTTTATCAGGAGTCCCTGTTGGTGTACAATTTTTATAACATGTGAGTTCTTGAGTGGCGCTGGATTACACTTTGGTAACACTTTATTTTTATAGTGCACTAACTATAAGTGACTTCAATTCAATTCAGTTCAGCACGCATCCAAACTTTAGCTCTGGTCGCATCGCGGGGAAACGAAAACAAATCTTTTGTTTTGTTACAATGAAGAAAGGCACAAACACGAACCATGTCTCAGAAACAGCAAGCCAGCCAACGTAAACAAGTGACACAAGTGCTAATTTCCAATGCATAAATACTGCGATAGCTCATGCAAATCATGGTGATTGGATTAGACGAGTCCTTTGTCATGTATAATGTTACACTGCTCATTAATAGAGCAGTCAAGCCGATGACGGAGATAGGTACTGTACAAGCCACGCAGCCAATGAGCGCTAAAAAACCCCCGCATCTACGTCACGGGCTCAAACGTAACTTAAAACCAGATGCATAAAATGGTCGCAAAAATTACCAATTTCCACTTTGTAACATTTTTAGTGACATATATTACCGTTTCAAGCAATGTACAACATGTATATATCTGTAAACAACTCAAAAAATTTCAAAAAAGTTTTGTGACCCTTTAAGGCGAGCGTACACGGTGCAATTTTTGAGGTCGTACGAACTTGCATGTGATGTTTTTGGCTATCGGAGGAAATCATCTCTTTGTATGATGGGTGAGAAATTACGAGACGAGCATTGTGCCTTACGAGCACTTCCTGCCCTCACGATCATTTTTAAACATGTAAAAAAAACTTCGGGAGCTGACGGATTGAAAGCGTATGCTGTATGCTGACGTGTATGCTGTTAAATGAGCCGATTTGTTGAGCAAACTGGAAATGACCAATCAAAAGCTAAAAATGAAAACCACAGAAGAACAAAGATGCCCATGGCAGTGCCACGGAGAATTTGGACTGTCGAGAAAGATAATCTTAAACAATGTCACTGGTGACGTGTGCATGGCAATACGGTCTTCTGACGGCAAATTCGCACAGTATACGACTGCCTTTAGTAAAATAAGGCTACGTCTACACTAATGCGTATAAATTTGAAAACGTCATTTTCGTCTAAAAACACTCCACGTCCACATTATCGTTTTCATGTGACATGTAGTCGCAAAGTTACTTACTGTTATAAGAATGTCTGAAGGGGATTGTCAAAATAAAGTGTTACCAGTGGGTTTGATTTATAATATGTATTGACAGACAGAATATCACCACGCTCACTGAAAGTAGTGATAATGTAGTTTAACAAACAGTTTTAATTAAAAAATATATAATTTATGGGTATCACACCTGCACTTTTAATCTGGTTCCAGAAAGTTAAATATTTGAATTCTGAGACTGCAATTGATGAACAGCCAACATTATGCAATTATGAACATGAAATTATCCAGCCCTGGGGCCTGTTCCATAAACCAAGATTAGAGTATAAGTCAGGCTTATTTCGGTTAGTCTGACTTATTGCCAGTTAATTTGTATTAAAATAAGTTAGACTATCTGCCATAAGCCTGGCTTATTTGGTAAACTTGTTTTATGGAACAGGGCCCTGGCTTCCTGTTTCACATAAATATAAATAAGAGGGAAAACAAAGACCAAATTCAAATGATAATATATATATATATTTCTGATGAGCAGCAAAAGATAACTGAGCTTCACAAATTAGCGAAGTGGCTTTAATAAAAGAGGAGAAAACGCTGCCAATAACTGTGGCCAACGTGTATTGGAGGAAAAAAGAAATTCATCAAATTGTTTCTGGACTTTCAGTTTTAAAGAGGTTATTTTCTTATATTATTCATAATTTACTTTATATTCAATTTGTTGCACTTTTCTTTACACGGTTATATGTGACCCTGGACCACAAAACCAGTCTTAAGTCGCTGGGGTATATTTGTAGCAATAGCCAAAAATACACTGTTTGGTCAAAATATTGCCCTATCCATTCAAATCATACATCAACGGAAAGCTTATTTATTCAGCTTTTAGATCACGTATAAATCTTAATTTTTCGAAAAATTAACCCTTACGACTGGATTTGTTGTCCAGGGTCACATATTGTAAAACTAAATTAACTTTTTCTTTTTATAGTGTTGGATTTGTGGCTGCATTTCTTTCTAAAAAAGAAAATAAACAACATTACTATCATCAAATGTATGTCAGTTAATAAAAAAACTTGTAGTACACTGTATATTTTATTCATATTTTATTAAAAGGTAAGCCTGAAGCACACCATAAATTAATTGCATAGTAGCTGTATAGACAGAAACACTCCCAGGTATCAAATCAGTACTCAATATTGTTCAACTATTTGTGCACACCACGAGTTTAAAGTTACATATAATGATCAGATGAGTGTATGAAAACCAACCTGTTCGTGACTCAGTATCTTCGTATCGGATTGTGAATGTTTCTTTAATCCTTATGCCTTCACTCTCCTCTTTAATAAATGCCATGTTTGTTTGTTCCTCAGGATCTTCACGTTTGACACTGAATACTTCTTCAATCCTTATGTCTTCACTCTCCTCTTTAATAAACGCCATTTTTATAACAGCCTGTCACCCGGATCTCAGTTGCTTCAGCAGGACACTCAGTCCTGTAAAATAAAAAAATATAAACAATAAGCACAAACTAAGTCTCTGTGTGCATCTCAGTTAGCTAGTACCCTGGTAAGGGAGTCAGTCAAGGGAAATAAACTTAGTTAATAAACTTAAACTTGATATGACAAAAACAAAACTAGTCTAGTGTTTTACTGATTTGCCCATTATGTTTTACTTTTAATGAGAACATTTGCCGTCGTTTTGGAAAAGTTGTAAATGAAACATGTTTGTGTTTGTTGTTTTTGAGCGGCAGATTCGAGCGATGGAAAACACTTAATCATTTTGAGAAGCATTTAATTCAGGGAGAAAGAGAGACGTACCTTTGCTGTTACTCGCGTGCGGGTGCGCTTTAAATATTACAAACAGAGCATTTCATTTCCATGTCCTGCTTTCTAAAAGAGCTGCGTTGATTTAAAGATTTAACTTTTAAAATCACACCCCTTACTTCAACCGAATCGCAGACGCAGTTGCGCGGCGCAGAGCTATGACGTCACAACACCCGAATAAAAGTCTTTTTTTTAAAGTCTCCGCCAGAATAAAAGTCTTTTTTTTTTCTTAAGTCTCCGCCAGAATAAAAGTCTTTTTTTTTAAAGTCTCCGCCAGAATAAAAGTCTTTTTTCCAAGTCTCCACCAAAATAAATTACTTTTTTCTTCAAGTCTCTCTAAAAAGCTTATAATTTCACACACGCCTGATAACAAACAAGCTACACACAATACAGTATGCATGATACACCGATCTAATGCTTACCTAATGGATAATGGAAAATGTAAATTTATCTGAATTGAAGTATAATCTGTCAATATATTCAGTTGTTACTCATCTTCCATTATTAAGAGTGAATAGATCAGTTAATAAATACAATATGCACTAACCTGTTTATTGGAAATTTAACCTCTAGTATTATTAAAAATATTTAGTATTTATTTAGAAGTGATGATGTAGACTGGGAAACAATATCACATCTAAAACAAGGGTCGAGTAAAGTGATTTTGGGGTTGTGTATGTGAATGTTAATTAATATTTAATATTGTGTGTGAATAGATTAAATTTAGGTGATGTGTCATTAAAGTTATTCATTGTGTAACCCACATATTCAGCTTAGCAATGATTCTAAGTTTGTCTAAATACATTCCTTCAAGATGTAAACTTAAAGTTGTGCACTGTTGCTTGTATTTTTTTATTTATTACAAAAAATGGACCCTATAATACTAAAACCTGTTTAAATTTTTGTATTATTATTATTATTTTAAAGAAGCCCTTTTTTGTTGGTTTTGATTGCTTCCGTTTTCATTGTATATAAGTCATTTGCAAATCTGCTAAATGTAAATTTCCTCTATCACGAGTAAAAATTCAGTAGTAAAATGTCAGTTTTATGCCTATGTATGTTGTTTATATTGTGTAATTAAGTTACCTTAAGCTATGCCCCCGAATTTTTGACAAGTATTCTCAAACAATAGACACTACCCACGGTTGGTACATCATCTTGACCTAAGATTATTTGTCTCTTTGAAGACGGGCAGTTAGCCCCAGTGCAGTAAATAATATAATTTAGAAATGGTATCAGTGATAATCAGAACTCTGTACAATACAATAATAAGGATATAGTAGTTACTACTAGTGAGAAACACTAGAACAATTTACAATTTAATCAACCATTGTCATTTCCCCGGACGTTTTCTTTTTCTGTTATGTCTTCTGCCCTTTTAGAGAGTATCCAAAGAGGGTCAGAGAGGATTTGCAGGTTTGGAATGACATGAGGTGCCTTCACGTCCACCTCAGATTTGACCATTGTTTTCTGGACTCCATTTGCTCTTTTCCCCTCTTGTGATCCTGTCACGTGCTGCTCTTGTCTGTATGTTACGTTCCTTGGTTACATGTGTTTTGTTCTCATTGGTTAGTTTGGTCATGTTGTCTTCTTGCCTAGTATAAAGGTTGCTCACACACACTCCAGGATGGCTGATTGTTGTATAGCCATTCCTTGTGCCTAGTTTCAGAGTTTACCTTCTCCATGTTTACCTGCGTTTTGATCCTTGGACAATTTCCATGTTTGACAACTCTGTTGTCACGACTCTCACATTTCAGATACAATTTTTTTTAATTAAGACACAAATTAGCCATTTTTTTCCCTTTTGTGTATTTTATACAATATGATCTTTAAGAATAAAGCAATTACAATTGTTCAAACTGTTTCACTGATGATTACACAACTTCCTTGAAACTTAAAGAAAATGTAAAAAAGTAGCTAATCTAGTCTTGAATAGTTTGTTTTACAGATGTCATGTCATATTCACAACTACTGTAGTATGGTTCTTCGGTATGGGGGTTCATGTAAGAGCTGCTGACTGTAGGTATCTGCAAGTGAAAAATGTATTCACACATAGAATATACATACAGTACATTTACAGCAATGAACAGTTAAGCCAAACAATGCATTATTTTCAACCTTCTCCTACCTCTGAGTTGTTAGGATCATGGCGCTGATTGGGTATGAGATCAGAGGGCTGTGGAGTTGTAGCCTGTGGTACAAACAGAACTTTTAGGAAAATGCACATACAATGTGTATTATAGGTGTATAGACCTTATTGTATTTGAAATGGAATTTAAAAAGGCAAAATACAGAAATCCTTCTGAAATGTGTGAGTGGAAACATGCTTTCATCAGGACTAAAAAAAATATATATTTCATATTCATACATTTATATTATTTTCAACATTTTTGTGGTCAGAATCATATGTTAAAAGCTCAAGGGTTTGAACATTTAAGAGTGAAGAATTTAAGTTTTTGTATTGTAAACCGTAGTGTTTGTTGGTTCTTGTAAAATGTGAACCCAAGTGTTTAGATATAACTATTATGTAGGATAAAAAAAAAGCTTCGGAATCCCTGACTTGATGCATCACTCACCTGAGGAGGACAACGAAATACTTTACAAGCAAATGCTGATAAACAGATGGAGATGATAAACTGAAGGAAGGAGAATAACATCAATACACCAATGATTCTATTGAAGAGATTCTGAAGGATAAACAACATCAGTACAGATAATAATAACAACAAAACGATTCATAGTTGATGCTCAAACTGAATCTATTGTGATCTATGAATCAAAAATCTATTTTACTTCAGGATGATGTGGTAATATCAATCAAACTGCAGTTGAGTTGTTTTGATTAAGTAATAATAACCTAAACAAATACAAGTCACTTACGAAATTAAAGTTAATTAAATAATGCATAGCGATCAGCTTAGCTTTAAAAAAAATAAGTGCAATTTATCTTTTTTTTTGCAAAAGAACTCTTAATTTATTGATAAGTTTACAGTTAATTTCAATATTTTCATGCATTCAAAATGATAAATAATAGTAACTGTGCGTTCACACCGCCAGCGGCGAGAGCGTCAAAGTGGCCGGAAGTCATTCATTTTCAATGTGAGCCGGCGGCGAGA
>JAUMHR010000047.1:15783636-15797143 GCA_032361145.1 Enteromius fasciolatus | reverse complement strand
CACACACTGGAGATAGCTGGTGGAGAAAGGTGGAGCACACACACACACAGATACACCAGGACACACACTGGAGATAGCTGGTGGAGAAAGATGGAGCTCACACACACACACACACACACAGATACACCAGGACACACACTGAAGATAGCTGGTGGAGAAAGGTGGAGCACACACACACACACACACACACAGATACACCAGAACACACACTGGAGATAGGTGGAGCAGAGGGGAAAGGTGGAGCACACACACACAGATACACCAGAACACACACTGATCCATGGAGCGTCAGGAACACACTCGCCGCAGCTGCGTCTGAGGAAGCTCAGCGTCTCTATCTTTAGATCACACCCGTCAGGCCGCGGGCTGTGACCTCACTTCCTCTGAACACACTCTCACAGGCCGCTGGCCGGATTCTGGATCATGTGAGGAAAGCTTGTAGAGAGGAAGTGAAAGCCAAGCTGAGCTTCTGGAGAGGGAAGCGTGATCTCACTTACACGACTCTTACTGTAATACGAGACGTGCGTGTGTTTAAAAGTTTGAAGTAGCTCTAACAGGAACGTCACGACAGGCTTCACTGACTCCAGTACAAACACTGTCACTCATCAGCTGGTCAGGAAGGAGAACCTCAACCTCACAATCTTGGTTATCTTGGTTTCATCAGCTCCCTCCCTTCAGCTCAGTTTATCAAAGCTTCACTCAGCGTGACTGCTGATTCTTGATAGTGCGGTCACACTTGCTAGCCTCGCGTCTTTATTTAGCTCAAGACCGTATTCAAACGTGTCCACGATAGCAGAGAGTCGACACAGAGGTGTTTACGCTGCACTTTTCTGCTCATACTTACAACATCACAGACGAGCCCTTCAGCTCTGGATCGTGACGATATCTCAAATCAAAGTTTGAATCAGTAGCACACGATGTTTGATGGGTAGGCCATAAACAGTTTATCAGTAACGAGAGTGAAGCGACTCGTTTCTACAGGCGGAGGCAGTATAGATAATACCTACAGAATGAATTATTATACACGCAATGTTCAGAGCAGTCAGGTTCCCGAGCGGTGTTTGATTTCTAGTGATCCTGAAGACTTTGAGCCGGTGGAGCGGCGATTAATCACATTTCTTATCGCCATTACAATTACATAATCAAATTTAAAGCAGCTATTAATCGCTCAAAGTCCACTTGTGTCGTAGGGTATCTTTTTGCATATTTTTACCGTTTGTTTATTTAAATAAGAAACCGATCCAAAGCATATTTGACATTTGAAACTTAATAGAAAAGAACAATGTAGGGATAGACATCATTTATTGTAATTAAGTCACACTTACAAACTCAAAGGAATGATAGACACAACGCTAGTCATTAATATGCCGCCTTAAGCTGGAGGAGAGTAGTGTTCTGTTATCAGTTTGTTAGTAGTGTTTCATTTTTGGCAAGCACTTCCCTTTTTCTTAACCTCAGTTGTTCTCACTTGAGGTTAGGTAATCCACAGCTGGTCCGTTAGGGGTGTTTACAAGACCGCACACCATGAGAATATCAGCGGGCCCAGGACCGAACCCTGTGGTGCCAGACATGTCTTCGAGTCTCAAATCAGCGTATTAGGACACGAGGACGAAGCGGCACAAAGGATCTGATCGTCTGATGTGATGCTCTCCTCTAGGGCCTCAGTACGGGACGGTGGAGCGGGCGTGGTTCGCTCTGATGACGGAGGCCGAGAAGGTGAGCGACCTGCACATGGAGGTGAAGACCGCTCTGATGGGAGAGGACTTGGACAAAGTCAAGAACTGGCAGAAGGACGCGTACCACAAACAGATGATCGGGGGCTTCAAGGAGACCAAGGAAGCGGAAGATGGCTTTCGCAAGGCACAGAAACCCTGGGCCAAGAAACTCAAGGAGGTACGAGCACAACGACTCCACACAGTCAGCAAACACAGAGCTTCAGGGCATGTGCTCGACAAATATGGGTGTGTTCAACTTGAACACGAGACCAGTCAGTCACACACACACACTCGTTTGATAGGGACTCTTATTATTCCTTAAAAAACATCATTCTGTATAAACATACCATAAAACATCTTGCATAAAGCACATTGATACCGTTTATCTGCTTTTGAGGGCTTATTTGTTCAGTCAAGTGTGCAAAGTCGGCGTTGCCCAAAAACATCTGCAAGGTGTCCATCCATGCGAGTTGTTCTCTGATGCGTTGTGATTGTACTGTGTTCGGCTCACTGTCACGATGACGGCAGGTGGATGCGATGAAGAAGGCCTACCACAACGCCTTCAAGGAGGAGAAAACCGCCAGCAGCCGAGAGAGCTCAAGCAAGCTAGACAATAACAACCCAGAGGCCCAGAAGAAGCTGCAGGAGAAAGTGGAGAAGTGCCAGCAGGAAGTTCAGAAGGTCAGTGGTTTCTTCCACCACAAACCGCCTCTCTCTGATGCGTCTTCAAGCTCTCTGCTCAGTGGCTGGATGTTTGTGTTATGATAGGAACGAAAGTGAAAGTTACTGTATGTTTATGTCTGTTATTTTCAAGAGGCGTCGTGGAGGCCTCGTAGTCTCTCACGATCATGTCTGGAGTGGATCGTAAAGGTTTGGTCCGAGTCTTTGCAGAGCCTCCAGGTGGCTGTTTCAATAAGCTCATATCTGCTTGAATAGGACAGCCTAGTGTAAACATCATGATATCATATTTCAAGTGAACTCATAATGCTCTGTTCTCAGATAGCTTTAACACCGTGTTCGGTGTTCCATATAATATGAGCCACTGATCAGCCCTGTTTGTGTGTTGTTTCAGACGAAGGAGCGCTACAGGAAGTCTCTGGAGGAGCTGGACAAGGTGACCCCTCAGTACATGGAGAACATGGAGCAGGTGTTCGAGCAGTGGCAGCAGTTCGAGGACAAGAGACTGTGCTTCTTCAGAGAGCTGCTGCTGGGCGTCAAGCAGCACCTCGACCTCTCCTCCAATCACAAGTGAGCACCTCGCCTCATTTACATAGAGAAATGCAAAGCAAAGCGCTCCGATGAGTCACTCTTCTCTAGCTGTTATCCTCACACGTGTACGTTAAACCTCCCTCTCCTTCAGGTACTCCACCGTCTATCACACACTGGAAGACACCATCCAGGCAGCCGACGCTCAGGAGGACCTCAAGTGGTTCCGCTCCAACCACGGGCCCGGCATGGCCATGAACTGGCCTCAGTTTGAGGTACGAGACGCACCGAGAGCTCAGGGAGCACAAAACATACAGAGAGTGTCAACACAATCATAACAGCGTCATAGCAACAGCTCGCATGACTCACAGTCAGTTTCTTCTGAAGTCATGAAGCTTTCTGTGAGGAACAGATGGGAATCTGAGACGGTATTCATTCATTCTGACAGGATGATGTCGTTGACCTCACGCTGGTCTCAAACTCAGTTCCCAGAGGGTAGCGCCAACCCTAATCAAACACACCTGATCCAGATAATCAAGCTCTCTAGGATCACTAGAAACTTCCAAGCAAGCAAGAGATACTGAGTCATGATTATTGAATAAATATAAAACATATATAATTAGTCAATTATAAAAAAGCAAGTTATGATATGCTGTCATAATTATGAGCGACAGTAGATAAATAGCTAAAATTAGCTAAAAAGATACTAAGTTGAAATTATAAAAAAGGTAAATATAATATTAAAAAGACAATTATGAGATCCGGTCACAATTATGAGATACTAAGTCATAATTATTTTGTAATTATATTTAGTCATTAAAAAATATTTTATTGATATATAAAATAAGATATTGTCATAATTTTGAGATATTACGCCATAATTATGAGGAAAATAGTTAAAAGAATGAGATAAATGGCTAAAATCATAAGATTCTAAGTTGAAGTTATAAAAAAGGTAAACATTTTTTACATTTCAAAATTATGAGATATTATCATAATTATGAGATACTAATGAATAATTATAGATCAAGACACGCCCTAATTATGAGAGAAATCATGAAAGAATGAGAATAATACATCAAACTATAGTGAAAAAGGTAAATATAAGATACTTTCAGAATTATGAGATGCATATCCAAAATAATTAGATAAAAAGACGAAATCGTGAGGTCATACTTACCACAAGGATTCAGATTCAATCAGATGAAGTGATGAGATACTGCTGTCGTAATCATAAAACACTAAGCCGTAATTATGAGATAAGTCCAAATCATGAAAGTGTACACATAATGATAAAAAGCTAAATGCAAATCATGAGAAATAGTGATAATTATGAGATGCTAAGAGCAAGCTACGTGTGATTATAAGAAGTTTAGGTCATGATTTTAAGAACAGAAGTAGAAATCATGAGATACAGTTATCGTTAGATAAGTCTGTAGTCCTGAATTCAGTCTGTTCCTCTCACTACTCGCGTGATATTCATGCTGCTTCTGGTCTTTTTGGAGTTTGGTCTCCATCCACCTGGAGCGTGTGAAAGCTTATATTATATGTGTGTGTGTGTGTGGTGCAGGAATGGTCCACGGACTTGAACCGAACGCTCAGTCGTCGAGAAACCAAGAGGAAACACACGGATGGAGTGACTCTGACGGGGATCAGTCAGACCACAGAACAGAGCTTAAAAACCAGCAGCAGCAGCAGGTGTGTGTGTGATCGGATGCTCGATCATGTGTTAAGAGTGTGTGCTCATCATGACAGACTCACCGACTCTGCTGTTTCCTGTTCCTGAGCTTCTCCTGGGGCTCCGTTACATAACGTCCCAGCTCAGAGCACAGGCAAAGTCACCAGATGCTGTACGGTGGCTCATTACATTAAAAACTTTAACGAGAAATCCTGGATTTATGAGATACCAAATCATAATTATGAGATAACAAGTCAAAATCGTGAGATGATGTCATAATTCGGAGAGATACCAAGTACTCTAATTATTGAGGAAACTCAAAAGTGAATGAACTCAACATACGGAGATAGTTAAGTGGAAAAATTCGAGTATCTCATAATTCTGACTTCACTTCAGGAGGATTTGTGATCTCATAATTCAGCTTGATGTGTGTGTCGTCTTCATCGGTGAACCTGAGGCTCAGAGTCAGTAGCGTTTCTAAACGAGTGTCATGTGAAACCAGTTTGCCGCTAGCGCTCGGCTCGTGTGCTAGCGCTGGCGCGGTGATGTGAGGAATGTTGTGTGACTGGCTGCGTCCTGTCTGGTGTGTGTGTGTGATGTAACACTGTCTCTGTGTTGTTAGCGTGGCTGTGGCCAGTAGCTCAGAAGCAGCATGCTTGAACCCGTTTGATGAGGATGATGAAGATGAGGAAGAGCCGGCAGAGGCAGCGACGACTGCAGCAGTGGTGGAGCGGCCCAAGAGCAGCCCGGTCGCTGTCAAACGAGAGGAAGTGACCTCACAAACGTTGGTGACCTCAGCTCCTGTGTCTCTCTCGGCCTCTGTCTGTGTGTGCGCTGGGTTCTTGCATGGCTTCCCGCGCGGCGGCTCTGTCTCTGTGTGCGTGTCTGTGCTCGGGGGCCGCTCTGATCTGTGCTGTGTTTCCTCTCAGCGCTGCGGCGGTGAAGCAGGCGCCGGCCGACGCCTCCGACGAGGACCCCTTCTCCAGCGCTAGGGCTAACGGTAACCCGTTCGAGGACGAGCCGTGCTCGGCGGAGCTGTGTGTGCCGGTGCGAGCGCTGTACGACTACGACAGCGAGGAGCAGGACGAGCTCAGCTTCAAAGCAGGTGTGCTGATCACAGGTTACTGACCCCTTCGCTACCGTTTAGAAAGCGCTGATGAAACCGTGCTGTGTCACAGGCGATCAGCTGATGAAGATGAGCGAGGAGGACGAGCAGGGCTGGTGTAAGGGGCGTCTCAGCGACGGCACGGTCGGCCTCTACCCCGCCAACTACGTGGAGGACCTGGAGTGAGCATGATGGGACGGCTCCAGAGCAGCCAGGCGCTCAGGGCAGCTGTGTTTTAGAGATTTTTACCAATGCTGTTTGCTTTTAGGAAGGCGGTGGAGCGAGACCGTGATTTTTATGGCTCTGAGCTGTTGAACTGAGCCGGCTCCACCTGACCTCTGACCCCGGGTCAGGTCAGCTGGATCTGGACGTGCACTGGATGACATGCTGTAGAGCACCTCATATTTAGAGATATATTACTGTGTGTGTGTGTGGAGCACAGATGCTGCGGTCATGGTCAGAATGTTACAGCACATGAATGTTAACGTGTGTACATATGAATCTGACGCCCGGGTCTGCTTTCTCTCAGGTGTCGCTGCGTTTATACAGTCACGGATGTGTGTGTGTGTGTGTGTGATGGATGAAACGGATGGAATTGAGTATTGCTGTTCACGTCAGGGTTTGGGCAGAGACGTCACAGTTACACACTTTATGAGAGTTCATCACTTTTGTATATTGTCCAGCTGACAATAAATGAATTGGTTACATTTCTTGATTTAGTCTTTTTCTGTTTAAATTATATATACACATACACAAACAACTATTTTCTTTCTTTTGTTGTCATTTCTTCATGTTTAAGTAATTAAATGCTGCCGTTTTGCATTTTTTACTATATATAAATACATCAAATCATTTGGTTTTACCCATTTGGCAGCAAAAACGTTTTAATAATTACAAATATAGAATTTTGTGTGATCACTTTTTCCACTGCTTGAATTATAATTTCTATATATATGAAATTATTTTTCTTATATGAAGAGTTTATTTGCAAAAGATTAAATTTCAAGACTGATTTTTATTATGATGTTATATTTTATTGTGTGTGTATTTTTGAGATTGAGATTAATCGGAATGCATGCATGCATATATATATATATTTTTTTTTTTTTACATTTTTAATCATTGTTATCCGTTTTTGCAAATAAACTCCATAAAAAATTTTGTGTGATCACTTATTTTATATAATTAAAAAAAAAAAATCCGAATAAGGATGTTATATAAACATCCCTGTAACGCTGAATGGCGAACTCATTTTGACAAGAGTTATTTTAAACATGAATGTAGACCGTTAACTAGTAGTTTTATTACTATCTGAAGTCATTTCGGTGACTCGGTAATAAAGCAGAAGACGGAATCGTTTATGACTGCATCCTGTTGGCTTGTCTGCTTCTGTTTGTGTTCGTTCAGCCAATCAGCGGCCGCCGTGCGCGTGACGTCACCGCAGGAGGAAGCGCGCCGCTGCGGGCTCGTTCGCAGAGTTTTCCGCGCAGTTAGTTTAGTTTGGAGCAGCTGTAAACATGACTGACCCCGGTAAACACGACATCAGCGCCGTCCTCAAGCGCCTGAGATCCGTCCCCGCGAACAAGGTGAGTCCGAGAGCCGCGCGCCGCTTCTGTCCGCTCCGCCGAGCAGGAAGACTTCTGACACGTCACATATGTTTATACCAAACATATGGCAGGTGAAGCTGTGCCTTTAGACGAAGCGTTCAGCGCTGCTGTTATTAAACCAGCTGTGTTCCTCAAAACAAATGTCCTGATTCACACCCTGAGATGTGATTTAAACGTGTTTTATAAACACGAACCTGTGCTGTAATTGTACAGAACACAGCAAAAATATGTGGGATATTAAAATATGTGGAAAAATAGATGTTAGGTGATTGTGATAAAGTGTTATAAATCTGACTAATCATATGGAAATGTGAAAATGGACTTACTGTTAACTTATTTGCCATTAATCAATATGGTGCAGATGAGTGTTGATTGTATGTATTTGGTATGTTGTGTGTTGTCAGGTGTGTTTTGACTGCTCTGTGAAGAACCCCAGCTGGGCGAGCATCACATATGGGGTTTTTCTCTGCATTGACTGTTCAGGCACTCACCGCTCACTGGGAGTTCACCTGTCCTTCATCAGGTAAACTTTACACTTCGTCAGGTAAACTTTACACTCCGTCAGGTAAACTTTACTATTTTTCACTTTCTAGAAATGCTGTAAAGTCCATGTAATTGTACATGAAGGAACAGTCAAAACGTGTCTTGACAGTCAGTTATGATAAAAGCCAACAAGAGGTTCTTACATTTTTTCCGTGGGGGGCGATATCACTTACTAAATGAAGGTAGAGATGCACTTATGTTTTCCCCAGAACACAAGTGAATGTTTGCAGATCACTAAGCGTAATGAAAGTTGTCAATCTGAGCTGGACGGGCTCATCCCTCAGGATGTCCCAGTAAGCTCCAGCAGCGGTGGCGGGGTTTCACAGCGCTCTCAGTGACGCTCAACTCTTCTCACTGTTGCAGGTCCACTGAGCTGGACTCTAACTGGTCCTGGTTCCAGCTGCGCTGTATGCAGGTGGGAGGCAACGCCAGCGCGGTGAGTGTGTGTGTGTGTGTGTGTCAGCAGTGAGCGCTGTGCTGAGGTGTGTGAGATAACGCGAGTGTGTTCCCCACAGAGTGCCTTCTTCAGTCAGCACGGCTGCACCGCCAGCGCCGCCAACGCCAAATACAACAGCAGAGCCGCGGTGCTGTACCGAGAGCGGATCAAGAGTCTGGCCACGCAGGCCACCCGCCGGCACGGCACAGAGGTGTGTTTCGCTAGCCTTCCGTTGCCTCCAAGCTTTTATTCAATTGGTTAAAAAAACAAGTAATGACATGCTTTTATTTGGTACATAATGTAATGTAATAATAAATGAAGAAGTATCTATGAGAGGTGTGTTTTGATGAATATGGCTGGTGTTGTTCAGTTATGGCTGGAGGGTCAGGCTCCTGTGTCACCCACGTCACCCCTCGACAAACACGAGGACTTCTTCACCCAGCACACCCGGGTGAGGAACAGGCGCCCGGGTCATTTAATACACACTCACTGATGCCTGATCACACACATCCTCTAAAACTGTGTGTGCTGTTTCTCCCCAGACTCCCTTGAAGGAAGGACTCGGTGTCCAGCTGAACACCAGCCAGCCACAGAGTACACTTCAGGACAATAACAATAACGGTATGAGAACCGAGGAAGCGCTAGGAGTGTGACGTTACTGTTTCTGAGGATGTGTTTCTCTCCTGAGTGCAGGTGATGGTGAGGTGGGCCCCAGTGTGGAGCAGCTCAGTGTGTCTCCAACATCTGCTGCAGGTAAACCTCCTCCTCACACACACACACACACCGATCATAACTCACTGTGCGATGAACACCTGACTCTCCTCTCACAGAGCCGCTCTCTCTGATCAAGAAGAAACCCACCACTGGAAAGAAATCGGTGAGTGACCTGCGACAGGAACATATCATGAAGTTTTAAACTGAATTGTCTGTAGTACTCTGCTGATTTGTGACTCCACCAGGCGGGCGGCAGGAAGGCAGGTCTGGGCGCTCAGAAGGTCAGCAGCCAGAGCTTCAGCGCGCAGCAGAAGAGAGCTCAGGCCGTGGACCGGCTGCAGGAGGAGATGAGCTCTCAGAAGAGCAGCAGCGCCGAGCCCGAGTGAGCCAGCACACTTCAAACGTCTGAGGATCAGACTCAGAACACGCCCTCATCCTCTCTCCCTCTCTCTGTGTTCAGAGTGGTGTCTCTGAGCCAGGCCTACGAGAGTCTGGAGCTGCAGCGCCGCAGAGACGAGGTCAAGCTGAGCCGTCTGGACAGCAAGAAGAAGGAGCAGGCGGAGCGCCTGGGCATGGGCTTCGGCGGGCGCAGGTCAGCTCCCGCTCGCTCTAGATCTGTGTGGTCAGTGATGTGAGCGGAGTGTGACGTGTGTGTGTGTGTCCAGCGGTCTGTCTCACTCGGTGACGGAGGACATGCAGATGATCCAGCAGGAGTCTCCGGCGCCGAGCTCCTCCAGCAGGAGGCTGTACGAGGAGGACGAGGGGCGCTACTCCTCCAGGTGACGCTTCGTTCCTCAGGCTCTGTCCGTGTCTCCCGCTCTCTGTTCATGAGTCTCTCCTCACAGGCTCCAGGATGAAGACGAGGGGGTGTCGGATCGGTTCTTCTCCCAGTGGACGGCAGCAGCGAAGCAGACGGACGTCTACCTGGACCCAGAGGAGAGGTCGGTTAAAGGACTACTTCCTGTGCTCTCGTAACTCCGCTGATACGTGTCGTGACGCAGTGTTTCTGTGCCGGCAGGGCCTCGGCGAGGAGGACGGAGCCGCAGGACGTCTCTGACGATGCTCAGAGGAAGTTCGGCCAGGCCAAAGCCATTTCATCAGACATGTTCTTCGGGAAGCAGGACAACTCAGAGGTGACCTTACATTGGGCCGAGGCTACATTCGTAACTGAAACTCCTCCTAGAAGCATCAAACTCAGCCGACATCTCCAGACTGTTCTCAACAGTGTTGAAGTAGCCCAGTTCAGCAGGAACACCGCAGACTTGGCAACACTGCAGCATGGGTTCCACCATAGACATGTATAGACGCCCCATTCCACCACGTAGAGCCATCCGCCATCTTGAAGCGGTCCGCTTGATGTCATTCACCATACTGTAGAGCCGTTGGGTTGAGTTCTGAAATCAGCTGCGCAGGATTTCAAATATTCAGTGAATGATGTCAAGCCAAGACCGCTACAATATGGCGGACGGCTTGCGTATAGCGGCCCATGGAAACAATTGTTAATGAGGCATCTACATAGATGTATCTATGTTTACTAAATACTAATCTCCCTAGCAACATGTTAACACCATTATGTTAGCAACATGCTAATGAAATGCTAATTACGCTAACAGCATGCTAATCACATGTTAACCAATGATAACTGATAACATGCTAATCATGTTAGAAAGATGTTAATCATGCTAGAAATAAGCCAGCGGCATTTGTAATCACATTAGGAGTGTGCTAGTAAAATGCTAATCACATTATAAATATGCTAAAACATGCTACCAACGAGTTACCCATTGCTAACTGCATGCTAATCAAGTTAGTAACATGCTAGAAATATGCTAGCGGCATTACTATTCACATTAGGAATGTGCTAGCAAAATGTTAGTGTTAATCATGCTAGCAACATGCTAATCAAGCTTAAATAATGCTGATAAACTGCTAATCACGCTAGAAACGTGACCATCAACTACATGCTAAAAACACGTCCGCAACATGCTATCAGAGTCCATCTTTTAAGACTGCTTTAGACTTTCGGCTTAAGCCTCCTGAAGTGTGTTTTTGTTTCACATCTCTGTTTTGTGGTTGCAGTATGAGGTTCGGGCGCGGCTGGAGAATTTCTCGGGCAGTTCAGCGATCAGTTCAGCCGATCTGTTCGACGAGCAGAAGAAGTCAGCAGGTGCGCAATTAATCGTAACTTCCTTGTGTGACCAGTTTTGGTCACACGAGCCTCAAGTTACGTAATCAGATTACTTTTTTCGCATTACTTTCCATAAAAAGTAACATAAGTAGTTACTTTTTAAGGAAGTAGCGCAACATTGTAATTGATTACGTTTAAACGTAGCCCACGTGAGGTGATGTGACGATGTTTTGTGTGTCTCGGCAGCGTCCGGCGGCTCGTACGGCCTGAGCAAGGTTGTGCCGGACATGACGCAGTTCAAGAGCGGCGTGCGCTCGGTCGCCGGGAAGCTGTCGGTCATGGCCAGCGGCGTCGTGTCCACCATACAGGTACTAACCATACTAACCCTTAACTAACCCGTTTACCTGTGTGGATGAGCTCTGGACGCTGTGTTCTTTCTCTGCAGGATCGCTACAGCACTTGAGACCTGGAGAGTCCGCTTCCTGCGCTGGCCTCTGTATATATTCACCCTTGACTCGGGCAGCAGTCGAGGGTATGGTTGGGATAGTGTCTTAATGTCGCAGCTTGAGTTTTGACTGAAACGAGTCACTTGGGGACCAAAACTGTTTATTTGAAGTGAAACGTTTGCACTCGTCGCTCAGATTGCACTATAGTTCAGCTACAGGAATATCGTACAGGTGTGTTTGTTTACGATCTGAAGGAAGAGGATGTTGTCACACGCTCGCGTGATGCTGTTCTCATCCAAGAGCTTTATATGATGTAGCATTGCTTATGTGATGATGATGATGATGAAGATGAGCGTCTCGCTCCGCACACTACAAACGTGACAATCGTTCACATGAAGCCTTATTCATCTCATTGCCTTATTATCTATATTTGTTTATGGTATCTATCTTGCTTTGTCCATTATAAACATGAGGGGTCATTAAACGCGGTGGGTGATTTATGTTATAAATTGGTTTAACTCAATAAAGATCTGACTTGGTAAGAAACTGAGCTGTGTTTTGGTCACTTATAAAACAAAGACTCATTTCAATCTTTATAGATAATTCACGTATATTTAATTTTAAAATAAAACTGCTGCATTTGAATCATCTAAAAACGTAATGTGATAATATAATATAAACTTAGAGTTTCCCACTCTTATTCATTCAAATCTGTAAGTGACATTTGTTTACCTGAAACTATAATAATTTGGATATTTTACTTTATTAATGATTAATTCCTGATATGCACATAATATACTTTTTTTTCTAAAAACCACACGCAGCTATGATTGGTCAGTTCTGACCAGCGCTGAGAAAAGTAACAGGTATCACGTGACAACGCTGAATGCGTGCCGTTTAAATGACAATAATTTACAGCGATACAGTTACACTTATTGGCTTTAATAGACGCTAAAATAAGCGTAAACAGTAGAAAGGTAAAACAGCGAAATTATTATTTACTCGCATAAGCCCCGCCCACTCCGTTACGTGGCTCTGCTCTGATTGGCTCTCCGCGGAGCGGCTGCGTGGCGATTTCATCCCCTGACGAGGGAAGAACTCCTCAAACTTTACAAACACAGGATGTCACCCGCTTTCTTCAGAGTGATCCTCTAGACGCCCATCTTTAGGAGAGAGTTCGCGCTGCTCTGCAGTCATGCAGGTCAAGCAGCGGCAGAAGAGCGCAGACGGGCCGCGGAGCGGAGAGAAGCAGCGGCGGAGCGAGGATGAGGAGAAGCGCGCTCCCTCTGGGTCCCGTCCGGACGCGAAGCTCTGGCTCAGCCTGCTGTGTCTCTCCGTGTCTCTCTTCATCGCATGGTGAGGGTTTAAACGCGATCGCACTCCGCAGATAACCCGCTCTCTGAGCTCTAATAAAGTGTGCTGTGCTCTGTCCCCCGCAGGCTGCACGTCCAGCAGAGCGCGAGGCTCGCAGAAGTCACCCAGAGATACGAGCGCGAGCGCGGGGAGAGCCGCGAGAGGGTGCGCGCGCTGGAGGAGCAGATCTCCGCCGTGTCTCTGAAGGTCTGTACCTCTTTACAGCAAACAAAACAAAACTGGTTAAACTGTGGTTAGTGCAGCAAAAACCTAACAATAATTATAGTTAACATGTGTTTAACAACATTGACGTTTTTATTATTAATTTGTTGTAAAACCATGGTTAGTTTTCATTTTCACAAACCTTTACGAAGAAAGAAAATAAATAAATAAAATTAAGGAGCTGTCAAACGAAAGTTTTTCTTTACATAATATGTGTTCATGCTGTGTTTATGTATTATGTTTATATTAAAATACACACATACACTACATATTTTTTAAGTATTTACATGTAAATGCATTTATATATTTATTTTCTTATATTTGATATTATATCTAAATATATTTAATATATAA
>JAUMHR010000047.1:15537462-15548665 GCA_032361145.1 Enteromius fasciolatus | reverse complement strand
ACAATAAGAGGTATATACATTTAATTATATATATATATATATATATATATATTAATTTAATGTGTATATTTACTATTTTTTCCCATAATAAAATACTTTAAAAGAAAGTGCAAGGCATTGTAAGTTCTAAATTAAGTTCAATTGGTTGACATTACTCATACACTGTAATATGGCTTTAGAAGACAGTAATATAGTGCACAAGTCAAATGAACTGCTTTAACTAATTTTTAGATCCAACAACTCTTGATCACCATTTACTTCCATTAAATAGAAAAGAGCAGCGTGAACATTCTGTTAAAGTTCTGTTTTTGTGTTTCACAAAGAAAAGAAAGTCATACATTCTAGGAATATTTTTTTGTGGTCTATAAGAACAAGGCAATCCTTTGTAATATGAAAGCTCACAATAAGCTTGCTTGTTTATCATTTCAAACTATTCCGAGAACCCAGGATGACCTGAAACAACTCTGAAACACAGGTGCTGTGTGTTTCTGCTGCGTTTCTTCACTGAATAGACAGAAAGCAAAAAGCCTGAGAAATCCCTCTAGAATCAGATATCTGCCTGTGGCCTACTTTGAATTCTGAGAGCAGACGAGGGGCGCCAAAAAAAACATGTCTGTACCTGATTGTTTTGAATGTTTCTACACAATACAAGACTATGATCATAAAATATGAATTGTTACATTTTAAAACAAAGCGAGAGATAAAAAAAAAACGTGACAATTCAATATTTATGTGTAGAATAGTTTATGCATATGTATTTTGTAACATAAATTAGCAGTCTGTTTGTTTGTCAATTACGCAACAAAAATAATTTTGGTACGTTTTTTTATGTTTTTTTTTTTTGTTTCTTTCGAATTGTTAGTGTACTTGTTGAACACAAAATAAAAAGCATACATACGATGAAACATGAGTAAAAAGGAGGCATAACAATCTTCACAGTACAAACGATGTTCAGTTGTCGATGAGAAATAGCACCCACCTAGTGGAGAGCCTGTGCAGGTGCCTCCGTTGAGGCAGTAGTCTTTACAGTGGCTGATCTCGCAGCGCTCTCCGGAGTAATTGGGCCAGCAGAAGCAGCGGGATTCTCCTCGTTCATTAGTGATACAGCGGCCTCCGTTCTCACAAGCTGGGTGACAAAGATCTCCTAAAACATAAATCTTTTGTTAAGGCTAATCATTATTAATAAGGACATTTTTACATGTATGTAGTTTCATCTGAAATCAGTATATATAAACCGTTTTTGTTTATGTAATATATGTGTGTGTATTGTGTATTTTTATTATTTATATAAAGACACACACATACAGCATACTGTATTTTTTCAAAATATTTATATGCATATATTTATATTTATAGAAATTATATCATATATAAATATACACATGAATATACACAGTATACAGACATATATTATGTAAACAAAACCTTTATTTTAGATGCGATTAATGGTTTGACAGCACTAATATTAATATAATATTCTTATAACAAATAATTTATAATTATTTAAAAAAGATAAGATTTAAAAAAATTAATTTATTAGTTTTTAGTTCTGATTTCTTATGTGTTGTGGTATTTGTCATATCACAATTGAAAAAAATAAAAAATGAAAAAAATAAAAAATATATATATATATTAATGTAATTAATGAATGCAATTAATGCAACTGAATGTAAAATGTTTAAGCTCTAAAAATGAAATTTTTTATGAACCAGTTTTATTTAAATGAAATACAATTAATTTAAATAAAATAATAATAGGGCTGTGCAGTACATTTATTGATATAAAGTTTCGATTTTAATATTGATAGATTTTTAGTAAAGACTAATGTTTAATGAATTTATTTATTTATTAGACAGCATTTGTATTATTTTGATGTATTCTAGCAAATACAATACAAATAATAAATAGCCTCTATTATAAACTACGTATTAATTCTTGCTAAATTATTTGTTTATACAGATAATTTTATAAAATACCCAAACTCTTATATATTAACTATTAGCTCACAAGAGGTAAGAAAAAGAAAAATGCAGAAGGTTATTGTGATAACTGCTATAATTTTAAACTGCCTTTATTAAATGTAATTAATTAATCAATTCAAATATAAATATTATGTTAAGAAAATATTAGATTAATCAATTAATAATGAATAATACACTGATTAACTTTAAATTAAATAAATTAATACAATATTCAATTAATTAGCTCATTCATTTGTGTGGGGGTGTGCTTTTTATATTTATTTAGATTTTTCAACTATTACATGCATAAAATATGCATCTCCAATTTTGAACTGAGATTTCTTTGATTGGTATTAACACATATTTGTATATTTATGTTGTTATATATATTGTGCTTGTTTCTTACATGCACGTTTCAGGTCTTGTTATCCCACATTTGTTGTATATTGATACATTTTAGAATGTATAAATAAATAAAAAAAACATAAATAAATAAATGCAGTCCATTGATTATTGTATGGTTCTAAGCTACTTCTGACTAAAGTTCAAGGATCAAATAAGTCATCCACTCTGATTGAATCAATCCTAGCAACACAATCGCTGTCTTTTTTAGCAAACGGGCTTCAGGTGTATTGCGTTTGTGGCCAAAGGGCCCAGAATAGTAAATACTTCAGTCAAAATCACTCAAGTGAAACATTTGGGTTTGACACGCCAGGGCCTCTCAGGGCTCTGTTAGTGATGTAAGAGCATCCTGCTGAGCGCGTTTTGACAGATGTACCTGAGATGTTGGTGTCCGTGCAGGTCCTGTTCAGCAGAATTTTCCCCTCAGGACACACACATCTGGCCCCGCTGGGGTTCAGGAGGCAAAGGAAAGCGCAATTCATCTTTGCACATGGGTTGGAGACTGAGAGAGAGAGAGAGAGAGAGAGAGAGAAAGAGAGGAAGAAAGAAGAAAACGAACATAAGATGGTATTTTGTTGTTGTTGTTATTCTTTTGGTTCAGATCAGGATACATCATGTAGAGACACAGATTCAAAAATCTGTTGAAACGAATAAAATAAAATATGTAGTTCAATAGTAAAAAAAAGACAAAAAAACTAAATGTAATAAAACCAAAGAGTCAGTGAATCTTTAGTGTGACAAAATATTTAGTTCAATTGTTACACCAAAACAAAACAAAAAATGAGTTTAAAATCTTAGCAAAATATATAGTTAGGTGTTACAACAAAGCAAAAATACAACAAAAACATAATTAAACCAGTAAAAAAACAACAATAACAAAAAAACAACAACAGTGTATCAAAATGTTTAATTAAATTAATAAAACAAAACCAGACAGCAAAGTATGTAAATAAACAAGCAAATAAATAAATAAATGGATCTTTAGTTTAGATAATTTATGAAATACAATATATATATATATATATATATATATATACACACACACACACACACACATTGTATATGGATGTGCACTGTGTCTGTTTATTATCAAAACCACACACATACAGCTTATATTTAGAATATATTTCAAGGTTTTTACATGTATATATTTTTATTTAGAAAATGTATATTAAGCATATATATATTTAAAATGTAAACATATACATGCAAGCGTATTGTGTTTATATATGCATAATAAATACACACACACACATTTATATATATATACATATAATTAAATGTAAAAAAAATGAAAAATAATAATGTAAACAAAAGGAGCAAAATTACAAAAGTCATTTGCATATGGTCTTAAAGGTATAGCAGCAAAACAGGCTGCTTAATTCTAAGGGTCAGAAAGAGTAAAATTGGTCTAAATTAAAAGGCAAAAAACATCACATGTGGAGATCAGAGAAACATTACGAGCAGAACATTGAGTATTTCATACCGCCAGCATAATGTTCACCAGAAAGATAAAACTATCCTAGCACATAACAAACTATCTATCTAAAAGCTTTTAGTAGGTGGTATAATGTGCGCATTTGAGAGATATTATTTGTTGATCTTTTTTTATTTTAGCTTTTGCAGGTTGTTTTGAAGAGCATGTTCAATAAAGCTTCGCCGTGTAAAAGCACATCAGGGAGCGATGACACTTCCCATTACACCGACACAAAGACAAACAACACAGCCTAAGATCCCTCCATCCTTCCTTCTTTATAGCGGAGAGAGAGATCAGCGGAGGACAGGAGGAGAGAGTACAGTGAAAATCGTAATGGAAGGAAGAGGAATGAAAACACACATAAAGAGACTAAAGGATAAATGGGAGCGGGGTCACACCGGTCGCAAAAGAGAGGAATAAACTCAAAAGACAGAATATAAATCCACAGCTGCTGTCAGAACGGATAAAACTGATAAAACCAAGAGAGTGTTTATAACTAATTAAAATTCTCTACATAGAGAATGTTTTTTTTTGTCTTTGGTGATATATATATATATATATATATATATATATATATAAGCACACATTATTTTAAATATACGTATCAATTAAATACAAACTTTGGTAACAGATTCCTAGATATTACACATTTATTTGACATATGATTATTATATGACTATTTTCAACAGATGTATACATTCTATAAATACAAAGATTAATTCTAAATTCTAATTTAATTCTAATTTAATTTCATTTAATTCTAATTCTAACGAAAACTACCGGATGGTGTAAAATAAGACTAGAGAAATGTATGGACAATACAAGCAGAGACAGATTTTGATTTCATTTCATGACTTCAAAACAGAGACTCCATGTTTTTTCAATTGCCCTTCTGCAAATCTAACAAAACACAACATTTCATTCATCTGATTAGAGCCTGTAATTGCATAATAAAAAACATTTGACAGTAATATGTGACTGTAATAAGCTCTAACTGGCCGCAGACGAGAAGTCCAATCAGATTTCAACAACCTAAACACAAAATTCAACTCCGACGACTGCCAAGAAATCTCACACTGGAATGGTCCTCTGGAAGATGCTATCTATAACTAATTATACTAGTTAGTTTTTATGAAGCTTAGCTTGTGTCTGCCAAGGAAAAACAAACTCATAAAGGTTTCAGAACAACATGAAGGTGAGTAAATGTTGACAAAAGTCTCATTTTTGGCTGAACTACGGTACCACTTTAAATCATCCTTTTCAACGGAGACATTTTGGGACTCACCCTCCTGTTGTTTGTAGCGATGGAAGACCAGGACGCTGGACGCTCTCTCCACACCCAGACTGAGCTTCTCAGCAGGCCACTTCCCATATTTATGAACCCTGAAGACGTCGTGCTTCATGCCGACCCCGTAGATGTAATCCTCAAACAGGTCGATTCGGAAGGGCTGAGAAATTCCTGAAACAAAACCCAGTGAGTTTCTGTCATTCATTCCCGCCTTATATATTTCATTACGACTGTAAGAAGGCATTCAGATTCAATAACGCAAAACCGAGTGGCAATGTTATTTGAGTTGTAAAAGACAATCTCTCTTTAGCTTATGATAAAGAATATCCAAATTTCCGAGGCTCAGAACTGAAACAAAAACTAAAAGAAAAAAAAAAAACTATTAAAGCTCTGCAGACAGCATTTTTAAGCATTATTAACAATTGTTAACAATTTTTGTTGAAATAAAAAGTAAATATAATATACAAAAAAAAAAAAAAATTTAGATTTGTTTGTGTAGCATCTACTAGAGTAAGTTTATTAGCAACATGCTGACAGAAAAAACAAACAAATAAACTAAATTAAACAAACAAAATATCATACTGTAACAAAAACTGAAACAAACAAAAAAAAAACTAAACAAAAACATTTACTAAAATATCAAAGTAGCAAATTTACTAATTAACGAAACTAAAGGTATTAGATTAAAATGTAAGCTTTTAATTAAATTAAATTGAATTAAATTAAATAAAACAATTTGTTTTTTATACAAATGGAATAAAATGTCATGAAGGTTGCATGATTTTGATGTCTGCTAATATTAAAAATACTAAAATTATTTACCATTTATGATTCGCCACGTATCTTGTAATGTTTTAAGCTTAGTGACATATGAATTCTAGCTCAATCTAACAAACAAACGAAAAAATTAAATAAAATTCAATTTCCAGCTTACAAATATGTTAAGATCATACTCCAGTTGTGTGTTGATTGTCTCATGGATGAAGTTTTTGCTAAATCAGGCACTTCCTTCTAAGTTGGCTTAGAAAGTAGCTGTCTGTCGACTAGGCTTTGCAAGAGATTTGGATTCAAATTCACCCACAACTTGATGCTTTCCTCAAAATAGCATTTTTTTTCCCAATCACAATCTGCGAGGGAATCGAAATGGAAATCTGGTGAGTTTATATAAACTACACTCAGCTCTTCACATGCTGTGAAGCAAGGGCTGGCCTGAGCTTGAAGATGTTTGTGTGCACATTGCAGAAAAAAAAATTAGAGGCTGATTCTGAATGTTGTACAATTTCCAACAAACTTACTATCTCGACCGCTAGCAGCCACCAGCGGATCAGAGCCATCGAAACGCACGCTCCCGATCTGAGACAGCTCAGAGTCCGACCAGTACAGGCGCTGGTTATAATAATCAATTGCAAGGCCTGAAAAGATAAAGACAATTATATTATAAAATCTTTATCACAATACAATTATTACCAACTCAAACCAAAATGTAAACAGTATTACTATTATTTAACTATTATTATTATTAACCATTAATATTACTATTATTAACAGTATTACGCATTATTATTTCAAATATTATTATCATATATTTAAAACAAATATGAATTAATAAAATGTTACTTATCGTATATAAATCATTATATATAAATTACACTTTAAAATAAAATAAAAACAGTGACAATATAATTATATTATGTTATAAATAAAATCTAATCAAAAAGTACATTCATAAAAAAACAAAAGAAAAGATAAAAAACATATATAAAAAAAAAACACCAAACAAAATACTAAAACAAAAAGTAAAAAGTGCAAAAAAACAAAAGATAAAACAAAACAAAAAATAAACATGCCAAAACCAAATCAAAACTTGATGAGATGAAAGTTAAAATGAGATGAAAAAAAGAAGAAGAAAAAAATATATATATATTATAAAAAAAAATTATATTAATGATAACATTATAAATACTGTAATTTGTATTTATTTATCAAATTTTTCCATTCATTAAATATTAATTTTTCTTGGTCACATTAGTGAAAACCTTTGCCTTACATTTATTCATAGAAATGTTAATTAAATGTTTCTATTACCAGAAAACTACAACAACATTAGGCCTTCATTAAGAGTAGCAAGAATGTCACCTTGGAATACTGTACATGTGAAATAGTTGCACTCAAATTTCGCTTTCAGTTGACTGAAATTACCTTCTTATAAACAGTTTTGCTGCTTGACAGTGACAGGCGTATTGAAATACTCCTTTAAGCCTAACATTTGGCAGATGCATTTTGTGAGTCTTGTATTTTATACAACCAAACTATTTTAAAAAGGATGACTGGCGTCTGCAAGAATCTCACCTGTCGGTCTACGCAAGTTCCTCTCCAGCAAAATGCGTCGCAAGGACCCGTCCATGGCGGCCTCTTCGATGTGAGAGTGGTCACCAATCACAGTCCAGTAGACCATCCTAAAGAGCGACGGAGGATATTACACAAACGCTGCCTGATATAACAGCCAGGACTCAAAAACAGACACTCACCCATGTACAGGGTTAACGGTAATAGCAAAAGGTTCCCCGTCGATGTCTGTGATGAGCCGGGTGCAGTTGGGACCCCCCAGCTGTCCCACGTTGATGGAGTAGCGAAGGCGGCGCCAGTGTGCCGTGTAATAGCTGAACCAGTGCATTCGGGAGTGATCCGTCCAGTACAGGTTCCCCGTCACCCAATCGGCCGAGATATCCCGGGGCCTCCGGAAGTCTGGACACTGCAAATATAGAGCGTGATGAATTTTCAAAGCCACCTTGGTAAGCTGACTAGTTTAAGAGGAAAATGTCATAAATAATTAGAAAGAAGAATTAAAAAGTAATGTAACAGGATTGATGAGATTGGTCTTTTTGGTTGTTTTTCACTTACTATGACTCCACTGGTTGATGTGATTGGGCTCCTGTCCTGGAGGTCTTTGTAAAAGATCCCCCCGGGGTTAAACTGAGTGGCCCACACAAACTTGTGATAGTGAAATAGCGCGTCCAGACCGATGATGCGAGCACTGTCTGAGATTCGGGCCAGTTGAGTGTGTCCATGAGTTTGGTTGTAGGGATACACAAAACTACGGATTTCTGTGTCGTTGGCCACATACAGGACCTGATCTTCTGGACCTAAGCACAGAGATATATGTGTAAAACAAATTAAGTGAACGAATCAATTACAAACAAAGCATTTATAAATTAATTAATTAAATAATTAAATAATTAACAAATAATCAAAGTAAAAAGTACATTTAAAAAAGCAAATGAAATGATGAAAACAACTAAAACATACAAAAGACAAGAGAAAAACAAAGCAAAAAGTGAAACAAAACAAAGGATAAACAAACAAACAAACAAACATCCCCCCCTGCAAAACACCACAAAAAACAAGACAAAAACAAAATAGAAAAAACAGCAAAAAAAACCACCACAAACAAGATGAAAACGAAGTAAAAAGTACAACAAAACAAAAAATTAAAGCAAAGAAAATAAAAACATACAAAACAAACAAAAAAAAAATCTAACCAAAAAGATCAAAATAAATTAAAGCCAACAAAACAAAAACAACACAGAAAAAGGGCAAAAAAAGATACAAAGAAAAACAAAAGATAAACAAACGAAAAAAATAAATCAAGTAAACACAACCCCCCAAAAAAAATAAATCAACATAAAAAAGGCAAAACAAAAATAAGACCAAAACCAAACCCCAAAATAAATAAAACAAAACAAAAACAAAGATTAATAAGCAAAAAGATTTCTTTAGTTATTATTGTTCAAACAAAATTTAAAAATTCCCAAACAATTGAAATGTTAGCTTGAAACCTGAAGTGTTTTAAATCAAAGCACCTCAACTCAGACTAAAACCGTTTACTTGTATCAAAATATAACAGTACATCACAACTCTGAATTGATGTTATTTGTATAAACAACTTCTTCTACCCTTTGTGATGCATTCCCCGTCGATCTCCTTGAAGTTGCGGTCACATGTGCACTTGTACGAGCCCTTGGTGTTGGTGCAGTACTGCGAGCAGCTCCCGAAGCGCAGACACTCGTTCACCTCTGAGGAAAGAGAGGAACACGTCCATCCATCATCAGCTCTCTCCCACACACTCTCCTCTCACACTTTAACAGCGCTGCAGGGATGTCGCTCTGTTCGGGGTTTCGACTGAATCTCAGCTATTCCTGCTGATTTCTGGACGTCCTGTTATGCTCAGTGAGATGACCCTGAAGCGACCGCTGACATACCTCCAACAGCCTAATGCCAGCGCTGGAACTGAATATAAAGAGACTGTTGCATTGTGGGCTTTGTACAAAAGACCTTTCTTCTACCGGGATGACCTGGAGGGAAGTATTTGCATTGTGTCTGTGTTTTATACAAAAAAACGAATGTCATTTATTTGAAAGAAAAATAGCACTGCTACATTTTTCAAGGAACATACATCTTACCAAAAGTATTCGGTTATAAATAATAAAACAATAGATATGTAAGGCTTTTACTGAATGATTCATTATATCATAAATCAGCTCATGCTCAAAACGCAAGTGGAAATGTCCTACTTGACAAATCTTTGAAACATGTCTGAGAACCTTGTTGACAAAAAGAAAAATTTACAATGCTCTGCATACTTCAGAATCCAAGGGAAAAATCTCTTGAGCTACCCAGAATTGATCTTTGAAAGAGAGCTATTAATGTGGATGTACCTTCTTCTGCTTAATCAACAGTAATTCTCAAAGCTCTTAAGACAAGAAAAGACAGCACTGTATCATTTAAAAAGGAAATGGAACTATATAAAATAATATTCTAATTGCACGCCCCATTAATAGTAAATATGTGATATAACATTAGTTAGCATTGATGTCTAGTTTCTTTCTTACCCTGCCTAAAATTGTTTAAAAAAAATAAAATAAATAATAATAATAATAATACATCCAAAATCATAATTGTTACATGTATTAATTAATATACAATATTTAAATAGAAGACTATTTTGAAATATTATTTGAAATATGATTTATATAAAATCTTTACTTTTTATAAAAAAGTATACTTTTACTTTCTATAAAAAATTTACTTTTTTATAAATAAATGTTTAACTGTACTAATATAATTTATTTCTTATACCTTATTATTCGTATGCAATTTAATTATATTTATATAATATATATAATTAAAATATATTGTATTTTATATAATCTGTATAAAAATACAATATACAGTATATACATATATACTATTAAGATAACTTCAACAATCAACAATAAATATTTATTACATAATTACTATTATAAATTATTTAATAATTGAAAAGTAATAAAAATAATTATTATATGCAATATTATTTATGCATATGCAATATTTACAATATTATTTATTAACATTAAACTACTATTTTAAAATATTATTTATAATTTATTTATAGCATAATTTATACTTTTTATAAATAAATGTTTAACTTTAAAAATATATACTATTTTATATAATCTCTTTCAAAATTATATATATATATATATATGAATTTTGTTTATTTTTATTAATATGCAATATTATTTAGATACTTCAACGATAAACAATAAAGTAATTATAATATATATTTTTATTACATAATTACTTTTATAAATGTAGTAATAAAAAAGATAATAGAAAGAATTATTATATGCAATATTTATTTATATGCAATATTAACATTATTTAAAAAATTATATTTAAAAAAATCTAATGTACTGATTGTACATTTGTAGTAATTGTATTGTTTTAAAAAATATATAATAAAGATTACTATTAATGTATTATTGTTGTTATAACTATTATTAAATATATATATATATATAAAATCACTTAAAGGTACCGTATGTAAGAAATTTATTGTAATAACCATAAAATGTCTCTGTTATGTTCAACAGACATTAAGAAAACATGTTAATTAAAAGTACTCATATCGCCGACAGCAGTAGTACAGCCTGGATATTCTCGTTTAAAAAGGGCAGTTGCAGCCCTCAACTGATGTTTATGTTGTCATGTTTTGTTTTGGTCTGAAGCGCCACCCTCCATCTATTTCCCAAT
>JAUMHR010000047.1:15277505-15290828 GCA_032361145.1 Enteromius fasciolatus | reverse complement strand
CACAAAACAAATTGCACACAAACATGTCCTTGCTCTTGATATACAATAACTTTAGTGAACGCCGCTTTGGTTTTACTTAAAAATAAAATAAAAAAAAAACGATGCGGGGGAGGATTTGAATGTGCAGACTCAGAAATGCTTGACAAAAATTCTACCACTAGACTACTCTCGCATGAATAATGTTGTTTCATCAATATTTCTATATATAAAAGAATATAGTAACTTTGTGGCACTGTCAGTAGTTAGGCCAATGTTAGGGGTGATATGTAAAACTACTGCATCTGTGTGATTGGCCAAAATGCGTCGTTTAATTTTTCGGAGATCATCTGCTCTTCCCTGTCGATGACCTCTGACCTACTTTCTGTACGATCTGATTTTCTGCGTTTTGAATTTTAGAAAATTGAATTTGATATTCCGAATTCTTTCTTCATCTTGAAAACGTTAAGTTGTATTTTTTTAACTCTGCCTTAAAAAGAAATCAGTTGTGTTAATTTAAATTAAAATAATTTCTAATTCAAATCCAAAATCAAATTCAAAGCTATTTTAAATCCCAAATAATATTCAGTTTTGTTAAAATAACACTTGTAAATAATTCAAAGGTGCATAATTTAAATTTAAAAATAGTTTTGTTATAAAACTAGCTCCATAGACGTGTTGCTGATATTAATGTGAGGTGTTGATTGTGTTTGTCAGAGGTGCTGGTGAGCAGTGCTAAAGCTGATTTGACGTTTGCCATATTGACGCTCACAGAAACACAGACCTGCATCTGGCCTGCAGTAAGGTACCAAACATACACTGACATGCTGATTTACATCAAACATGACAGTCTTACAGAGTGATGGTGTAAGATTTCTGGGCCCTGTGTCTCCCTTTTCAGTCCTGTATCTACTCTTTGCTTTCTTTGTCCTCCTCATCCTCTGAAGTTTCTGTCTGACTCCTAACAGGCTGATGATGGTTGTACAGGAGCTGCTGTAAAGGAGCCAGTGTCGATGAGTGTTTAGAATCACAGTCTGAAGTGTAAACAGCTACTTTTGGCATATTATGTTGTAATAAATATGAAAGAATATTTTTTATCTAAATTAGATTTTTTTTTTAATTATGTGTGATTTATTAATTGAATCATGTTTTCAATTTCAATTAAAAAATTAATTGTAATTTAATTCAATAAAATTTGACCTTCATTGAGAAAATTAATTGCATTAAAATTACCAAAACAGAAGAAAAGTTTTGCCATTAGAGAAATAAATTACATTTAATAAAATATTCAAACACACAATAGTTATACTAAATTGTAAAATCCAATTACGAAATTCAGCATTTTTTTATTGTGTAAAATAAAATTTTTACAAAATATAAATACAGTTTTACTGTATTCAGATAAATGCAACCGCTTGGTGAGCAGAAGAGCCTAAATTTAATTATTTAATAATTAAAATAATTTGAATAATAATAACTTTACACTCCAGCTTCAGCTGGGTTTTTCCATGCATTGATTATAAATTTTTTCATTAAATATTTCTTTATTTTTATTGTTATATAATTATTTTTCTCATTTGATGTATCAATGTACCACATTTAGCATTCCATATTTAAATATGAAATGTACTAAATATGTTATTAAATACTGTCAAATAAAACGGTTTTAATAGTTTGTTTATTAAGTGCCAAACTTTCAGAGAAATGCTAATTAACAGCTCAAATAATTAATAACCATATTTTTTATGATTTAATATCTAAAAGTGATATGCATTGCAATATATGAGATATGAGATATATATTATAGCCTACTTAGAAGTCATATAGATATAACAATAACACAATATGAAATACAGGGAGCATTATATAAATACATTTTTATGAATAATTAACCTTTTAATTAAGTTGACTAATGTTTATCATGTTTTGAACTCCTTTTTTGTTGCATCGTTGTTTTGAACTATCTGTATAATGTAGTATAATTTGCAAATTGGTGCAGTTTTAAATTAACTAGGCATAATTTACCTATTGTTAGTGTTTAAATGGGAAACCACATTTTACCAGCATTTTACTGCTATTACGTTTTCCAAAAGATGTGCAGTCCAGTCTCACAGCAATTTGTTGATATTTTATGAAGTGGCTAATTTGTACCAATTCATACATCACTCATACGAATGTGATTTTTGCTAAGTTGTACATTTTTTACGAGTTGCCAATTCGTTTGAATTTGTACAAATTACAAATTATTTCTAAACCTAACCCCGCCCCTAAACCTACCCGTTTTAGACAAATCGTACAAGTGAGGTTGTACAAGTTTGTACAAATTAGCCACCTCGTACGAATACGTACAAATTGGTCTTTTGTTTGTGTGTTTATAATGTGTTTCTCATGAAATACATTTGCATGAATTTGTATAAAATATATACACATATCATAAACAAAAGTGCATTGTTGTTAATGTTGTAAATTCTCTTGGTTGATGTGTGAGGCATGTTTTTCATACTACACAACAGGGGTCACCAAACCTGATACTGGAGGGCTGGTGTCCTGCAGAGTTTAGCTCCGGCAGCTCATCAAGGTCTTGCTTCCAGGCAGGTGTGACCTAATGGATAGAGAGTTGAACTTGTAACCCAAAGGTTGCGGGTTTGAGTCCCATGAGTCTGACTAAAAGGGGAGACTGGGCTCTCATAGAGGGCTTGTTTACCAAGTCGTGAGAGGGTTATTGTGGTACCTCGAACAAATTGTACTACTTATTGTATGTTGCAGATACAGGGTGTAGTTGCAAAAACCTGTATTTCTTTTTTCCATCCTTATTTTTCTCTTAATGTTTTTTTTTTAATACTTTGTATATATTTTTAAGTGCACCTGTATATATTCTTCACTGTGGTTGGTCTGGACTTTTGGCACTGTAAATAAACCACACATGCACGAAAGTGTTCATGAGTAAGCTATAATTTTTTTTGTTTCTCTTTGTACGGACTCACTACGTGACATTTGGTGGCAGCGGTGAGATGGCTACTTGCGCCAAAACAGCGCCAAAAGGCAGAAAACCCAGAGTAGGGTTGCGATCACAGATGAAGAAGGCAAAGGAAGAAGATCTGGACTGGACTTCGGGAGGATATTGAAAACTATCTTCGGTGGTTTGAGCGTCTGGCCAAGACCTGGAGGTGGCCCGAGGAAGAGTGGAGCTATCGTCTGGTTCCAGGGCAAGCGTTAGAGGTGTATTTGGCGATGGATGAGGAGCAGGCAGAGGTCTATGAGGATCTGAAGGTGGCGTACCGACAGCGATTACGATCACCTACTGTTCCAGTTGGCGAATCACTTACGGAGACGTACCATCGACTTAAAAACCTGTATTAACAATAGGTTAAACCAAGAGAGCACTCCAAGGAGGAGATTGGCGAGGTAGTAATCCTGGAGCAGCTGCTGAGGGTGCGACCATATGATGCTCACACCTGGGTACGAGAGCATGAGCCAACTTCTGGACTAGCAGCGGCTAAACTGGCTCAGCAATACCTGAACGCCCATCGCGGAGGTTTAGGTTTAACAACCTAATGATACTGTTCGCACTCACACTGGGGCTGAGAGGGGTCGTGCTGAACTGTCAGAGCATGCACAAAACCCAAAGTTAACAGGTGGAAAAGACTTGTTATGTTTTTACTTTTAACAGCCGGGGCACAAAGCAGCAGTATGTCCCCTTCATAAAGCGAAGCTGACAGGGTACTGTTATGTTCCTAGAGAGGGGGATTCAGAACAAGGCTCTGTGTGGGAGAGCCTCACTACATGTGATGTGACTGTTAATGGACACTCTCTTCAGGCATTGTTGGACACTGGTTGCTCTATGTTAAAATCAGATTATGTGACAAATGTTGAATACTGCCTCCATTCAATATGTACATGAGGATGTGAAGCGATACCCCAGAGCTAAGGTGCTGGTTGAAGTGCAAGATCAAATGTACCTATTGAATGTTGCGGTAGTTGACAGTTTGCCTACAGACATGATACTTGGACAAGAGTTACCGGTGGTAAAGGACTTTTTACAAGTTACTGCCAAAGACTTTGTCAAGGTTGTAACTACCACTGAAACGTTGAATTTGTCATGCCCTGCCATTACTCAATCACAAGCCAGGGCAGGTCTTCAACCACTGCAAGATTTTGATGATAGTCTGTTGCAGGGCAGGACCAAGGGCCCAAGAAAGGCAAAGACGGCTTGAAAAGTACCTCGGTACACCAACCCCTGAGGCATCCATAGTGGGCCTTGAGGTTAATGGTTGGCAGGTGCCAGGGAATATTGCTGACCTTCAAAGAAATTATGTGACTTTGAAACTATTGTTTGAGAAAGCAACTTCTGCTAATTTGCCTAACTTGTGTAATGAAAGGTATCTGCTGAAGAATGATGTGTTGTATGTGCAAGCCAATGTGGTGTCCCGTGCCAACTTGTTGTCGTCCACTTGTCTTATATCTAGCACACACAGTTCCAACAAAAGTAATACGCACACATTAGCTCACGTTTTCACTAGCCAACATTATACACTGATGTACTTACACACTGTAACTCCTGCCCTACATGTCAGAAAACTAGTGCTCTGCCCCAGCGGAGCAAGGCACCCTTACAACCTCTCCCTGTGATTTCTGAACCTTTCAGGCGGATTGCTATGGACATTGTGGCGCCGTTGGAGAAAACAGGTCATCGGTACATCTTGGTAATCAGTGACTACGCAACAAGGTACCCAGAAGCGTTCCCTCTGTGTACCATCACCACCCCTAAGATTATCCATTCCCTTGTTCAACTCTTCTCCAGGGTAGGAATACCAGAGGAGATCTTGACAGACCAAGGCACTAACCTCACGTCGCGTGAGGGCATCACCGCTATGGTGGAAAGATTCAATCAAACCCTTAAGAATATGCTGCGGAAGTTCGTTGCAGACACAGGGCAAGACTGGGACAAGCTACCTTTCGTTCTTTTTGCTTATAGAGAAGTTCCTAAAGCTTCGAGTGGTTTTTCACCGTTTGAGCTTCTCTATGGCTGGCAAGTGCAAGGACCACTGGACCTGCTGAAAAAGAGCTGGAAGGAAGGTTGCCAAAAAACTGAGCAGAGAGGCATTGTGCAGTATGTGCTGGAAATGAGAGACCGTCTAGAGCAAAACCAGGAACAAGCAAGAGAGAACTTGCAGATGAAACAACAAGCACAGAAACAATGGTATGATCGACACGCAAGGCTACGGCAATTCCAAACTGGGCAAAAGGTGCTACTTTTGCTCCCCACCTCTTCAAACAAGCTCCTGGCAAAATGGCAAGGTCCGTATTCCGTGATCAGGAAGAAGGGACCCGTACGAGATCCACCATTCAGATAAGGGGAAGTCCAAGCAAACTTACCATGTCAACCTGCTTAAAGAGTGGAAGGAACCAAGAATTGCACCACTTACTAGACCAGTTCCCTGCTTTGTTTCGTCAGAGGCCTGGGCAAACAGAGCTAATTCAGCACGCCATTGACCTAACCAACACAACACCATCTAGACAAAGACCTTACTGGGTACCTGAGCAATTGGTGGAACCTCTAAGGAAAGAAGTTGAGAGGATGAAAGAGCTGGGAGTCATTGAGCCATCGACGAGTGAGTGGTGCAGCCCGGTGGTGATAGTCCCAAAGAAGGATGGGTTCCTTCGTGTCTGCATCGACATTTGCAAGCTCAATGCCCAGTCCCAGTTCGAGGCATACCCGATGCCACGGGTAGATAATCTGTTGGAGAAGATAGGAAGAGCCAAATACATCACCACACTAGATCACGGCAAGGTATACTGGCAGGTATCCCTAGAGCTGACCTCCAGACCCTACACAGCTTTCTGGACACCCATGGGGCTCTATCAATTCACAGTCCTTCCCTTTGGCCTTCATGGAGCCCCAACAACATTTCAGAGGTTAATGAACAAAATCTTGCAAGGGTGCGAGGAGTGGTCTGCATCGTATCTGGATGATGTTGTTATCCACAGTCACTCCTGACAGGAGCACCTGCATCATCTGAGACATATATCACAGTGGTTGGATTAACGTTGAATGTGGGGAAGTGTGAGTGGGCAAGATAAGAGGCAAGCTACCTGGATTACCATCTGGGCAATGGACAGCTACGTCCACAAGTTAACAAGGTGAAGGTCATCCATCAAAGTCACAGACCAAAAACCAAGAAGGAAGTGAGGTCATTCCTCAGGCTGGTGGGCTGGTACAGACGCTTTGTCCCAAATTTCGCTTCAGTAGCCACATCCCTGACTGACCTGCTGAATAAGAAGGTGGCGAACCCTATCCCATTGACCGAGGACTGTGAAGCAGCATTCAAGACTCTGAGGGAGAAGATGTCCTCCAGTCCGGTCCTGCAGAGTCCGGATTTTACCAAAAGTTTCTTGGTCCAAGTAGATGCCTCTGCTATAGGACTCGGGGCAGTCTTTTTTTGTGTATATATTTTTGAGTGCACCTGTTTATATTCTTCACTGTGGTTGGTCTATACTTTTGGCACTGTAAATAAACCACCCATGCACGAAAGTGTTCGTGAGTAAGCCATCATTTGTTTTGGTACGTGACACCCAGGTCCGGCAGGAATTGTGGGTGGGGGGAGTGAATAACCAGTGCTCTCCCTCCGTCCTCAATACCTCGACTGAGGTGAGACCCTTGAGCAAGGCATTGTTACCCCAACTGCTCCCAGGGCGCTGCAACGGTGTGTGCACTTGGATGGGTTAAATGCAGAGCACAAATTCCTAGTATGGGAAACAATATCTGGCCACATGTCATGTCTTTCCTTTCCTTCTAAAGAAATTTTACTTTTTGTATTTGCATGCATTTGTATAAACCTATAAACAGATGGGTCATACGTCACTCGTAAACCACTGCCAGCTCCATCTTCACACGCATGTTCTTCTTACTTCATACATACTGCCTACACACACACATACTATACACATGACTACTTTACATACCTATATATTTATATTTAATACTTGCATGCATTTATATAATTCAATAAGTCCTACATATCTTTTAATATCCTTATTTTTTAAATCTGCTTTGATCCCAGAGATTTTGGGATCTCAAAACAGATCCACAAGTAAATGTTTAGTGGTCAAAACCATGTGGTTTACTGGGTGTCTAACTGATACTTTTTCCCTAGAAAGATAAACAGCTGTTGCAAACTGTACTGTCTCTGTAACTGTTGATATGAAAATTATAAATATATTGATAAAAAGATAAACAGCTGAAGAACAAATAATGTTGAAACGCACATATATATGGTTCAAACAAAGAGGAAAAACTACAGAGCTGGCACCAGCAGTCTTACAGCAGAATGTATTTGGTGAAGTAAGTAAATGTTTTACAGGAAAACTGTAACAGAGGGAAGTAAAAACTGAGCACAAAGTAGTTGTTTTGGGGAACATATTTCAAATAACTTTATGCAGGATAATAAAATTGAAAATAAAATGTCAAAGTTTGGGTGAAATAATGTTCCAAACTGTATTGATGTTCAGTGTAACAGACTTTTTGATTAAAACTACTAATTCAATATATCAGACCAGTGCTAAAAACACTGTAATAAGAGTAACAGATTTATTTATGTTAAAATGAAACAATGTGCTTTTTTTAAATATAATAATAAGAAAAAAATGTGATCATATTAAATTTATATTTTAAAAGATGAGTCATTTCCTAACAAGAACTTCTTGCTGTGTGAAGAATAGCCACAAATAGTAAAAACGTTAGCATTTAGAGGCTGTAATCCTTAAACGGAGCATCATCTATTGATTCTTGATCTAAATATGCCTCGCAAGATATGTACTTTATAAACTATGGTTTCACCGAATGACATTTTAGTGAGTGTCTTCTGTAAAAATGTATGAACGTATAAAAGAAAAAAAAAAACACATTTAGTATTACACTTATTTTTTGAAAACCACTTTTTGTCTTTGACTCTCAAAAGCAATGAAAAACCAACATGTATCTGTGTGCTGGCGGGATATGATCGTTTATCTGATATGCAAATGTTCTTCCTTCAAGCAGGTTTCATACAGATTAACAATCAATTCATGACTAACCAGTTCAGTGACAAAAACTACTTAAAAACACATGGAAGCTTGTTTCTGCCACTTTTTTGTTGTTGTTTGTTTAAAGGTGATATATTTCTAAATATGTCAAAATATGAATATGAAATGTAAAATTAATATGAAAAGCTATATTCCCTGAAAATGTAGAAAATAATTATTTTTTTCCTCTGTTTATTTATTAATAGATATTGTATTGCTGACTGAAACCAAAAATGATATGATAGACTACCATTTCATCACATGAAATACATTGTTAAAAACTTTCCCGTTTATAAATGTGATTTAAAAAGAAAAGCGTTCGTTTATTCAGCCACGCGTTTCCAGACCTATATGATACTGTGGAATCTTTTTTTGTGATCAGTGGGATCTAAACAAAGTAGTCATACAGATTTAGAATGATATGAGGGTGAGTAAATAAAGACAGGATTTGGGATTAAACTCTTCCTGTAAGAGGAAGAAACTGACAAAGCATGTACCCAAATGCATTGACTTTCATTTTGCTGCAATATCATATCTCCACCCATTTTGAGGGTGTTGATTAAAGCATAATGTTCTAATAAAAGCCCTAGCTCACCGCTGACATTCACACTAACACCCATCTACAGAACTGACAGACACAGAGAACAAACATCCGTCACAAGCGGTAAATATGACTCTTTTATTTAAACTAGTATGTTTTCAAAGTGATCATATTAATTGTAGTTATTTTGGGATCTGTCTTAATATATTAGTATATAGAATATGGCTGTACAGTCTAATTTTAATAGTGTTATTTTCCTCATTTAAATAGAGAAGACGTTTGCATGGCTTCTAAAACTGCAATGCTACTACTGCTAGTGTCTGTAATGGTTGCAAGCTATTGTCTTGCCGATGGCGCCAACAGCACATCCAACAGCACTGCAGCATTTCTTTCTCCAGTGGAGGTCATGGGGCTTCCTGGACTTCTGGTCTACACCGTCACCTCCACCGTGGTTCTCAAACTCTTCCAGCTGATCTGATCATCAGCTACCTGTGGGACGCAACCTTGAGAGTGACTGAACATGTTACTTTTGCGCCAGTCTTTGTCAAAATACTGTCTTGGATACTGTACCTACTATTTCGAAAAAGTATGCTCTTAAAAATATGTAAGCTATGTATGATCATGAAGTCTTTGTATAAAGAATAAAAACAGAAAACCGTTTTGTTGGCTTTGCTGATATTTCTGAACAACCGTCCACCTGCAGAACGGTTAAGGACAGTATCTTGTAGGCGAAGTACTGTACTTAAAGGAATAGTTCTCCCAAAAATTAAAATTCTGTCATCATTTACTCACTCTGGAGTAGTTCCAAATCTGTGAATTTCTTCGTTCTGCTGGAAACAAAGGATGATATTTTGAAGAAAGTTTGTAACCAGGCTGTTTTGGATCACGGTTGACTATAGTAGGAAAAACAAAACAGTCTGGTTACAAACTTTCTTCAAAATATATTTTTTTAACAAAGAAATCAATACAGGTTTGGAACTACTAGAACTACAACATTTTCAATTTTGGGTGAACTATTCCTTTACGTAGATTTTTCTGGTATCTGTAGGTTACTTTACGTCACTATTTATATAACTTTTTATTTTTACTCGTTTTTACACAAATATCTGTATTTTCAACATATTCATGACTACTCATGAAGACCAACGATCAAGAAAAAAAACAACTACACTAAACTTGTACAAACCTGGAAGTAAAATTTTTGGCACGTAAATACTCGGCCATATGTCCAAATTGTTTTTTTTTGAAACTTTGTCCATGATTGGAATCAATCTGACAAAAAAAAACAAAAAACTTTTACTGTAATGAACCATGGTTAATTTTGGTAAGAGAAAAATATGACTCCTGATACAAATATGAAATATGATAATGCAATAACATGTAGAGTATTACAATTGTTCTTACGATTGTTAAAGATATTGTTACGATGTAAGTGTTACTGTACTAATTTTGACATTTGGAAATTATAGTTTTGTTAAATCTATAGTCACTATAAGATAAAACAACAACACATGGTCATTATGTGATACTGTAAATTGAACTAAAAAGTTATGTTACTGCAGAGAGGATACAATGAGGTGGTTGCTATGCAACAAGTTGGCGACGGTTCTTTTCAAAACAGCAGATGGCTGACGGGAAAAGTGTCTGGTAAAAGAAAATGAATGAGAAAAGTAAACACACACAAACTGAGATGTAGAGAGATATAATAGAAAATGTGAAGGTGCAGTTCAATAGAGAACGTTTCAATATTTTGCATGGCCCCGGCCTAGGGTTTAAACCTTTTTTTATGTGATGGCCTTAAAAAAAGTCCCAGTCCTGCCCTGTTCTACATGGTGGTTAAGTCATGATAAATTCATTAGCTACCAAAATATTAAATGTAATTTATATTGTAATAATGTGTCAATATAATGTGAGGTCCAGGTATGAGCGTGACGATAAAACAGGTAGTAAAAAAAATGTTGTCAGTACTTTTACTTTAACCACTGTGTTTTTAAACATATCTATACTTGTACTTGAGGGGAGGATGTGTGTACTTTTGCAATCCCAGCGTGTAGAGGTGGACTATGAGTAATTTTATATCATAATAATGATAGACCAGTATGCAAATAAGGTTACGTCATTGACTGACGTCATGGGATCCACCTTGGTTCTCAAACTCTTCCAGCTGATCTGACCATCAACTCTTTCCATGTCTAAAGATGTGTCTAGCATTTTTGAGTCAGCCTTTGTCGAAATACTGTAACCTACCTACTATTTTGAAAACAAATTCTGTACGCTCTTGAAAATATGTAAGCTATGTATGCTCAATGAAGTCTTTGTATAAAGAATATAAACAGAAAGCACTTTTGTTGTCTCTTGATATTTCAGCTCTTGCAGAACGGTTAAGGAAATTTGTTTATAATTTGCCTAAAAATGATGTGTTGAAAGAGATCTCATGAATGTGGGTATAAATAAAAAATATATTTTAAAAAATGAAGTAAACTGAAATAGGAATAGTATGTTGTGTTGACAAACACCTAGTAGGCTATAGTTTACTAACTCCAGAGTTCTAGCAACTAAAAAAGAACAGTAATGGTTACTTGATCCTTTACTTTAGGTTTATTCATGACTTAGTATAGCTACTCACTGACTCCCAGAGTGCATTGTGGCTGAATAAATAATGCAATTGCTTTATTTTACAGTTGTTTTTATTTGCTGTCAGAAGTATTGATTTACTGAATTTAATCAGGTTCAATAGTAGAACAACAAAAGAGCAAATAAAACGGTTATTGTTTCTATTATCGGAAATAAACACAATTTAATTGTTACCATTCAAGTGCTAAATGATGAGGTCATTACGTGAGTTAAGCATGTTACCACATCCAAATTAAAAGCTTCTCAAGGGGTTTATGAAAAGCAATGAAATTGTGAAAGGTCATTAATAAACACACAAAATAATACACTAATAGAAAGAATAAACTTAAAATAAAAAAATAAATTTAAAAAAGAAAGACAAATCTTATGTGGCTCATGATGTCTGTCGCATTTCAGTGATGTGTAAATCATATGAAATACAACATGGCCATTCAGACTGAAGTCAAACATCGCATATGTATCTGATTTAGGATCACTTGCAGTATATTGTTAAGAAAATAAAAATGTGAATTACAATAGCTCTGCAGACCACTGCAAAATGATTCGTTTCTCTGACTTTACTTATTTACATATTTTATTGAGTAAAATGTATATTTTTAATTTCTTTTTTAAACTACAGACATCAGAAGTCAAAAAGAGCTTATTGCTCATTTCTCTGCAGAAAATATGCATCAAAATAACAAAAAGATGCAGTGTTTTCATACCTCAAATAATGCATGGAATTTTTTAAACAGTAAAATGCTGGTGCTGGTGGAATGACCCTGATTCTTCAGTCGCAGCTTTCCACACTGCTGTTTAGTGACTTTATGCTACAGTACCTAACAATTCAAGCAGCCCAGCTTGATCACATTCCAGAGGTTTTCAGTGGGCTTCAGGAGATCGTGCTGACCATGATTGGGTCTTGTTCTGGTGGTCCTCCATCTACACCTTGACCTGGCTGCTAGGCAAAGCTGGAAATTGTATTGGAAGGTGACCTGAATCCAGTCCTCTACGGTGCAATCATTATAGTTCTAGGCGCTTTCTTTCCTTTTACTTCTTACTGATGAAGTTTTTTTTGTTCGTTAAGTTTTGTTCAGACAGTTTTTGTCGTGCAGCTGTTTTTTGCCGTTCCTCTTGTAGGTCACATGATGTGATTCTATGGTGGTTGTGAGTCATTTTCGCCCTCTGCTGGTCTGTCTTTGAAATTCTTGTACATTGAATTTTGAACTATACCATTAATTTCCTCAGTCAACACTTTATATAATTGCAAAATGAAAACAACACAGAATATATATATATATACAGAACTTTTCTAATACTAAATATACAAAAATTGTCTTTATAAATAAAATGAGTTTGGGGTGATCACCTAATCATTATGCAGGTGTGTTTGTGTAGGATTTCAACAGAAACTGAACATGGAATGGCTGCCACACGTGATGCTGGTTTAAGAAAATTTAGAGTGGTCTCTCAAATCTTTCCAGAGCTATAAAATGAGTATGAGTACATAAACGATGACAAAATTTAGATTTTTTTTGTAACCTATTTGTTTAAGAGGAAGAGACTGACAAAACTAATTATAATGATTGCATTCACTTCTATGCTTCAGCGAAATCTCTTCTCCTCTTGCAAGGTTGTTGATTTAATGAGTAATATTTAAATAAAAGCCTAAGGACACCTCTGGCATTCTTACATCCTTCTAGAGAACAGACAGACACAAAGAACGAGTGGCAAACGGTAAATATGACACTGTATTAAATATCTTATTATATACAAACTATATTTATGTTTAGACAGTATAAATATTTTTATGTTGTTTATATAGTTTATTTGTGATAATAAAACAAATGTTTTTAGTATGGTATCATGTCTTTGTTATTGGAAGGAACAATGGAAAAAATTAGATTTTTAGTTGAACATCTACAATGAACTCTTCATATATATATATATATATATATATATATATATATATCCAAAAGTATTGGGAAGGGAAAAGTATTCCCTTCAAATTAACAGATTACTTTAGTAATTGCCTTGATTTTATGAAAACAGTTGGACAGGACCTTTTTCTATTCTAAAGGACCTCCGTGTGTAAGGCAAGGTTTTAAATGAAATGATTCAACTCTTTCAGC
>JAUMHR010000047.1:15244567-15261575 GCA_032361145.1 Enteromius fasciolatus | reverse complement strand
CACTGTTCAGAGCCGTCACGCTGAGGGCGTTCCCATAGCGTCTCGTCGACGCAGCTCGAGTTCCTGAAAAGGAACTATAGATATACCTACTAAAACAGTTCAAGCCTATAACAATGTTTACATGTTAATAATGTGCTATAATAATAAATGTTGGATATGTTTGTGCGGAGAGGTTGAAGTGCAAAAGCGCAATTACTTGCATTTTTTCAGAAACAAAATAGCTCAAATAAAAAATCCGTTCAAATGTCCATAATTAAATACATCATTCAGAACTGTAAAGAGTCAACAAAACATTGTGATTTTATAGGCTAAATTTTTTCTTAACCTCCTGCCGCCTTCATTTTTAATGTTTGTTTGAAGAAATCTGTCATCGATACTTCAGATAGAAAATCGGGATTGTTAGAAATTGAAATCATGGCGTGGTAGCTTCACTTGTTGAAGCGGGAGCTCGTCTCAGCTGTATCTATAACTGCGAGAGAACGTGTCAGCGAGGATGCGCATCGTCTACGCTGGGCGTAGCTGCGCCTGGTCGTAGTTTTTGATGGTGCAACCGGTGTAAATATTGAGCGGAAAACTGGACGTAACTAAGTCCAGCGTAGGACTTACACCCAGCTTTTTAACGTCCAGCTGGTGCAACCGGCCCCTGATGTGTATCCGGAGCCCTGGATCATTAGCGCGGGAACCAGGGGAGCAGGTAGGGGCTGCCCAGAGCAGCCGGATTCACCCCTAGGACGTTCATCCTTCTGGGGCCAGTCCCCTCCCTGGTTCCCCACCAGGCTCTCCCACCGTGGGCACGGCTGTTACCCTACCCTTGATACCCCTGGAGACCTGGAGCTTCGAGCTCTAAACCGGTCCCTTCTCAGGCTGCTGTTCAAGATGCTCACGCTGAAGCGCTCACTAAGATGCATTCGGCACCAGGATTGGTTCGCAGCCATCGTCCTAAAGGACGCATACTTTCACATCTCGATTCTGCGTATGAGTACAAGGTTCTCCTGTTTGGCCTCTCCCTGTCTCCCTGAGTCTTTACGAAGCTTGTGGAGGGATCCCTCTTTCCCTTATGGCAGATGGGCATCCGCCTTCTCAACTACCTTGACGATTGGCTGATAATAGCTCACTAGCGAGAGTTGTTGGGGCGGGCACAGGGACCTTGTGCTACGGCACATCAGCCATCTGGGCCTTCAGGCCAACTGAGCGAAGAACAAACTCTCCCCAGTCCAGAGGATCTCTTATCTCTGTATGAAGCTGGACTCGGTCAAAATGACTGCCCGCCTCATGGGGGAGCGCGCGCAGGCCATGCTGACATGTCTGGAGTCATTCAGACACAAAACAGCGGTCCCTCTAAAACTTTTCAGAGGCTCCTGGGGCATATAGCAGCCGCAGTAACGGTCTGTCCATTAGGTCTGAGAGCCCATTCCACAAGGAGTGTTGCCTTCACCTATGCTTTGGCGCAAGGCGTATCCTCCCGTGTTATAAATCAGACAATCAGGTAGAGGGAGGCTGGCTGGTGTCGGCTTGCTGCGACACTCCCACGGGATCTGTGCTCTTTTCACAGAGGTTTCACTGTGCCAAGGCGAACCCCTTCCTCCTGTCCCGCAGTCGGACCTAGAGTGGAGTAGCTCCGGCTGTGCTCCTCTGGGTCTCCTTCGCCGAGTAGGTTGTGGCTACAAGACCTTATGCTCCACAGACAGCCAGAAGGCTGTGTTTCCCTTCACTTATACCAATATCCTATCAATATAATGTATTCCTTGAATTTCACATGTAGGAACTGTGTTTGTGCTTCATGTCTCCGCCCTCAACCCATACTTCAGTACATCTGGCATCCCTGCGAGGTCACTTTTTTGACCCCCAGGGTGTTGAGAAGGTTACGTGCAGACTCTCTTGCTGACACACTTGCCTGTCGGCACCGGGGTCTCCGCGTAACGTGGCCACAGGGTCGTGTTTTTTTCCACGGGTCTGTTCCCATATATAACGTTAGAGTGACTCGACTGAAGGAGAATGTCTTAAGATTATGTATGTAACCCACGTTCCCTGAAGGAGGGAACGGAGACGTTACATCCCCTTACCACACACTGACCCCCAACTCGGCTCCTCAGCGAAAACCTGCAAATGCATTACATCCGTGCCCTCTTATACTCATGCTGTGATAAGGTGCACCTGGCTGCAATTTAATGCACGCCAACATTTATTGTCCCTTTCTTATTGACTCAAAGGCGATTGGTCTCATGCGAGTTCCCAAATGTAACGTCTCCGTTCCCTTCTTCAGGACGTGTTACTGCCTCTTGTGTTTGTTTTAGCTGGAAACTGCAGTGAAATTCATTTATTGTGTTGACTGTAGAGTCACGCATTTCCAATGAGCCTGTGCTGTAAAAATAACTGATAAAATAAAAAAAATAAGTAAATAAATAAAAATAAATATAACAAAAAATAAATGAATAAATTAAATATTCAGATATTGCCATTGAATTTTGGTAAATAATTATGTATTATATATAATATATTTTAATCATGAAATATTTTTTTTTTGCAGTATATGTTATCATGTCGATGGTCCTGCAGTTGCTTGTTCTATGCTGTTACTCACATAAGGCATTGCTTTTCTTTGATTTTAAGGGCTATTCATAGACCTTCGTTACATCACATTAACACACTGCTCTATTTTGCGCTCATGACTCTGAGCCGGTCAGTCAGAGACTCCTAAAGGTTACTCAGGTTAAATGGTATTTGATTAAAATCAGGAGATTTCCCACTCCCGTTTCCCAGGGTTGCTTCAGCCTGCTGGGAATAGAGGGAGAAAAGTAGGCTGCATCATGTGTGTCTTCCCATGTGAGGTGATGGAGGAGCAAAAAGGGACCCTGTACATGTGTGTGTGTGTGTGTGTTGGTAAATAAAAAAGCTTGCCACTGTTTATCAAGCCACAGCAAATCCAATTAGCCCATGGCCTGCCTCCCAACCCTATTAACCTGCTCAGCTGTGAGAGCACTCAGCAGCGCTGCCAATATCTCATTTCTCCCGCCGCCGATAAGATCGGCTCCAGATATTCAATGGGTTTCACTTCAGCTCGCAGGCCTCAAGACTCAGCCGAGCAGCCCTTGCCGGGTCTTTGTCTTTGGGCCGTCCATCTGGCTTTCTTCTGCCAGAACGACAAACGCCGTCTTCCGGAGAGCGGCAAGAACCAGGCGAGAAAACGAGCCGTCAGGACAGTAAGTCTTGGAGATCAGGCACAGGCAGCGTCTGACAGGAGAGAGACTGATTTTTCTTATCATGGTCGGCCCACAAAGGCCCAGGCCAGGCCCGGGTGATTAGCATTCCTCGCCGGAGATGTGTCAGCTCGCTTCTATCACACAGACAGATTGAGCCTTTCACTCAGACCGGCTGCTGACTGACACATGGCCCGGCCAGGAGGACAACATTGTTATTTGAGTTCAGAAATCAATTTGTATCAAATGTACACTGTAATTTATTTGTTGGCTTTGAAGGAAACCTGGCTAAGATAAATGGGAATGGACTGTTTTCTTCTTCTCCTCTCGGCCGTAGCCGAGCTGATAAAGTTCTTGTGAAACCCGTGATAGTTCCAGTCAGAGCCAAAGTGACAAAACACGTTTAAAGTTGCGCAGTGATCTCTAAATCTCAAAAAGAACACCTTGTTGGACATGATAGAACATTTCTACCTTTTCCCTCCCCGCCGTCACGGCACCGCTGACATGCAGCTTTAGTCGTTTTATATTTATTTTTATTTTTTTCTGCTGACATTTTCTTTATCTGCCTCATCTCATGGGGAGAGATGTTTGTAGAATTTTTTTTTTTTTCTCGACTCCATCCCCGGCGAGTCTCCTAGCTCAGAGATCAAGATGTTCTTTCAGGATTAAAAAGATTCATTTCAGCCTCTCATGTATCAAGCCTCTGAAACAATATTCATATGCTGCGATATGTTTTCCAGATCATGCCGATCTGTATTTTAGATGTTTGCTGCATGTGTGATTTGCAGTGTTTATCCTGTTTAAACATACTAGTGAAATATTGGATCAATACCATGCTTAATTCATCATTTTTTATATATTTTTTTTCCTATTAATATACTTTTTTTTTCTACTTTAATCAAACTGAACCTATACTTTATTTTTAGATGCCAGGAAGTCTGTCTCTGTGAAAGCTAGTGAATGGACAAAGACAAACCGCAAGACAGATAACAATAAAAGTAAGCAATTGCACCAAATATTTATCATACTAGCTTTCCTTCATGAGGCCAGGTGATCTTGTGCTTCACAATTAGTGATTTCAATCCCATCTAAACTGAACATTTAAGTGTGAAGTGTACTAACTCAGCATCCGGGTGCTTATCTTCATTCAGTCTGACCTTTACTAAAGCTAATACCGTGCTGTGCTGCTGAGCTCTCCTTCATTATGGATTTAGACCTCATAATCAATATTTTGGGCAAGATAAGTTGAGGATGCAAATCCTGTTGGCATGCCATCTGATAATAAAAATGAAATCGGTAAAGACAGTCTGATCACAGAACAGCCACTGTCTCTAATTGCTCATATTAATTACTTAATTTCATTAATAATGCATGCACATTTTTATGTTGTTGAATATTCTGTGTTTCAGTAGGTTTTCTGATGAGCAATGCATGCAATATATGATGTGTATTATAATTCCATACTCAAAACTATTTCATATAATTTTTTAACATATATAACCCCCCCTTATACATGTCAAGGATGTCTATTTATATATTTTATTGTGTAATGTGTAGCAACCAATACATGTCAACAATACATATTACTTGATATATATTTTAATATATGAAAAAAAAAATCTAATTTCTAACAGGCTTCATATTTTATTAGTGCCGTCCAACGATTAATCGCATGCAAAATAAACGTGCTTTTATTTTACATTATATATGTATGTGTACTGTGGATATTTATTGTGCATATACAAATACACAAACATACAGTATATATTTTGACAACATGTATATGTATACATTTTTATATTCCGTTATGCATATATATATATATTGGATGTGAACAATCACGATTAATCGTTTAACATCACTAATGCTTACACAATATTATATTTCTCATATCAAAATGCGAATGTAAACTGATGAACTGCAAAGATGAAAATATCTTTTGCTAACAAATTCTAATACGGCATTGATTTCCTGTTTTGCTTTGTACGTAAACTTTCTATATTTATGCAAATGCAATCAGCATAAAGTGCTCCCTTCTCTTTCATTTGTTCTATCACAAACATCTGTGGAGGAGAGCTAGTGCAGCCTAATTTAATAAACTATGGAAAACACACATCCATGTAAACACACCCTGAGTCTTTTTACAAAACGTAGAGAAACAAATTTTCATCTCTTCTCGCAAAAATAAGATCTATGAAGACGTCCGACTCTATTAGACGCTCGAGTCAGAGTAGCATCTCTCTCTCTCTTCCACAGAGCTGGAGAAAAAAAAAAAACAGGTGGTTATCGGAAACACATCAAATATGTGCTGAGCCTCTGGCTTGACACTGGAAGCTTTCTTAGTTCATTTCTTCATGGGGGCCAAAAGCATGCTGTCCTGAATTGGAGTCCAAACGCAGATATGCAAATGCCCTCAAAAGGAAGACCGATTGAAAAAGGATGTCTCTGAGGCTCAAAGCGGCGTACTCTAAAGCTAAACAAGATTAGGAAAATTGAATCATTTCAAAAGCTGTGGGCAGAATGTAAACTTGTTAGCGTTCTAATCCTTAGGCCAGGTGACCGGTTTAACGTCTATCTACACGTCGAAGAGAGATGGCCACGAGAGCCCAGCGCCGCAGCCGGTTTTACTGAAATGAAATAACAGGCCAGCTCATGTTCTTCAGAGAAGAGCGAGCTCCGCTTTCATTTGTAACCTTTCTGTATCAGCCGGACTCCAGTCGCCCAACACACAGTTTCCATCCTGTTCGACATAATTCACTTTCTGCGGACCAGATGTTGTGCTGAGACTTCTCAAATGTTTTCGGGAAGAAAAAGCTCGAAGAAGGAACCTCAAACTGATCATTTATTGTGATAGTTTGTACGTTTCTCCTTGTGTCTACACGGCCTTTGTGAACCGCGTTAACTCTTGCAGCGCTGGGAACGGCCAGCTCGCTCACTTCCTGTTGTTTATCTTCATCATTCCAGCTCCATGAAGCCCAACCATGTTTGTTTTCACAGCACATATACTTCCCTACATTTTATTAATTCTAAACTTATTACTGGTCGTTTATTTGTTCCCTTATCGAGTTACAATGCTCCTGAAAACCCCATAACACCACATCCTCTCTAAACACGACCGCTCCGAGGTTTCTAGATGCAGAAAATTCATATTCTTCAAATCCATTTTTTGGGTAAGCTAAGTTGACGCAAATACTGTTGGCATCCCATCTGATAAAAATGTGAAATCAGTAATGAGAGTCTGATCACAGACCGCACAGAACATCACTGTGTCAAACTGTCATCTTAATTAGCCTACATAATTCTTTTAATAATGCATATGCATTGTTATTATCTTGTTGCATATTATGTTTTTAAATAGGTTTTCTGATGAGAAATATCTGCCGTACATTGCCATTAATCTCAATCAAACAATAGTTGGGTTAAGTAAAAAAAAAAAAAAAAAAAAAAAAAAATATATATATATATATATATATATATATATTAAATAGAGTATTTATATTAAATATTAAATATCAGCTTTTGCAAAAAACTCTTTACAAAAGAAAGTTCTTCAGATAATAATAAAATAAAGTAATAAAATAAAATAAGAAAGAGATGGTTCTTTAAACTTTGACTCAAGAGTTTTTTGGTTGAACCAAAAATGGTTCTTATATGGCATCACTGTGAAGAATATTTTAAGCCCTGTATTTGACAGGACAGTAAACAGAGCTTTTGTGCTATCCAAGCTCCTCAGATTCTCTGACCAGTGCTGAGAGTTCATGGGTGACCAATTTCTGCTATTATTTGTCCCATACACATACAGTACGAACAGAGAATTATTACTAATTGTTTTAGTAGGCTCACAACACGACAAAATAAATGCATGTCTTAAAAGCATGGTGAAATATTAAATATTTACATTGTAAGTGTTTGTGTGTGTGTGTGTGTGTGTGTGTGTGTGTACTTAATTGTGCTTGGAAAGAGTTGTGAAAGTGTTTCTTTTTATGCCAGACAGTGGTCTTTTATTTCATTAATATTATTTTGCAAGTCAGTAAAAAAAAAAAGAAAAAAAGAAAAAATTAACAGAATTGAGGTGCATTACAAACGCGCATTTCAGTAACAATGTCATAAATTTGCACAATCTCTCAAAAGACTCATGAGGTCTTATTTGTCCTTTTGGAGCTTGACACTCATGACTATGAACTTGCAAAGAGCAGCATGATGTTGCCTCAAATATTCTCCTTTTTGTGCTCCGCAGAAGAAGAAACATATTACTGAGAAATGACTGAATGACCTGTTTTGTTTATGAGTATTTTTCTCCAAAGTTAGCTTCTGAAGTCACAAAACATCCGAACCTTGAAGTCTAACACCACATCTTAGGTTTTTAACTGAATGTTTGCAGCGAGCAGAATAAGGGCACGGTCTCAGTGATTTACAGTAATTGTACAGTAATGTGCTGCTTATGGCTGTATAAAGCACTGGCACTACAGGGTGACTATAGCATTTAATCAGCTGGGAAACTCTTTCAATATGACCTTTTGTACTTTCTATTCATAGCAGCATGAGATCTGTGCCATATTAACAGCGCAGCGATCTCTTTCCTGCTCCGATCTCCAATGTCTTTGTGGGAAATAAATATTGAGCAGTCTCGCAGATCTCTGAACATGTGTACAGTCATACTCACCCTAACAAGCCCGTTATTGGTATCATTAGTGATAGAAACTTCCTCTTTTTAATCCAAGAGCATTCACGTTTAAGCTGATCGGTGCGGTTACATTCTGCACTGGTACACTAAATCTCCATGACGTGTTGTAGAGACGCCATAAATCTTTCATTATAAGGACTTAAGCAGCATTCGTGACCTGACAACTGGGGAACATGATCACAAAATCCAATCGCCATGTAATGTGTCGCTGACCTCTCTTGTCTCCGTTTGTCAGGGACACGAGCTAGCTTTACTGCCACGACTCTTAAACGCTATGCTAACTCCTAAACATGAGCTGCAGGATTTATTTTGGCCTAAATGTACTTGTGAAGCACCTTACCGCAAATCCAGACCATCAGATTTACGGCATAGAGGGATATATATTTAGGGGCGGGTTAAAAGGTGAGTGTTGCTTAACTTGATAATTTTCTCTCACAAATTATGTCCATTCCTGGTGGATAAGACACTGACTTTTGTTATTTTAGTTTCATTTTATTTATTATTATTATTTTAGTTACTTTTTATTAATGTTTTAAATTTGCGTTTATTTCAGTTATTTATTATTATTATTATTATTTATCAATTAATATTTGTTCAATTTTGTTTTAGATTTAAGTAAGTTTAGTGCTTAACCTTATTTATTTTTCATCTAATATTTAATTTAATTTTATCGCAGCTTCAGCTTTATCGCAACTAACAAAAATGTTAACAATAACAATCCTGATTATCTCAAATGTTTTGTTTCTAATGCTTTCCACTCAATTTTCCCTTAACTTAATAATAATTAAGTTAATAATGCTGAGATTAAGCAAAAACTAATGAATGTGATTTCCATCATTAAAAAAAGTTTCACACATGAGAAGTCTTCACAACTTGCATTAATTTAGCTCATTAAAACAAATATTAAATACATAATAAAAAAACATATATGCAATTAAACACTTTTTTTCAGTTTTATGTAGTTTTATGTCTGTTTAATATTGTTTAGCTGAAATAATTTGTACAAAAAAGTTAATTATATTTATATAATATAATTTAAGGCAGCAGCTGAATTTAAGATTTAAGCTACATGGTAAAAATGACCCATCGCTGAATAAAGGATCTGTTCAAAAGGACTCAATATGATGATTTTACTTCATGAAATCTTCAGTCTGGTTTGTTAATTTGTGTCTCGAACCCCTGTGTGTCATTGATTGTTGACTATTAGTGGACATGTGATGCAGCAGAAGTGATGAAATAGACCGTATTAAAGGACCTCCCGATCTTGTTCTGGGAATTAATGGGAAGCACAATGTGCTCTTCCTAATTAATTAGATTAGCGGTTATTAAAGAAATTGGTGACAGTGAGTCAAACTCCAACACCTTAGTCTGCTCCTGAGGATTTCTTGCTAATATACTGCCTTTCTTGAAAAGATTAATTTGGACAAATGCGTTGACGGTGCTGCTGTGAATGAGCCTCAGCGCAGATGGGAAAATAAGCTGTTTTAGCTCTTCATTAAAAACACAATCCCACACAATCTCGAGGGTGGAATAAGACACATCTCCATTAAGTAATTAAGTCACGGCAGGATGGAGATCACTTTAGGAGCAGAGCTGGAAATCACTGCTGTCATATGAGATGGCGATATAGTCACGCCTCGCAGCAGATCCCTCATGATCTCACCATCTTCTGACTTACCTCGGGATCGCAGAAGATTATTAGCTAATAACTCAAACAAATGCTACTGCTGGAAAACAAAGAGCTTCACAGTGGTGTCGGAACGGCCTGAGCTGCTGCTGAAGACCCAGATAACTTCTAGTTCTGCTAAAAGATCAAGGGAACGTCTGAAGGGACAGTGCTGAGGAAATATCTCAGCTCATATGTGGTCCATTTCTCTCCAGCAGACAGTGAGGTGAGACACAGAGATTAGCCAAACCTCTGTGTCCTTGAGTTTACTTTTAGTCTGCTTTTTTATGTACTTCTCAGAAATGATCTTAAAATGACATATAAGTATACTTGACTTAATAAATAAAATCAAGTGAAGAAGAAACCAAAACATCTGATGCTTTCACATGTTATCTAACACCGTCATCAGACATAAAACAGCATCAAAACGTTATGGAATAAAATGTCGACTGATGAAGAGATAATAATAATAAAGTCTGTCAAGCTATGGGGTGTTGATCGACGTCTTGACTATCATTCTGAATCCAATTCATAGACTTTTTTTTTACTTTTTGTTTAAATTGTTGTTTATTTCTTTATTTTTATTCATGAAATGTATCCACGTTCAAGTATTTAAGAAAAGAATGAATAAAGCAAGAATAAAATGTTTTTGTTTACAAGCAGATAACTTGTTCTTTCTTATGATGTGTTGTATGTTCAGATATGCAAATAAAGTCAGGATGAATGGGCATTAAAAGCAGAGGTTATGTCAACTTTAGCGAGCAATGCGCCGTGACCAACACAGATTTTTCGTTCCGTGCCCCTGGAAATACGGTCCCACATGTGGGATTTAGAACGTTAGAACAGATTGTTCATGACATGGTAAGCAAGTTTGTGAATATTTTAAATAAAAAAGGAAAAACTAAATAAATGTGATCCATCTGTCTTACAGTTGTATTGCACTTGCGGTGTGTCACGTGACAAGCAAGACGAGTCTCCACGGAAACCGTAAAGGTGAACGTTCTAAATAATAGTCGCCTAAAAAAAAAACTCACTCTGGGGGGACCGCTGGAATATTTTAAACTCTACTCTGAAAGGGTCAATCATGGCCATGGCTTGATTGATGTCTTGGTAAACTGCATACATATAATCTGGTGAGAATCAAAAAGGGTGACGAAGTGGAAGACAGCCTTCATCACGCATTCAGGGCACTACGAATATCTTGTTATGCCCTATGGGCTTGTAAACGCACCTTCAGTCTTTCTGAGTTTCATGCAGGAGATCTTCAGAGACTATCTATATCAGTTCCTGGTTATCTACATCGACGATATACTAATCTACTCCCGAAACTTTCAAGAACATCAAGAACATGTGAGAAAGTGCTCGCAAGACTCCGTGAGTACCAACTATTTCTGAAAGCTGAAAAGTATACATTCATCAAACCACTGTACAGTTCCTAGGGAACCACATTGACCAAACCGGCGTACGGACGGATGAAGGAAAAGTGGATGCTGTCACCTCCTGTCCCACACCAACCTCCATAAAAGAACTCCAAAAATCGAGCCGATGCTTTTTCCAGGTTGTATACCAAAGAGGAGGAATCTGAAACTCCAGAACCAACCAGACTCTTCGTCAATCCCATCCAGTGGGTTACTCTACCAGTTGTCTCCGAACCCAACCCTGAAACTCCGCCGGGCTGTCCAAACAATCTCCGTTTTATTCCACCAACAGAAGGGATACCCCTCATCCATGCATCAAATACCTCACTGGGCACTGGGCACCTCGGGACCAACAGAACTCTTTCACTCCTTCAAGATCATTTCTGGTGGCCCGGGATGGAGCAAGATGTGCAGAGAGGGTGGCGGGAATGTGCCATGTACAAAACACCACATCTAACATCTGACAAACTTCTTCCACACCTGTTACCTAACCGCCCCTGGTCACACTTAGGAGTGGACTTTATTACTGACCTACCTCCCTCCAGCCCCCACTATTCCCCTGGTCTGGATAGCCATCGGACGTACCATATGTGGATTACTGGTTCCGGGAGAGTGAGAGAGTCTGGGACGAGGCACACCATCATCTCCAGAGGGCAGTGCGCAGACATGCTGCAAGACTTGCTGCAGACCGTTGTAGATCAGAGGCTCCCAACTATCAGGTTGGACAGAAAGTATGGTTATCTACCCGGGACATCCGTCTACGCCTGCCCTGCCGTAAACTCAGTTCCAGATTTGTTGGTCCCTTCCAAATAGTGGAGCAGATCAATTCAGTCACTTTCCGTCTCCAACTTACACAATACCGGATTCATCCTACTTTCCATGTTACACTGTTTAAACCATTTCACGATCCTGTTCTTCCTTCCTGAGAGAGCCTGGTGTTGAAGAGGAACCCCTTCCTCCTCTGTTGGACACAGAGGAAGGAACCATCTACAAGGTCTCTTGTATCATCAACTCCCGATGTCGTGGTTGTCAGCTGGAGTACCTGGTAGACGGGGAAGGATACGGTCCAGAGTAAAGATCTTGGGTTTTACAGGGGACAATATTCTTGATTCAACCCTTATGGAGAAATTTCACTCTTGTCATCCTGTTCTGGAGGAGGGGGTAATGTCACAGACCAGGCTCCACCCTCACCTCCACACAACGTTCACCATCACCAGAATACTAATCACCTGTCACCAACACCTGCAGCCAATCCAGTCAATCATCAGTCACCATACAAAAGCACACGCCACACATCACTCAGCGTCTGAGCTCATCAATACTAAAGTGGACTAACTTCAGGCAAGTTCTAACTCTACTAGTTATACTTACCTGATTACTTACCTCTATCTCTTCTCCGTACTCCTGCAGAGTTCACTTATGAGTATACTACTATTACACTGATGTTTGTACATTTATTACATAAAGTATACTTAAAAATATACTTGTGCATTACTTAATTATACTTAATAAAATAAACTTGAAGTATAGTACTTGTTGGTCAGGGCAGTCTTTATTAACTTGCTCAGCTTTAAGGGGTGAGGAGATGAGATTTCTTTCCATATTTTGATATAGTTGCTTGCTTAATACATCCTGCGAGTTTCATAACTTAAAATGTTCTCATCATCAGAAAAAAAAGCATTAATTTACTAACCCTCAGACACGTCAGTTTTTTTTTTTTTGCATAAACACACCTCCAGAGTGTTGTCGTAGGCCCCGCCCACTGTCCCTAAACTCGACGAAACACACAAATTCCACTTTACATCTGTACTTTTGTGAAAGGCTGGACATCTCACATCTCGTCTTCATGCTGATGGTCTCAATCCGTGTGTGAATGGGGTCAGTCTCACATGTGTTTTGCTTTTCCTTGTAAGAAGGGTCCGGCGGGGGTCATGTGCCTGACACTGAGTGTGATCTGACCAGTCTGTCATTAGTGTGTGCAGTCTCACTGTGGCTGGCCGGAGGAGGCCTGTGAAGCAGGATCAGTTTCCTTGCGTCGCTGCCCGGGGCTTGTGTTACCTGCCTCATAAAAGTAGCTCTTGTTTCAGTGTCACCCCGCTTTGTCTGAGTACCCAGCTAATCTGTCAGGCTGAGCTCGCAGGCAAATTCTTCCACAGAGTAACACAAACAGTTAGAAATTCTCAGGACGCCTGAAATGACCTGTCAGTGATGACCGTCAGCCTGAGCTCTGTGTCTTCCATTGTTTCTTCAGCAACTCTTTTGACCCCCAGTATTAATCTCTGTAACCCTCAGTATTACGTCTTTTTGAACCTGAAACGTTCTGTGTGTTGAATTGAATTGAATCGAAATGTTTACAGTAAAAGTGAGACTAGAGTCAACACTCCCTAACTTTTAAGCATTTAAATGTATTATTGTTAATTATATATATATATATATTAATATACATGACCAAAAATATTGGCACCCTTTTAGTTCTAAAAGTCCATCTCCAGAGATCTTAATGTTTCTGTGTTTACTGCACAATATCATTAAGAGGTTCACAGCCCATGGCACTGCAGCTAACCTCCGTGGATGTAGACAGAGGACAAAAGTAATGAAAAAAATACAACACAGGATTGTTTGAATGGTAGATGAAGAACCCAGATTAACTTCCAAACAAGTTCAAGCTGATCTGCAGACACAGGGTCAGCTCACCATCTGAATGAAAAGGGATGCTATGGTAGGAGACCCAGGAGGACACCACTGCTGACACAAAAGAAGAACAAGAACAAAAACAAGACTGGACTTTGACAAAACCACAATTCTTCTGGGAGAAAATACTGTGGACATTTTTGAAAAAAAAAAAATTAAAGCTTTTTGGTAAAGAATCATAGCACTGTTTACAGAAAAATAAATGAGGCCTTTAAAGAAAAGAACACAGTCCTTACAGTCAAACATGATGGAGGTTCAGAGATGTTTTGATTTGCTGATTCTGGCACTGGTAGCCTTGACTGTGTGAACGCTATCACGAAATCTGACTATTACCAACTTATTTTGGGGCACAGCGTAGTGGCCAATGTCAGGAAGCTGCGTCTCCACCAGAGGTCATGGGTCTTCCAGCAGGACATTGACACCAAACACACTTCAAGAGGCACTCAGAAATTATTAGAAACACTAGAGAGTTCTTAAAATGGCCAGAAAGGAGTTCAGGTCTGAATCCATTTGAGAGAAGGCTTCGTTCAAATCTGAATGATCTGAAGCATTTTGCAAAAGAAGAGTGGTCCAAAATCCCAGTAGAGAGGAGTAATAAACTTGTTTATGATTACAAGAAGTGACTGATTTCAGGTTTTTTCCCCAATGGGGGTGCTATGAAATATTCAGTTAAATATTCAGTCGCTGATAATTTTGTCCAGTGCGGTTTTTGGGTTCTGCGTAGAACAGATTTGACTTTTCTTCTCTGTTTTTCTGTGGGTGCAGAAACAAGGTAACTAAATAAATAAATCAAATAAATATGAGTACCAAAACATTTAGCAATTTTCTGAGAGAGGACTCATTTTCTGACAGAATTGCAAGGGTGCCGATATTTTTGGCCACGACTGTATATAGAGTAAAAATAATATTTGTTCATTCATTTAACACTTTAGGGTTTGTATTTCTACAAAAAAAAAAAACATTCAAAAAATAAGAAGTGTGTCAAGCCCCTAATTAGGAACATTAAGCAAATGTCTGAAATTCTTCTGAAGTGTAATAGAAACTATTATAAACTCAGAGGACGGGGATTGTTTCCATTGTCTCCATTGTTTCTGCTGGAGCTCCTCTGACCTTCAGCATTGATCTTTGCCCATTGTGTGTCTCTCTCCTCTTGTCTTTTTCTCCTTCTCTTTAACTAAATCTGCACCTTTGTAGTTGCGTTGTGGATCCACACAGAGAACTCGTCTTTAGTCTTTAGTGTTTTTGCCAGATCTCTGACAGCTCAGTGGGACCTGGGGAAAGAGGTCATGGAGAACTACGCCGAGGAGCAGAAGGACCTCAGATTTCATCATGTTCTCTGAGAAAGACTGCACTGGAAGCTTCAGACCTGTTTGATCCGCAGTGCTCTCAACTCATCATAAATGCGCTCGCACACGAGCAGAGAGCCGTTAATGTGACTGTAGAGCTGGATGGGCTGCAGGGTTTGACTCTGTGAGGACACACATGTAATGATCATCATCTGGTGTCATAGCTCTTGACAATCTTCCAGCTTAAAGCAAAAACACAGTTGTGAGTTGCATGACACTTTCTTGTGTGTAGAGCGAAAACATTAGGATCATAGGATAGACTTCTGAAATGGCAATTGTGTTTTTCTTCTGATGTTATGTGCGCATTGTTTAGAAGTTTGGGATCAGTCATGTTTCAGAGGGAAGTCTCTTTCCTGCTCAGCAGGGCTGCATTTATTTGATCAAAAATACTGTAAACCAGTAAAATATTATAACAATTTAAAACAGCTGTTTTGTATGTGCATATATTGTAACCTGTAATGTACTTCTGTGATGTTCAGCTGTATTTTTTAGCATAATTTCTCCAGTCTTCAGTATCACATGATCCTCCAGAAATCATTCTAATATACTGAAAAAAAGATCATTATCGACATTGAAAACGGTTGTGCTACCCAGTATTTTCATAGAAACTGCTACGTTTTATTTTTCAGAATTCACAGATGAATAGAAAATTTAAGAGAACAGCATTTATTTGAAAGAGAAACCTTTTGTAGTTTTTACTGTCACTTTAGATCAGTTCGATATGTCCTTGATGAATAATTATTATAAAAAAAAAATAATAAATAAAATCTTTGAAAGTTAGTGTAAAAATTTTACATTTATTTCCCCCCCATGCCACAGGACCAATAAAATGATGCAGAATCTTGTTCTCTTTTGCATATTCAGATATTTGTCCAATCAGAATCTCTCTAAAATAATGAAAATTCCATCTGCATCTAAAGAGCGACAAAATGTTCATGACTCTGACATAAGTTAAATACCTCAGCACAGGAAAGAAAATTACTTTGGTCACACTTTACTTTAAGCTCCAATTTTACTATTAACAAACCACAAACTGCAACTTTTGCCTTTTAATAAACTCAGTTTGCTGCTTATTAATACTTTTTGCGGTAGTTGTTTTGTTTAGGTATTGGGTATGATTAGAGATGTAGAATATAATCCTGCAGAAGGTGTTTTATAAGTACTAATAATCAATCAACCAATTTGTTAATAATAGGCTAATAACCTAGTAGTTAATAGTAATAATTTGTCCCAATGCTAAAGTGCTATCATGGAGAGCTAAAAACTAAAAACCCCTGATTCATGAGCACAAAGGCAGTGGATGTGATGGGAAGGGCTGATGCTGACTGATCTGAGAGCTCAGTAAATATGGAGTCCATCAGTCTTTCTTTCAGCACCAGTGTTATTTGCTCTCTCCTCACCCATCCCACCAAACCAGCCAATGGCAAGCACTAATTACGATTGGGATGCTTTCAATTATCTAGAAGGAGTGGTGACAAATCACAGACCCCGAGTTGTCTTCCTATTACACGCCTCCTATGAATTGTCCTGCTGATGACCTTCTAAATAAAGGAGACAGGGAGAGTAAGAAGACACCTTCCACTGGACTCACCCGACCTGGGGCAAAGCCGGCTCAGTCATCAACACTTCAGCATTAATTGTCTCTGTCTGTCTTTTACTTTCCCGCTTTCTCTCTTAGAGCCACCTGACGCGAAACATTCGTCAGGTGGAGCGCTAAAACTCCCTGTGGAAGAGAGAATAATAGAAATCATTTGTTCAGCTGCTGTTGGGAGATGATGCAACACAAACAAACTGGATGTGGAAAAATGTGCTTTGAATAATGTACTTATTCTCATATTTACTCAGTGAAGCATTTCAGTTGACACTCGTAGATTATTAGAGGCAATAATATTAATAATGATGCTGTAAAATATGAGTAATGTTTGACAAAAAAAAAAAAAAAACTTTATATATATATATATATATATATATATAAATATATATAGTTAAATTTTATTTATTATTTT
>JAUMHR010000047.1:15009124-15023617 GCA_032361145.1 Enteromius fasciolatus | reverse complement strand
CCAGCACACCTGGCTCTTTCCAGCCACACACCACCACACAGAGCTCCACCCACCCAGGAAGCAGCACACCCGGCTCCGCCCATCCAGGAACCAGCACACCTGGCTCTTTCCAGCCACACACCACCACACAGAGCTCCACCCACCCAGGAAGCAGCACACCCGGCTCCACCTATCCAGGAAGCAGCACACTCGGCTCCACCCATCCAGGAGCCAGCACACCTGGCTCTTTCTAGCCACACACCAGCACACACAGCTCCACCCATTCAAGAACCAGCACACCAGGCTCCACCCATTCGGGAACCAGCACACACAGCTCCACCCATTCAAGAACCAGCACACCAGGCTCCACCCATTCAAGAACCAGCACACTCAGCTCCACCCATTCAGGAACCAGCACACCAGGTCTCAGCTGTGCAGCAACCACTGCGGGGTCCACAGCAACGTAAAAGACTACAAAAAATTAAAGGTGCGTTTTAGTCTATGTACAGCATGTTTTGTACAGGCATCTTACCCCTGCATAATTGTCATGAAGTTAATGTGATTTTTGTAAACCCTCCAAACACTATTGATTTATTATAGATCTGATCCAGAATTGTAATTATACTGTATGTCTAGATACTATATTATTTTATTGTTTTTTTAAATAATAATGTAATTGATGGTTCTTTACACATCCCTGCTTCATGTAATTGGAATGCTGCAAAGTTAAAGTCCCAGTGTAAAGAATACCAGTGTAAAAGATATCTGCCTTTGTGGCAAGCAATGGAAAATATAAACAGTCCATTAGGAGACACAACATAAAGAAGGAATGGCAAAGAAAAAATATTTTAAATAGAACCCTAACCCTGCAGCCTTTGATACTCCTGTGGTTCTCAAATCTTACTAGGATGAGCTAAATGTGCTAATGACAAACAGTGGAAAAAATGCATACCTGTGTGGATTGTGAATTGATTCCTTCCTATTGTGGACATTGGTGCAAATAATATATTCCTTACAATTACAGATTGCCCTCACAATCGGCTTGAAATGTTCCCAGTCCGTGAAATAATAAAGACAAGGAAAAGAAAGGTAGGACAATGACTAACTGGATGACAGTGTTTCCTCTCAATTAGTTAAATAATGCTATTGGAATTTTAAAAACCTTAATGAAGTTAAATTTCACTTTAAATGCAGTAACAAACATGTGATTAAAAACAAGGTAAGGAAAGGCTAATTTATTTATATAGCACATTTCATACACAAAGGTAATTCAGAGTGCTTCACAAAAAAAGATAGTTGAACAATCATAAAAACAATGATCAAAACAAAAAATGTAAAAACTGATTGATTTAATTATTTAAAAATAATTGAAAAATTTATTAAATTTAAGATTAAAAACAGAAAATGATTATACATAGTGCAGTCAGTTCGGACGAAGCACAGTGCTCATTCAGTAAATGCGCAGCTAAACAGATGAGATTTGAGTCTAGATTTAAACTTGGCTACTGTTTCAGAACATTTGATCTCTTCTGGAAGCTGCTTCCAACTACAGGCGGCATAATGGCTAAAAGCAGATTCCCCTTGTTTTGTGTGAACCCTTGGTATTTCTAACTGATTCGATCCTAATGATCTGGGTGCTCTGTTTGGTTTATATTCAGTGAGCATATCTGCAATGTATTTTGATCCTAGGCCATTGAGTGATTTATAAACAAGTAAAAGTACTTTAAAATCAATTCTATATAAAACTGGGAACCAGTGTAGGGATCTGAGGACTGGTGTGACAATGCTTTTATCGCTTTTACTATTTATCCATAAAACAAACATTACCCCTAAAGACACCCACCCCCATCCACCCTTAAAAAAATACAAGAAAAACACTGGATGACATTCCATCCATATTTATCTAACTGTAATTACTTAATGTTATTATGGCAAAATGCTGTTGTGTAAGTCACAACATTGAGCTGTATAAGTAGGCATCCTGTAAATACCTTTAGCTTGAAGTGTCAGTTAAGGATCTTATAAGATTACTATGATTCAAAATATACAGTATATAATCTGTCAACAATTTTCACTCCTTGTTAAAGTACAACATTTAAATAACATACAGTAATACAATCTTTGTCTTGCCACAGGGGAGGACAGAACATCTTTATGACTGGCAGCCCTGCACAATGTGGTATGTTAAATAGTTTTTGGTTATGTATGATTGCATTCATTTTATTATTGGGCTCTTGGATCTCACTTCCATTCACACACCAATGTGTCCCTGAGCACGCAGAGGTGTGCAACTTTTGACATAAACTGCATTTGTAAGTCGCTTTGGATAAAAGCGTCAGCTAAATGAATGTAATGTACTGTTGTAATTTGTGGGGATTGTTGACAAGTCATTGTCTTGGGTAGAGATTTTTATAGAAAAATTGTAAAAAATCATCAAAAATGAAAAATCATTTTACAACCATGTTTGGTCCACCTGACAGCTGTATTGTGCCTATCTACATCTTTTTGCACAATTATCTAGTTTAGTTTATTTTTCCATGAGCAACAGTTATTCTAACACTGACATACCATAATGACCATGATGTTTTATATCTTGTTTTAAAGTAATCTTGTGCACATGGAAACCAGATACACCAGAATGATAATGACTTAATTACTACAAGACCTTATTCCAACTCTGGCACAGCTCTAGTGTGGAGATAGGTCTTGCTATGCAAAACTACTGTAGGTTAACAGTTACATAATTGTGTCGCCTCGTCCCCACTCTGGAACAACAGATTCTTGATGCACTAAGTATTGTAAAACAGTAAATGCTACAATCATGATAATCAATTCATTGTGTATTATACTTACTAATTCTCCTTCAACTTCCCTCTCTTTATTTATTTGTTTTTCTCAGTGGAAAGACCTGGCCTCCATCCTGGCAGCCAGCCTGATTCGCATCCCATGCAGCCTGCAAATATGCAACATACAGTACATTGCAAGAATGCATTTTTTCCCTTGCTCTTGTTAAGTGTATTTTCTTTACATGTTTTTTGTTGTCCACTTGTATTGTTCCATAGCATTGTCATGTTACATCAGCTAAGCAGTTTGAAATGTTTAAGTTTAATATTCTTCATGTTTTTTTCTTTAAGAATGTTACAATCTCTTTTATCTGTGTGGATTCAATAGTCAACAAACTGAACATTTCTTAAACTTAAAGGACCCCTATATGGATTGTTTTGTGGCCAACAAACCATGGAAAAGTTACAGTTGATCATATTTTGACTCAGACAAGCTAAACTATTTGGAACAACTGATCCTTTCACAACTACTAAATTGTTAATTCCACTGATAACACACACTTGGAGTGCTTTATTGGGGGACATAGCTCTGTATCGAAGAGGACACTGTTTCGTTTAAGATTTCAGATTAAATAACCTCCGCCACAAATTAAACTAAATGAACAACTTCCCATTTTATTCACAGTCTTCGAAATGCCTTAATTTTTATGAGCAATCTTTTATCCTCTTGTGCTAAATTACTGTATCGTAATTAACTATGAAATCATGCCATATCCTAATTTGCATAACGTACTGTTTGGAATAACCCTATGTACTGCAGTTACTCACCTTGAAGCTGATTGTGTGTTGACAATGTAAAAAAACTGTTTAAAGTGAATGAAAATGTACATTTCACAAACTTTAATTTACAATCTTAAATAAAGTTTTTGGTACTACATTTTCTTTTTCATTTGCCATTTCTGCCATTCTGAAGAAAGTAATGTATACCTGTATAACAACAAGGACAAGAGAAAGGAAATTATATTTACATATTAACACATTTAGGAGTAATTTGTAGCCTTATATTAGTAAGTTAAATACAATGTATAAGTATGCACTGTAAATGTTTAAATTTAACATGGGTGTTTTTCAGGTCTGTCCATATATCATTGACTATGACTATGCAATTTACTAGCAACTTGATCCTTACTAACACAATGCAATATTGTGTAAGTAAGCTACTGATAACATTACTAAGCACACAGGAGCAATTGTATTTAAGTCCTGGTGGCCGGACAAACATTTTGAAATTCTTAAACAATCTACAAATCAAATGCATAAAGTTTGCTTTTTTCAAATAAACATAAATTTAGTGTAATATATGCTTTGCATGTAGTTACACATTATGATATTCGTTTGATATGTTTTTCTACGGAAACCTTACTTTGCAAACCGGCAGGAAAAACTATGATGCTGATTTGTTTCTTTTGAAGCTCTGAAAATATCAACAACTAACACAGTTTAAGTACTACTGTAGTTCGGCCGTACAAGATATTCAAGATATTCAGTGCATACATCTTTTTACGACCCTGTTCACACCCTAACTTTGCAAACAGAAAAAACTACAAATATGATACTAATTAGTATCAAGTGGGATGGCGTGGCTAGACGGATTTGTAGTTTAAAAATATATGCCTCAATTTTCTGAAATTGTAATTTGTAAATAATTATGTAAAAGTACAGTGATGGTTTAAAGGGGATGGGAATCACATTTGTGTAATAAACTTGTAAATACCTTACAGTTAAATCAAGTCTGACCCTTTTTGATAGAACCCCCTCTTGATGATTCTATTCATATGGGTATAGTCATATAGCTGAGGACAAGAGCTATTTATAACAGTTGGTCTCATGTATGTATGTAGCCCTTTTTGTTCCTGAATGACAAGCTTTCGAACATACACCAAGGTCAAGGTTTATAGGTCAATATTTCAAAACAGGAGCTATTTACAACTTCAGACTGACATATGTTACTCGAGCCCTTTCCAACTATATATTTGGTTTAGTCCTAAGAAAAAGTTTAAATTTTACCTTCTCACGGACACAGCTTTGGCTCAGGATTAGTTTACAGAGGACTTTGAGGCCCCAACCTCAACTTTTAGATTTTTTTTGTTTTGTTTTTTTAGAAATTAAGTATTATACAGGTGCTGGTCAGATAATTAGAATATCATTAAAAAGTTGGTTTATTTCACTAATTCCATTCAAAAAGTGAAACCTGTATATTATATTCATTCACTACACACAGACTGATATATCATGGAGCCTGGTTGCCTGTGTGATTGTCTTCCTTTAGGTCATGATGCTCTGGACAATGCACAATCAACTGTGACGTTTATTGTATAAGATATAATAGAGAAATCATCAATCCAGTTCTGGCCTGAATTGTATTTTACTTCATTCTGCCTAATACTGTATTCAACCATGCTGAAGATGCATGGCATGAGCTAGGTAGCTGTGAGTAGAAGTTTGCTATGTGTGTGTGTGTCTTTTCCCCTCTGTAAAAGCAGAGGATGGTCCGTTGCGTATGGAAGATCCATATTTGGTCTGTCTGGAAGACCTGGCGCCCTCATCGTCATCTTCTTCACCTTGAATTCTGCAACAAATGTTTTTAGTATGTCTAGGTTTGGACCAATTAGAAAGTGACTAATGTATTTACGCAAATAGTGACCTCTGTTAGAGTATATATCCTTATGTCTGTAAGACTGAGACTGAGCAGCCTACGAACTCATACGCAGTATCGAAGCTGACTTCTGCGGGTGAAACTGCAACTATTTTTCTTCAGTTAATTCTATCTCTAACTCCTTGATTCAACAAACACCAGTGGCCTGTTCCATAAAACAAGTTTACCAAATAAGCCAGGCTTATTTAAATTCCTCTGACTTATTTTCTAACAAATCTACTGACAATGAGCCTGACTAACCAAACCTGGCTTGTACTCTAATCTTGTTTTATGGAACAGCCCCCTGGTCATTTGGGCCTTAACTGTTGTCCCCGACAATATAATCTACAAGTTTCACTTTTTGAATGGAATTAGTGAAATAAATAAACTTTTTAATGATATTCTAATTATATGACCAGCACCTGTATGTACAGTATGTACCGCAGCCAAGCTACAAACCTTAGCACAGCCATAGTCCAAAAGTAATACATTCACACTGCTTATATTGTCAGTCTAAACCTAAAAATGTTAAATATATATATATATATATATATATATATTAAAATAATCTAAATGAAAAGAACATTTTCACATTAGTGAAGCTGGAACCATGACGTTTTTGTATGACATGACAAACAATTATCTAAATAGCTGACAGTTAAAGTTCTGCAGTACTTGTATTAACTTTTGAGTACCTTAATTTATACTCTTCATATAGTGTTTGTGTGCAAAACTCCACCTTTGTGAAGTAAATAGTAACTAAAGCAGTTGTATTAATTACAGTACTTGTGTAAATGTACGTATTTACGGCTGGGTCCACCACTGAAGGATTTAAATGGCCTATTAAGTTCACACAACAGACAATTCCATCAAATGGATTTATTACAGTGGTGCATATGCAAGACATTTTTTCATACAGTTTTACAGGATGCAAGTGAAAAATGTTTGGATTTGTCTGTCTGTATTTATGAATGTACATATAGATGTCATATAGAAAACATAAAAGAAAAACATTTGTGGTTTCAAGCTATTTGACATATTCAGTATGCTAGAACTACAAATAACTACAAAATATTATGGGTACTATATGCATATTGCAAACAAATATAAATCCACATATATTATGGAAATAACAAAGTGCATAAGTATTATACTTGTTACAATTACACGCAGACTGCCATTAAATCTTCATTAGATTTTTCCATGCAAAGATGACAATTTATTATTTAAAGCTGCAATAAGCAGTTTTGGTCTGAAACCAGCAAGCTCAAATGTTAGAAGAGATAAATAAAACAATGTTTTCAATTTTATACATTTTATTTTTATATATAAAATACAGAATCTACAAAAACATTTCAGTAGATACTTTGGTACAGCTATTTAAAAACAAAGGCAAGATTTTTTGTACAAATCTCCAGTTCCTCTGTGTTGTTTGGCAGCAGTCTTTAGGTGTCTTCTTCCTCAGACTCGGGGCTGGTGAAGCCATTGTCATCCCACTCCTCAATATCCTCCTGTATGTAAAGAAAATCACATTCCATAGAGGCTATACTGCTGTATGCATTAACAGCCTGTTTGTGTTGACTTCTAAGTGAGTGACCCCTCCGACTGAGGACACTGTTGAGCCCATGTGTAGCGTCCTCTGTCAGGTCACTGAAACCTGTAGAGGAATTGTGGAAAAAAAAAATAGAAAGAGAAAGATGACACATCAAACAAAACATGACATTTGTAGCTATTTTTGCTTTTTACAATGCTAAATTTGCAACATTACTTTTTAGTCATTATATTTACAACTTTAACATTGTGCACACTGGTGCCAAACAGCTGGTCAGCTTAGTGCCTGATCACAACTCAGTGTATAGAGCTCCCTGGAGATATACATCTATATATTTATTATCTATATATCTATATTTATATTTCAATTTATTATAAATTAATTCATGAGACTAAAATCTAAAGATTGTGTACATACTGCTGGTTTTGATGCGCTCCAAAGTCTGTCCTCTGAGTAACTCCACTTGTTGCACTTGCTTCAGAAGGTACTTGATGTGCTGAGACATCTCCTTTAACAGGATGCTCTGCTCCTCCTCCAAGCGTTTTAGCAGCATTACCTGGTCGAAGATAGATCTCTTCAACCTGAAGGTGTTGCCTTTGGTTGAAGAAAGGAATGGAACAGTGGACAAATGAATGTTTATTATTATATAACAGAATTATGTTATTTCAGAGAAATCTTTTTAGTGAAAGCAGTGGTTCTGTAGAATATAAATAATTTAAACTAAAATATATAAAATAAATAAAATATGAATAAAAGTAACAATAATATAATTTGGATGGAGAGCTTGTGAAATTGTGATGGTCAAGCATTTTATTTGCGATTACTACAGCAGAATAACATGGTGTTGATGTCACCATTCATTGTTTATGCTCCATGATAAATATTTCCATATTTTGGTATTCATGATATTTTTATTTCAGTGTATCATCCCATTCCTGTGTTGTTGAATGCCAAGTAACAAAAATGACAATGGTAAATATGGAAATGTGGTTGGAACTATTACTATATGTGAAGATCGAAAAGGGAATAAAATGTGTAAAATGTAGAGTGATGCTATGAAAATCAACTAAGAACAAGCTAAACAAGCAATTTATACATATCGTACCATCATTGTGTCTCTCCCATGGTAGGATGTATCCCTCTGTCAGACTGCAAGCCAAATCCTCGTCAATTGGATCTCCTTCCACTACGGTGTTGTATAGCAAGACCTTTTCACGAAGCTTCTTCTTCAATTCTGTCATTTTCTTTTTCTTTCTTTGTCTTGTCTGGTTGCTATCTGCAAATCGAAATGAAAATAAAACTGTGCAATAATCCCAGAATAGTTTTTTGAAGTGTTATTCATTTAAATAACTTGATTTGACAACAAACCATGCTGACGATACAGATCTTTCTTCTTGCGCAAAAGGGTTACAGTGATGTTCTCAATGTCAGCCCTTAGCTCTTCAGTACAACCGGGAGTGTAGACTCTCTCTAAATAGGTGAAAGAAAACAATTGGACAAGAGACAATTAGTGACATTTTCAAAATATAGCCACCTTTTATTTTTTGTGGAAAGGTGCAGTCATTAACAGATGTGTGTGTGTGTGCATTTGAAAGTTCGGGAATATTTTTCTAAAAAACAATTCTCACTTTAAATGTTCAGAACAAACAAGGGACTGCACAACCATCACAAAACAGAAAGACAGTTGTGGATCATCCAGGTAACCACACACAGTTCACAAACTTTTGAATGGGTTAATTTTAATAATTTCAGCAATTTTTTTTTTGGTGTTGTGAACTAAATGTAAACATCTTTTATGTACAAAAAAATAACATGCATTTAGTATAATCTCTCTTATATTGTTAATATTATTCACATTTTCAGATTCTGCAAGGGGTTCCCAAACTTTTGAATGCCACTGTATATACATAGTATACTGTTTTACCTGTAACCGCCCATTGTCTGACATCACACACCCACTGTTGTATTGTCTCCTGATCAAGGTTGTGCTCCTTTTTGATGTTGTTAAGGCTGACAGCTTCCAGTTTTGCCCTCTCTATGATCTTTTAAAAAGAAAAAAATCAAAAAAAGTTCTACGCACCACCACAATGCAAAAAAACACAAATTTTACTTCCATTACAATTACATTCATCAGAACAGGTGTTACATTAAATAACACATTAAATATCTGTGTATACTACCAAGCAGACTTGTAAACAGGAGAAAAATGTCTGTACAACAGTACAATCTTACAAGATAACTGACCAATACTAAGCTCTACCCTCCCCTCAGTTACTAAACAAGATTATTATCAAAATAGTGACAAATTTATTTTTATGTAACATGATTAAACAATAAATCAACAAATAGTTTCAGATCTAGTTGTAGGTGGTGCACTGAGAGAAACGGGCAGTGCTTAGATCTCAATTATAATTTACCCATACTTTGACATATCTGTGGGCTAACACTTGATGAAGGTTGTCCCTCTTTCTTCTGTTCCAACCCATAGCCTGCCGCGTTAGCATGTTCACTCTTCCTAATGAAAACAATGCACCCACAAGCCAAAAAGTATGATTTCACTTACAAAAGGCAAAAAGAGAAACCCAACAGACATGCCTAAACTCAATCACTAAAAGTTAGTTGAACGTGTAATTACCTTGAAGTAATACAATGATAACTTTTGTAAGAACAGAACAGAGAAACTTTCTTTTTTTAATTCCCTGTAAAAACTCAAATATTTAATTTATACTTCAAGTATTTACTTATTACTTATTTAGGTTATGACAGCGTGAAGTACAAGTGCAACACTAACCAGCCTTTGTCATGTATTTTGTGACAAGTGCTGCCCTGGAGAGAAAGTGTTCACCTATGAAGAAAATAATACAATAAAATTTTGTCTCCATTACATAAAAATATTACCTACACACAGATCTTGTGGTTGTGGTTTAACAGAAAACATGTGCACTGTATTATCCTAAGAATTTGGGACCCCTTACGCATGCATGAACAACTGTACTGCCTGCCTAAAGGATGTACTCTAACCCTCACACCAGAATCCATAACACCAAAAGGTACTTATTTGTCATCTATTAAGACTCCTTGTAGCCATAGTTAAAATACTGACAATAATAATACCATACCTGCTCCACTTCCTCTCCCACCGTGTTTCCTGCTCCATCCTGGCTTCTGCCACCCCATCTCACCTGCAACACGGAGTGAGAAGCATTATGTAGCAGTACATCTGTCAGTTTTGATATAACATCATCCCAACAGGCATAATATGCATAAATGTAAAAATAATCCTTTGCATTGAAGATTGCTTGAACATTGATGCATACAATTATCTCTACAACATCTCATGACACAATCTTTTTATTTTGCGGGGGAAAACAAAATCCATGTTCTACAAATTTGAACAAGCAGCTGAAAAGCAGCCAGTGAAAGATAATGCACAGCATGCTTTATTATCCAACCCATTATTATCTCCCTATAGCTACAGCCATACTAGACTTAAAGTTTTTACATGTACCTCGCATTTTGCTGTATGGGCTTTGGCATGCATGACGCTCAGAAACGGCCTCATTTCTGTCAATGGCAGAAGCTCTGGTAAACCCTCTGCTACTTTGTTAAGGTAGGGCCAGTACCTAAAAAGCAGGAGCAGCATCATGTATGTGTAACAAAGATCCATTTTTAATTGAAATCTAAAATCACTGTAAAGCTGAGAAACAAGACGTTTTAATAATGGAGTTGGATTTGCAATATGACAATGAGGATTACCTGCATGTAACATCCATACAGAAGAAGGTAACATTTGCCTTCTTTGACATCTCTTTTTGAAGAAACATCGGGTAAGCAAATATTTCTCCACGATAATGGTTCAGTCCTCGTAAGAGAAACCCATGTCTGATAAATCAGGAGAAAATATGGTGGTTAGACTCCCTCCGAAACTTTGGTCCATCATAAAAAAAAAAAATCTTGTCAGGTTTGATTTTCTGCATTTTTCAGTAGCAATCAGTTTGACTGGTCTTTTCACAATTCAGTGCCACAGAATCATGAATTTTAAAAAAATGCATGCAAAAATTTCAGACTGAAGTGTGCAAGGATCTTAAGACTCGGATTACCATTAAAACTCAAATATCAGACTCCAAAATCATACACATAAACTCATAAATACCTGCAAACTGCAACTTGAATGCCCTCATCTATCTGAGCACCAGACTTTTTTGACATCTCTCTGCCAGCGGTGAACTTGGCAGTACCGCACACAGCACTTTCATTTGCCTATAAAGTCAGTTTATAACACATAAAACATAAATACATAAAAACCATTATAAAAAATAAAAATCTAATGTTCGTACACTTCTCATGTTGCCTCTGACAAGGTCAACAAAGGTAGCAACTTCCTCGTCCTTGGCCAGGAACAAGCCCTCATATATGGGTGGCTCCTCAGACCTATTCATGATAAGATAACATGTATCAGTAATATAAGTCACAAGTAATACATTTATTATCTGTTCAAATGTAAGTTATGATCACTCAAAGACAACCCGAAGAGCTACTTTGTGTGTTAGACAAGTCTAAAATGAACTTCTGAAAAATACCCTTTTGACTTGTTGAAGCGGTAATGTTTTCGGTTTCCATCAGAGCAAACAGCCAACATGTCTGGAGAACATGCTGGACACTCAAAATGATGGACCTGGCACATATCCTCTTCTTTGTATTGACAGAAGGTAAACTCAAAAAAGCTTCGCTGAAATGTATCAGCACAGATACTACCTGTCTGTATATTCAGAAGTTATCGGTTAGGATTTTTTGAAGCAATGCCCACAATTAAATATTAGGTATACAGTAAGATAATTTTGTTTGTTGTGTTTCAGTAATACTAAGGCAGATTTACCCTTCCAGCTTGTACAGATCTGTTCTCCAACATTTTCAAGAAGGCCTGCCTGGACATGGCTGGTGCCGTCACCTTCATATGTTCAAAAGAGGTGAAGACATCAAACTTGTATAGGGTCTGGCAGCTGGTGCTAGCTGGCCAGTACCGATAAATGAGCAGGTCCTTCACTTCGGGAGTCCATTCTGCAGAGCATGATGAACAGGATTTCCGAGGCAAGCAGACATTGTATCGTCCTGTGAACAAGTGAATATACTGTAGTAAAAACTAAAATAATTTCAGTAATCTAATTGCAACAGATTGCCTTCTATACAGAGATACAAATATATGATATATTAGCTGTTTGATGCGCTTTGCTTTGCAGAAAGTGGTAAAGTTCTAGTACAATAATGCACAGAAAGGAGGGCTTTCAGAACAACATACCATTGATGGTAACCACAGAAATATGCTTCCCTGGAGTGATTGTGAAGTCATGAGAGCATTCACAAATTGATCTTGGTGCAGGAACAGGTAGTTGACATACTGCAAAACAGAAAGAAGTTATGATTACAGCTTTTCCTCAGTACCTTAGATGCATTTCCCAAAACGCTAACCTCATTTTCAAAATAGTGCTTTAAAACACAATAATCATAATCAAAACTGGCCACACCACTATACCAACTGTAACTGTCAGTATGTAGAAACAGGTAAATGCTTAAACACATTTATTACGATGCAATTGACTTGAGCTGGTCAAAGATATGCTGGTCAGGAGTGTCAAAACCAATTATACTTTTGTTATTCAGCTATTAAATTTCACACTTGCACTTTAGAGTTTTGAGAATAATCTTAGAATGATATTGGCACTTTAGAAAAAAAATGTCTAAACCATTTAGAAACACTGTTAAATATTAACATGTGCCAAACTACAAAAACATTTGGGCAATTGCACTATAAGTATGAGACAATTTGATATAATAATAATTTGAACATACTTTGTTCACAAAACTGAGGCTGGCCATTTTCATTCAGCACCACAGCAGTTGTAGGGGGAATGGGCTCAAGAAATCCATGGAACATAGCCTCTCTGTCATGGAAGACATTTCTCTTGTGGGCCTCCATGTCACAGGTAGAACAGAGGTACTCCATGTCCATTGGTACACAGTCCAGGCACCTAATCACAGCTTCTACAGCACAGCATCTGTGACAATTTTGGACTAATACTCTCTCGGCAGAGAGCTTTGCATCAAGAAGCATAGGCCTAGCAGTTTTCATTCTCACATCTGCGAGAAGCTGTCTTTGTTCCCAAGCAGAAACCATTCTGTCTGTTCCCTCCGGAATCTGGTCTGCAGTTATGGTATCCCTTAACTCTTGGAGTCTTGTTTCTGCAAAACATAAATATAAATTCACTTTTCCTTGAAAGGTCTATACTCAAGATTATGATTAAGCATATATCACAGGTATATCAGGGAACACATGTTAGGTAAAAACTGTTAGCCTGAATGCACTGTAAGTCACTTTGGATAAAAATGTCTGCTAAATTAAATAAATATATAAATATTTATAAATATATCAGTTATACTGTGAGTCTGTAATGGAACTGACAAAACATAATGTTTGATTATGATTAAATAAATTGTGGGAATTGTAAAAACTGTAGTGTAGTGTTAATACTGTAACACTCAACAATTCTGACAATCCTCACCAAGACTTGCCAAGTCTTGATCTTCTATCTGAAGGCCTTCCTCATGAACTGGATCTCTTCTTCTGGACTGAGAAGCAGCTGCAGAGACAGTCATTTTACTTAAACCGTTGATCAATATAACATGAAACCAATTCATTTCAAAATGAAAATATTTCATGAGAACTGGAGGCAGAGAAACTAAGCAAAAGATATTAAAACACAACACAAGTAAAGATTATCAGTCACATGCTCTTATAATATCTTATATATTAGTAAGAACAATTTTCCCAAACATTGCAACATTTTGCCAAAGTGGTGTCTGACTCTCATTTTATAATACATGTAACCACCAAAACACTATTTAATGAATTATGTTTATTCTTAGACACAGTAATTGTGTTTTAGTAAATAACAAATCTGATCCAGGGCAGTGTGTTTCCCGACGTTTCTCACGCCTACCTGCGACCAGTGGATGAATGAGGGATCTCTTCCTCCTTTTTCTCGTTTTTATTTGAAGACAGGCAGGGGTTTTCTTGGCCATGGCAGCCTATATATTTGCAGAGCACTTATACCAGCAGCATTTATAATTGTGTATTCAGTAGTTGCATAAAAGGGTCTTACTAACCTATTTCATCACATCTATAAACAGCAATAGCAATTGTATTTTTAGACTTAGGTATTTGTTTCTCATGACAAGCCTTACCCTGGCATCATGGAGATAAGCATCACTAATTAATGCTGCCATGTGGATCCTGGCATCATTGGGATCATCAAAGACCCTGATGTGAGAATTGAGGGACATCACATACAAATAGAAACAATACAAACACAATAAAAAAAGAAGAAGAAGAAATAGAGAAAAAGAGTGATCGAAAGAGACAAGTGAGAAAGAGAGAGAGAGAAAGAGACAGAGAGTGGCTCTTAAAAGTGCCGTTGTTTTGATTTGTG
>JAUMHR010000047.1:14972581-14988948 GCA_032361145.1 Enteromius fasciolatus | reverse complement strand
GCCACATGCCACTGAGACAAGGACCCAACAGTCCTCATGTTCATACTGGTTTCCCTGGAGTGGCAGGCAAATACATTAAGTGTTTTCCCTTTATCAGACTCAGGGAATGAGTGCAGAAATGTCATGAAGAGACTTTCAGCAGTCCCCATTCTATGAGGCTGAGAAGGTGGATGGAGGAAAAGAAAAAATTACTTTAGCATGTACTCAACAGTATTGGAAATCTGGGCATGTTATTTGCATGCTATAGAGAATGCATGCATTAGCTTATGTATATATGTTGTTGCACTTTTATTAAAAACTTACTTTTTTAAAAAGTAAGTAATTTATTTTCGCTTGTTTCGCTAGTTGTTGTTATTGTCATGCTCAGTAAAGACAGGGTGACTGAGTAAAATCAGAGTTTGTGATTCTTCTTCAACAGGTTAGTTTCAAGGTAAGTAAATCAACACAGTCTTTCAAGCAGGTTGGAAACAACAAAGGTAAGTAACTCAGGTAGGTTGAACAGAGAATCAGAGTCAGAATGAAGACATTTTCTCACAGGTAAGTAAAGGGTAAATATACTCAAAGTTCAGCATGTTTCCACATCCTTCAAGTGCATAAAGAGTCCTTCCAGTGTTCCATGATCCTTTGGGTGCTCAAAAGTCTTTCGGTGCTCAGTGTACTCACAGTGATTAAAAGTTCCTTTTGGGTGCTCAGCGATCTGAGCAGAAAGACAAGATGATGGGCAGACAGGTAAGTTCCAGATAGCAGGTAGGTAGAACGATTCAACCTTGAGCTCAGCCATCGAAGGAATTTTATAGTAGGTGTAGAAGGAGCTTTATAGTAGGTGACTGAATGAGTGCAGGTGTTAATAGTCTGGTGATTGGGAGCGGGTGACAGGTGTTGGGCATTGAGTGCGGTCTGAAAAAACAAAACCTCTAACTTCATTTTCTAAAATAAAATAAGACACAACTTGCAGATTCCCACAGGTTCACATTAAGTCTTCATGTTCCGGTCAAGAAGATGTCAATGTCAAAACCTCACTATCCAATTAGAATCTGCTGTTATTACTGCTCAGATAAGATATTTGCGCCAAAATTAAACTAATCTTGTGGGATGAGAGTTGAATTTTATCACACTGAGGCCTCCACTCCAAAATTTTGAATAGGCAGTATGGTAGTATGCCAAGTTGTTTGGCTATCTGGTAGCCTCCTTGGCTACCGATCCTCACATTTGGTTATAAACAACCTTGTATGTATCAGTTATTGATTTATGTATGCAGATTGTTTGAGGACAGATGCAGCATTTGTTGACTAAATTCAATGGCCATTTATTATGGTAGCATTTTTCTTATATTATGGAAAACCTTTTACCTCAGTATCTCCAGCTGAAAGTTTGGACTCTTCAGTCCTTCACAAAGAAGCTTCACTCCTGAATCCTGCAGGTCATTGTTACTCAGGTCTAGCTCTCGCAGGACAGAGTTTGAGGATTGTAAAACTGATGACAAACTCCCACAAGACTGAGCAGTGAGATTACATATGGAAAACCTAAACAAGAAAACACTGTAATTGCATAACAATTAAATAAATCATAGTAGTGTTGTCACACCATCACTCTCCCCTGAACCCAGATCAGCAACCACGGAAAGCACCCAGTCACCAATCACGCGATCACAATCTCCTGATTATTGACACCTGCCTCGTAATCAAGAGCTCACTACAAAGGACCGTTCTGCCAAACATTCTACGGCTGAGCTCAAGGTTATACGCTGATCCCAACTCACCTTGTCTACTTACCTGAGTGATCGCTACCAAGCTCAACAGTTTTAACCTGGGGTGACTGGATTATGTGGCTGCAACAAACTTTCTAATGAAGACATTCAGAGACTGAGTATACTTACCTCACATTTACCTATATGTACCTGCCTGCCTGTTACCATTCACAAAAGATACTTACCTGAAAGACTTACCTGTGAAATACTTACCAGCGATGTTCCTTTGTTGAACTATGTCTCTTCACTGCACCTGTTGATGAAATGCTGAGGATTGTTTATGTTGCTATTTACAATAAACTCACTTATTGAACTTATCTCTGTAGTCCCCCTTGTCTGAGCGTGACAGAAGCTCAGCCCCGCAAAATCAAAGAATGGAACAGGAAGGAGCAACAGCGATCGCTGAACCATACTCTACCTTTCTCCAAATCCTGCAGGAATTAAAAGGTTCGGTACCCACCGCTGCTGCCAGCCCCATATGCCCAGTGCCTAAGCCACAAACTTTCTCTGGCGACCAGTCCTCCTGTGAAGGCTTCCTTCTTCAATGTTCACTATTTTTTGAGGCACAACCTGATCGATTTCGTACAATCTCCTTGACTAGTGGATGGAACGACACAGCTCTGTTGGCGGTGTTTCGTCAAGGCCTGAACGTCAACATTCGACAACAAATGGCAATTTACGATGACAATGTGGGATTGGATGCCTTCTTAAAGCGAGCGACCACTATTTCGCAGCACTTAGCAGCATGTAATGCACCCGTATCAGCCGCAATTCCAGTCAGCCCTGCCGATGAACCAATGCAAACCGATTCCTATAAACTATCTGCCCAAGAAAGAAACCAACGTTTAAGAGGTGGTTTGTGTTTATACTGCGGTGGGTTCCTCACACCGAATCTCCAACTGCCCAGTCACACCAGCCCGCACAGTGGTGAGTACGGGACTATTTAAAAACAATTCCATACCACTCATTGATGTAGAATTGTGTCTCAATAATCACCTCTTCCCCCTACAAGCCTTGGTCGACTCAGGGGCAGCTGGAAATTTTATATCTTCACGATGTGTCGATACCTTGCAGATTCCCACACAGAGAAATTCCATCACATATCGTATCATCACTATACAAGGAAAGCCTCTGGATGCTCGAACCATTAATGCCCGTACCATCGATCTCAACCACAAAATAGGTTGTTTACATCAAGAGATCATCAGTTTTCTGGTGTTACCCGAAGCAAACATCGACATCCTATTAGGACGACCGTGGCTGGCAAAGCATCATCCCAATACGCGCTGGACCACAGGTGAAATATTGCAATGGAGTCCTTACTGCTTTCAACATTGTCTGTTCTCTGTTCCTCAGCCACCAGCCCCCTGTCCCCTGTCACCAGTCCCCTGTTTCTCTACTACCATAGAGAGTCCTGAAGAGAATGCCAAATTCCAGATCCCGTCTGAATACGAGGAATTTGTGGATGTTTTTAGTAAAGAAGCTGCCACTCACCTGCCACCACACCGAAGCTGGGACTGCGCTATAGACCTCGTTCCCCAAGCCACGTTACCTAAAGGTAAAGTTTACCCACTTTCCTTACCTGAACAGCAAGCCATGGAAGATTATGTTACGGAGGCTCTAGCGCAGGGATTCATACGGCCATCCACATCACCGGTGGCCTCCAGCTTCTTTTTTGTGGCAAAAAAGGATGGAGGTTTATTACCCATGTCCGTAAGGTGCTGGAGCGCCTGCGCACCTACCACCTCTACCTGAAGGGAGAAAAGTGCGAATTCCATCTTGACCGTGTTCACTTCCTGGGTTACTACATCACCCCTGAGGGAGTAGAAATGGATCCCAAAAAGGTAGCCGCAGTGCAGGACTGGCCCACAACCACTACCACGAAAGAATTACAGCGCTTCCTGGGGTTTGCCAATTTTTACCATCGATTTATTAAGAATTACAGTCTTATGTCTGCAGCTCTCACCTCTCTACTGAAGGGTGCAAAGAAAACCATCACCTGGGATATGGCAGCCCAAAATGCTTTCACTCACCTTAAGACTGCGTTCTGTAATGCACCTATTTTAAAACACCCTAATCCTGATCTGCCTTTTATTGTAGAAGTGGACGCCGCGACTACTGGAGTTGGAACAACACTTTCCCAAGGGCATGGAACTCCATCGGTATTGCATCCTTGTGCGTACTTCTCTAAGAAGCTATCAGAGGCAGAGCAGAATTACGATGTGGGCAACATAGAGTTGTTAGCCATTAAATTGGCTCTGGACGAGTGGCGCCATTGGCTGGAGGGGGCCAAGTTTCCATTTACAGTAATAACGGATCATAAGAACCTCTAGTACCTCCGAGAAGCGCGCAGGCTTAATCCACGGCAGGCTCGATGGGCACTTTTTTTTTACTCGTTTTGATTTTAAAATCACATATAGACCTGGCACAAAGAACACTAAGGCAGATGCCTTATCCCGTCTATACCAACCTGAACCACAGCCTGAGATCCCTGAGATGATCCTGCCTCAGGAAACTTTTCTTGCACCTATCCAATGGACTCTGAATACTCAGATTGAACAAGCCACACAAGAGAACCCTGCACCCCCCGACGCACCATTAGACAAACGGTATGTTCCAGTTAACTGTTGTAGAGACCTGTTAAACCTTGTGCATGCTTCTCCAGGGTCTGGGCATCCAGGCGGCAAGCACACCCTCGCTCTCCTGAGGAACCAGTACTGGTGGCCTGAAATGGCTCGGGACGCCTATCGGTATGTGAAGGGCTGCTCCGTCTGTGCCATGTCAACAACACCTCATCGTCTCCCCGAAGGCAAGCTGGTCCCCTTACCTATCCCCGAGCGACCCTGGTCGCACATTGCTGTGGATTTTGCTACGGACCTACCCGACTCTGACGGTTACACCACCATCCTTGTGGTCATAGACCGTTTTTCCAAGGCCTGTAAGTTGATTCCATTACCTGGCTTGCCCACTGCGATGAACACTGCCCAGCTCTTATTTTCGCAGATCTTCAGGCACTATGGCATACCAGAAGACATAGTATCAGACAGAGGTACGCAGTTCACTTCTCGCGTGTGGAAGGAGTTCTTCCGTTCTCTTGGTGTTTTAGGGTACCAGCCTCCCCTGTTCCCCTGGAACGATGAGCCGTCCTCAGTCCCGGCAGTGGATTTCTGGTTCCGGGAGAGTGAAAGAGTGTGGGAATCTGCTCACGTGCACTTACAACGAGCCATCCGGAGACACACCAGATGGGCAGATGCACGAAGGTCTCCCACACCTACATACCAGACTGGAGACTTGGTATGGCTTTCGACGAGGGACATCCGACTTCGAACGCCGTGTCGGAAACTCAGTCTGAAATATATTGGACCTTTTCCCATCCATCGACAAGTGAACAAAGTCACTTACGAACTCGAATTGCCCCCACATTACAGAATAGCACCCACCTTACATGTATCCTTACATGTATCCTAAACGCCACACTGACCCCTTGTTTCCTCCACCCACAGACCTCCCGGAGCCCCCTCCTCCACCCGAAGTCGAAGCAGCAGAGCGCATCTACCGAGTCCAGTCCATCCTCGACTCCCGGCGGCAGAATGAGCGGCTCCAATACCTAATAGATTGGGAAGGTTACGGTCCAGAAGAGAGAAGTTGGGTAAATAGAGATGACATCCTCGATCCTACCTTGTTGACCGAATTCCATCTGTCACATCCTACCTGTCCAGTCCCTAGAGGTTGTGGCCACCCTCGCCGCCGGGTACGAGCGTCGGGAGCCGCTCGTGGAGGAGGGGGTAATGTCGCACCGCCACTCTCCCCTGAACCCAGATCAGCAGCCACGGAAAGCACCCAGTCACTAATCACGCGATCACAATCTCCCGATTATTGACACCTGTCTCGTAATCAAGAGCTCACTACAAAGGACCGTTCTGCCAAACATTCTACGGCTGAGCTCAAGGTTATACGCTGATCCCAACTCACCTTGTCTACTTACCTGAGTGATCGCTACCAAGCTCAACAGTTTTAACCTGGGGTGACTGGATTATGTGGCTGCAACAAACTTTCTAATGAAGACATTCAGAGACTGAGTATACTTACCTCACATTTACCTATATGTACCTGCCTGCCTGTTACCATTCACAAAAGATACTTACCTGAAAGACTTACCTGTGAAATACTTACCAGCGATGTTCCTTTGTTGAATTATGTCTCTTCACTGCACCTGTTGATGAAACGCTGAGGATTGTTTATGTTGCTATTCACAATAAACTCACTTATTGAACTTATCTCTGTAGTCCCCCTTGTCTGAGCGTGACAAGTGTGATGTTTTGTAATTACATTTCATAATAAGGGCTTTCGAAATTAATGCATTAATGCAAATTAATTTTAAAGGCATTCATTTTATTAACATGCAATTAATGAAGCACGCATTTTCTGTTTGACCCGTGTCCTAGCCAGTGGAGAAATGGATGGAGATGATTTCAGTGTTGCCAAATTACTGGCTTTTTAGACCCCCTGGCTTTTTTTTCATAAAGCAACTAGTGACCAATCTTTAGGTCTTGCCCAAAACTTACTAAACTAACTAATTTTCTCTGAGATTCGCCAGTATTGTCTTTTTTTTCCCGCTGTGCACACATCTCTCTTTCTCTGCATCTGCTGTGTTTAGCAAACAGTTAAAGGAATAGTTCACTCAAAAATTAAAGTCATGACAGAATGTTTTTGCTCTGCTAAACACAAAGGAATATATTTTGAAAAAAGTTTGTAATCAAGACTGTTTTGGGTTACCATTGATTTCATAGTAGGAAAAAAATACTATGGAAATCAATGGTGACCCAAAACAAACCTTTTTCAAAAAATCTCCCTTTGTGTTTGGCGGAACAAAGAAATTTATACAGGTTTGGAACTACTGGAGGGTGAGTAAATGACGACTGAATACAATTTTTTGGGTGAAATATTCCTTTAAATTTTTTTTAAGCGTGTTTAAAATTTGTTATTTAAAAATCATCTATGAATTTGGAAGCATGTCATAGCTTCATGCTCTGTTAACTATGGTTTCACTAATAATAAACATATTGCATAAAGCATATCTGTCCATGCCCATGTAAATAGAGAATTGAAAAATGTGAAAAGTAGTCATTTGTCACGGTTTGTGCGGATACTCAGGCAAAGACAGGATCATTGCAAATAAAATAGTTTTAATTTCAGATGGGAAGCACAACGAGAACATAAACACAGCAAAGTAACCTTGACCAACGACAACTAACACAAGAACTCAGGAACTATATATACACAGATATAAACTAGACACAGCTGGACAGTAATTAAGGCAATGAACTAATCTAGGACAGGAACTTAGGACCAAATAAGGAAAACCAGACAGACTAGAACAAGAAAGCAAAACAAAACCAAGAAACACTCAAACACAGACAGAAGGCGTTACATTAAGCCCCCCTTGCGCCGTAAAGGCAAAAGTACATAATGAGGGAGGGGGGTTGGTCTTTAATGCTCTTTTCAGGCGAGGGGCCAAGAGTCGAGGGAGCAGATAGAAGACCGATGAGCCAGGCAGATAGCGAAGGTCCGGAAGGCCAAGGCGGAGTAAATGGCGCCGGTGACCGATGTGGAAGAGGGGCTTTGGAAGGCCACGGCGCAGCCGGAGCGAGAGAGGACCAAGGCAGAGCTGGAGGGTAGGAGGAGCCTGACATAGCTGGTGGGACGGAGGGACGAGGCGCAGCTGGAGGAGTGGAGTCCTGAGGCGGCGGATGGACTCCGATTGACCAAGGTGGAGCCGGAGAGACGATCGAGCCCGGCGGAGCTAGTGAACTAATGGGACCCGATGAAGAGGAGGGAGCTAGGGCCAATGGCAAAGCCGACGGGTCGAAGGGCTGAGGTGGAGTTCTGGCTTCGGATCAGCTAGCTGATGATCGAGCCCCAGCCAAAACAAAGTCTTTAAAGCCTGATTGTCCCAGGGTACCAGGCGAGCTGTTTTGAGGAACTCCGCCCCGTAAATCCAAACGGGATGGGCGGCTTGATAGCAGGAGTTAAGCAGTGCGACGGAGTCCTCCATGTTTTTTTAGGTCGTTTGTTCTGTCACGGTCTGTGCGGATACTCAGGCGAAGACAGGATCATTGCAAGTAAAATAGTTTTAATTTCAGACGGGTCAAACAATGAGAACATAAACACAGCAAAGTAACCTTGACAAACGACAACTAATGCAAGAACTCAGGCACTATATATACACAGACATAAACTAGACACAGCTGGACAGTTATTAACGCAATGAACTAAAGCAGGACAGGAACTTAGGACCAAATAAGGAAAACCAGACAGACTAGAACACGAAAGCAAAACAAAACCAAGAAACACTCAAACACAGACATAAGGCGTTACATCATTAAAGGTACATTTACAGAACAGCTAATTATGTGCAACTGAATTGTGAGAGTTAACTTATTGTCATGCTGTCATAGTCCACTGATCCCAGCTCAGCCGTCTTCACACTCTCCTAATCACCAGACCTGTGATTGCTGACACTTTGCTCAAGTCTCAGTCCTCACCTGTACCAAGCGCCTGTGAAAAAAGAAATCAACGAACACAAGTTAAGGAAACCAGTAAGGAGCTGAAAGCTCACTCACTCACTTGCACACTCACCTGAAGGATCCTTCCAGAAAGGAAAGGCGATCGGACTATCACCCACGCATCGCCAATGTCCACGTAAGACACTTTGTGATACCATTATTACTCACCTTCTCTACTTACCTCTCAGTCCAGAGCACGGAGCCTTCACCACCCAAGTGTGTATGCTACCACAGTTGTCACGAAGCAAGCGGCAAGCACCTCAGTTGTGTTACAGCGATCTGGAGATCACTTGGACTTGAGTTAAAACTGTTTAATAACGATTAAGAGATCGTCTATTGTTTATGAACTGCTGATTGAGCGATCTGGAAAACGCTTTGTTCTCTTTATGTTGGTATTATATTGCCCTGCTTCATTCTTCATTAAACATCCTTTAACTTGCCTTCTGTTGTCATCTCATCCATGCCTGGGCGTTACACTTATTACTATCACGCAATTATGATTAAATATTTTAACTGATTTAATGCATAAATAAAATACAGTATGTTAAACTCAAACCTTATTATCTTCAGTTGACAGTTTGGACTCTTCATTCCTTCAGAAAGCAGCATCAGTCCTGAATCCTGAAGGTCATTGTTACTCAGGTCCAGCACATTCAGGTGGAAGTTTGAAGATTGTAGAGCTGAAGACAAAGTTTTACAGGACTGAGCAGTGAGATTACATCCACATATCCTGTGTGAAAAAACAAACAAACAGCTATATTAAAGGGGTAATAAACTGAGAAACTGAAATTCCCATGATATTTGACATATCATTGTCAATTGTCAATTGTCATGGTCATTGTAGTATGAAAACATCCTGTAAGTTTCAGAACTCAAACCTTCTCATTAGTATAATAGCAGTTTAGATTAAAGCCAGTTTATTAAAATTATATTTGAATAGTTGCCTGTCTTCAGTGTAGTAAACACTTATTTTTCCTGTAAACCACATTAAAAGAAGCTATATTTATGAAAGATATATTCATCCACATTTTAAAATGTAGTGTTTCAGTGAATTTGATTGTCAAACCTCAGTATGTTTAGTCGACAATGTAAACTCTCCATTCCAAGCAGCTTCATTCCTGAATCCCCCAGGTGATTGCTACTCAGGTCCAGCTCTGTTAGTTGGGAGTTTGATGCTTGTAGAGCAGAATACACAGTTCCACAACATGTTTCATCAAGACCACAGTTGTCAAATCTACCAAAAGAAAATTTTAGATTATTTTTTGAAAGTCAGTGCCTCAGCAATAACAGAAAAAATGCTTCACATAATAACATTTATTTGCTTTGAGATCAAGCATATAATATTTATTTCAGCAGTCAGTGAAATTACTTACAGTGCTTTTCTGCAGCATCTCATTGCTGGAATTAGTTTTTTGTAGTCTGCTTGTAATGATGTGAATTTTTTTGGGCTGAACTCATCCAGGACCTTCTCTGACATGAGCAGTACTGAGGTCAGCAGTGTGCACATTGAAGATGAAAGTTTTTTTCCTGAATGCTTATCTGAACTGAGGTAACTCTGGATTTCCTCAAATAATGAATGATCCTTGAGCTCAAGTAAACAGTAAAATAGGTTGATTGAAGTTTCATCTGATACACTGTATTCATTTTGTACTAGTTTAATGTATTCAGCTGTTTGTGTGATGCTTTCTGATGAGGCTTCAGGGTTTCTGAACAAACCTTTGAGCAGGTTCTGACTAGATTCAAGTGAAATGCCCATCAGAAACCTTAGGAACAGGTCCAGATGTCCTCTCTGACTCTTAATGGATTTATCAACAGCCTTCTGTAGTAGCTCTTGCAATGTGACATTTTGTTTTGGCTTATCAAAGAAAAACTGGAGCTCCTGTATGTTTTTGTTCAGGTAGCAGATGAACACATGCACTGCAGCCAGAAACTCTTGAACACTCAGATGCACAAAGCAAAAAACTTTTGTCTCATGAAGTCCATAATCCTCCTTAAAGATCTCAGCTATCATTCCTATAAACTCAGTGGCTGCATTCACCTCAATATCACATTCTTTCAGATCCTCCTCATAGAAAACAACGTTTTCCCTCTTCAGCTGTTCAAATGCTAGTTTGGCTAATTTTAAAAACATTTCTTTGTTAGAATATAAGAGCTTTGTGCGTTCTCTTTCTTCTTGTTGATCATACTTCTGGCTCTTAATTTTCATCTGCATCAGTATGAAGTGAATGTACATTTCAGTAAGTGTTGTGCTGATGTTCTCTGTATTCTTCTTGAGAATATCCTTAAGTACCATGGCTGTGATCCAGCAGAATACAGGAATATGGCACATTATGTAGAGACTTCGAGATGTCTTAATGTGTGAGATTATTTTGGAGGCCAGACTCTTATCTTTGATTCTCTTTATGAAGTACTGCTCCTTCTGTTGGTCAGTGAATCCTCGCACCTCTGTGAACAAACCTACATACTGAGAAGGGATCTTATTGGCTGCTGCTGGTCGAGAGGTCACCCAGACAAGAGCTGAAGGAAGCAATGTACCTTGGAATAGACTTGTTAATAACACATCTACAGATGCTTTTTTATCAACAGTGTTCAGAGAACTACTATTAAAACTTAGAGTCAGGCTACACTCATCAAATCCATCAAATATAAACGCAAGCTTACATTCCTTATATAGGTTAGAGTCCTCCAGGTCCTTCAGTTCTGGATAAAATTTCACCAAAAATTCATGAAGACTGAGATCTTCATTTGTCATTGAGTTTATATCTCGGAATGGAAGCAGAAACACACATTCTATATCCCTATTGGCTTCTTCTTCTGCCCAGTCCAGTATGAATTTGTGCACAGACACAGTTTTTCCAATGCCAGCGATCCCCTTGGTTAGTGCAATCTTTTCTTCATTGTTTTTTTTTAACAATGTAAATATGTCATTGCAGTTGATTGGTCTCTCCTGTGATTTCTGTGTGTTTAGAACATCATCAATCTGCTGAATTTCATGTTCTTGATTTACATCTTTCATATTTCCCTCTATGATGAACACTTCTGTGTATACAGCCTCAAGATGTACTTCATTTTCTTTCTTGCACTCAAAAATATATTTAGCTTTCTTCTTCATGTTGGTTTTGTGAGTTTTCAGAAATTGTTGAATTGCATTCTCTACAATAATAGTAAAAATAAAAAAACAGCATAAATAGGATTTAAATATAATTAACATTATTGAAAAAAGTTAAGAGTTTGGGCAACATATTTATACTGCTAAAAGCAGAACTGTCTTACATCAGTATTCAAAGCTAAAGATAACAATGCTGCCTTCACACTTCATTACACTATTTTAGGAGAATAGTTATTTAATGTTTTCTTTGTTTTTCTGTTTTCAGATTTTTCTTTAACACTTAAGAAGTACCACTACTTCAATAGAAGCAACAAAACGTTATTACTTAAAAGGATTTTGTCTTGTAGCACTTGTTTAAAATGCAGCAAAATCGTTAGTGTACAATCATGGACTTGGAATATGCATAAATTATTAAAATTAAGATATTAATCCCCTGCACATCATAAGACTGGTTAATATCCAATAATTTACATCGTAGACATTGTTGTAATAAACATTGATGAGGATTTTACAATCTGTATTGATGTTTAATTTGTAAAGACATTGTAGTATCTTTGAAGAATGATCCGTTTTGAAAAATTGCAATTGTTGAAACAATTAATCACTGATTACCATAAAGGTGAGTTGGATTGAAGGGGTCATGAACTCTTTAATTCGTTATCAGTAATATTTCATGTTTCCTGATATTAAATTATTGTAGCATGATTTTAACATCAAAGTTGGTCATAATTTACAAACAAAGGGCATTTTCTTCAACAGTTTTGAATATAGAATATAGATTTATCCACAACATAACTACAGATGTTTCTGTGTCTGAAAATATAGCCTCCATATAGGCTGACTAGCCTATACTTCGTCATGTTCCAATTCAGAATCATCAAAACACGATCTACATGCATGATCTATATTATGATCTATAGCGTTTCTCATCCTTTAATTTATGATGATCACCATTTTTTTCAAGCTGGTAGGCGTGGGAAGTTCATTTATGCGCTAGGACTTGCCTTACCATGATACACATTGGGTGGTAAAGCATTGTAACCTAATTGACATAGAGATATCTCCTCAACGCCAGGCAAAGAGTTAATAACAGATTTTTTTAATAATATATGTTTAATAAGATAAAATAAAAATATGACTTTTGTTGTGATTCTGGTCCACAAATTTCCACGCACTCACCACCAGATGTCACCATCTCTCTACTGTTAATCTTGCACCACACCACAATTGTATTTCACTCCAGACTTCAGTTCCGATCACCCATTGCATTGACGACACACATACCTGACTTCAATAATCACTGACTCACGTGATCATACAGCTGCTTTCAATCAGTCCCATGCTGCTTAAGCCATGGACTTTCCAATGATCTCTGCAGAGTATTGTTTGCAAGCACTACTGTTCTAGTGATAGTACTCTACAGAGCCATTGCAGTGTTCCTAGTTCTTGTCTCTTTTCAGTCTAGTTACGGTTCCTGATTTCCCAGATACTGATTATTGTCCACGTATGATGCATTTACCCTTTTGCCTGCCATCTCAGACTCTCTTAAAAGACAAAGTTTGTTGGAAGATACTTGTCTCTGATAATGTCAGGAAAACTCTTAAACTACCACCAAGCAGGGTTAATTCTATTATATTGGGTTCTTTTCTTCATTAAGATCTCCTCATCTTGAGAAATAGGAGTGGTATAGTTGTAGCTTAGGCATTCATATATATTATTAGAATTGTACTTGTAAATCACTGTCATAACTGTTGGAAATATACCTTGTTTTTCGCTCCGTTTCTCTGCCGTCTCTGAGTATTCCTGTTTATCTGCGAGGAGAAAAAATATGCGTAAAGAATGAGATACTTAGAAGGAACAGTTAAGTATTAAGTACTATTATACTATTAAATATTAGGTACTATTACATAGCATTAACATCGTTCTAAATCATGTAAGTCCTATTAAAATTACTAAGAGGTTATAACATTAACAGTCTTTACTAAGGTGTTAGTATTAGTAATGTGTCTTAGTATGTAAAAGTACCATTTCCTGGAGCACAAATGGTTACTGGTCCATAAAAGGTGTTTCCAGCCAATAAATTAGAATTTACACTTGCACTTGTTTCAGCTTTTATATCCGTTCCAACCCAAGTCTGGTCATTTCTCTGGACTGAAGCAGAGAGTACTAAATTAATTTAGTACAAGCATATGTAACCTATTATAATCAGTATTGCTGTCTATGATTGATGCTGCACAACATATTTCAAACTCCTAACAAAAGAAAGGCTGATGGACAGAGTGTGGGAACCACTAGTTTAGTTTAAGCCTCTTTTTTTGTTCTTTGGGTTGTTTCTTTGCTTTGCTTTGAGTTTGATTATAAACTCCCAGCTGTGGATTCTTGACCCCAGCTCTAAAAGTAAAGTTGTTTCACCTTGTTTTTTTCTCTGATTCTCTTCTGTCTCTGAGCATTCATGTTGACATGTGAAGAAAGAGATGAATAAAGAAAGTTAAACTATAAGCAGAGGTTACAGATAAGTATTAAGGTACTGCTCTGTAGCACTAAAAAGTGTCTCGACCAGATGTTCCGGACTTCAGTCGTCTGTAACAGCATCTGTAAAATATATTTCTGGTTTGACTCTCATCCAGTGTATCCAGATTCTTCTCTGATGTCATCTTCTGTAACTGACTCACTTCTGCTGGACAAGAAAAGTTTGTCTTTTACTACACTTCAATGGCAAGCATCTGCTTTCTAAAAAACATCTGGAAGATGTCTTACAGATGTTAGTTTTACATACATTTTAAATCTTAACATCTTACAGACATCTAATAGACATCTGACATCTAAAAGGAAACGTCCTATAGACATATTGCAGTTGAGCAAACACCCTAAATAATACATCTTGCAGATGTAAATGCAGACTGTGAGATGATACAAACAGACAATATTGATTGAAATTGATTTTCTCAAAAAGTGGTATAAAAGGTCTGAGGAGTAACCCACTCTTCAGATACTGCCTGCATTACGCGTGAAGGACACTTTACACCCTACACAGTATCTCAAATATTACTCTTTAGAGTTTGATTATAAAACTTGTAACTTGCTGATTTTTATTTTGTTGTAGTTTTTGCATTAACTGCTTTGTAATGTAACCAATAAAATAAGAAATTTAACTTTACTTTTAACTACTAATTAAGACTCAAACAAGAACATCCACAAGGTCGTCTTCTACATCATTCCTGAAGAACTTCAACCTGTGGGTGGGTGAGTGCTTCATGGTTTAGGCAAGATTTGACTATCCTTACTCTACCTGAATAATCATAGTGTTGAAGGTGTAAGACAAAATGACCAAGTAACAGGTTGAACTACTAATGTCACATGAAGTAGTTTGCAATGACCTTGCTACATTTCTGGACCTAGGAATATTGCAGATTCATTGCTATCTATGGAGGGTCAGAGAGGACAAAAATATCTTAATTAGTGGTCTTACAGGTTTGGAACAACATGAGTTGGAGTAATTATGCTGCATTCATGTGCTATTGGAATTGGAAACTGTACATGAACGACCTCAAATGGCCAATTTCAGACTAGGAAACTTTTATTTACGATAATTCTGTTAGTATGTGCTCATGACAGAATGACTGTTTAAATGCACAGTGAACATAGTGAAATTAAAAGAAAATATATAATCCAATAATATGTTCCTACTGCTTCTGAATCATTGTGAAATAGTTAAGAGCACATAATAAGAAATACTGAAATCAGAGACTCACATTAAATTAGAAACATGAATTTCACACGATGACACAACTATAGCAAAATGTGCTGCTCTCTATTTTTGACTGACTAAAACACATGCTTATTTGATCATAAAGAGCTTTCAATTAAATTGGCAAAATTACTTCATCACATCATTAAAGTCTCAGAAGCACAAAGTGACCAATAACACATGAGAGCACCTAAAGAAAGATGGATTACTCACCTCAAATTATATTTGCAGATCTTTCTTGTCCTTCTACGAAACCGTGCAACAGCAGCTCTGAAATTTCTTTCACTTTGGACTGCTTCCTGCTTTCTTTCGTGAAGGGACATGAGAATCAGAAACATGACTGATGAAAAGCATATTAACATATTGGCAGTTCACATCACACTGAGAAGATGTGAGAACCCCTCTTTCTCACATACACATTAAATTTACTTAAATTTACTCAGCTCACTCAGAATGGTTAATAGCAAAATATAGTGCACTGCATGAATGCAAGTGATATTTACAATATTAGTCATGTTTGGTATCATTTAAATATGTATGACTGGTACAATGTAATAAAAATTTAATAAAAGTTATTTTATTTTGCTTGCTTTAGAGTTGATGCCATATATGCCTGAATAAAGATGTAAATAAAATGTTTTTAATGATATTGATGTTGTAATAACTCCTCAGAATCGTTCGGATCCATTAGCAAGGCTTTACTGGGGAAGTCAGGCATGCAATGGTCACAAACAATGGCAAACAGCAATAGTTCAGGTAATCCAAGAGATCGGTCACAAAACAGGCAATAGTTCAATAGGCAGGTGGCTAGAATAAAATACCATAAAAACAGTTCAGGGTTATACACGGGAAGGCAGTCCAAGAAATAAACGCTCAGGATTACAGACATAGTATCATGTTTCATGTCTGTTTGTCCTGGTCTCCCCCGTCTTTTTGGTTTAGTCCTGTCTTGTCTTTATTTGGTTTCTCCCTGTCATTATGTTCTGATTAGTTCATTTTGTTCACCTGTGTTTTACCAGCTGCCTTCACTTTTGCTCATTTGTTTCTGTGTACTTAAAGCCTTTGTTTTTCAGTTCAAGTTAGTCGTTGTTGATGTAATGTTGTGTGTGTTGCGTGTGTGTCTGGTTTTGCTGCCTCGTCTGCCTTTTTGTTCTATCTGTAAGTTATTTATTAAATGTTTTGCATTCTTGAAGTTCC
>JAUMHR010000047.1:14785524-14795761 GCA_032361145.1 Enteromius fasciolatus | reverse complement strand
AAGATTAAAAGTAATAAAAGTTTGGTACCTCTTGCAATGGACACTAAATAAAGTGAATGTATTTCATCACTACAGATTAATTTTTAGGTAAGCTCTGCTTTATCTCTTAATTTTTCCCCGTTTTCTATTATCTCTGATTTATTTCTTAATATACTTTATTATTATCCGTCTATTAGTAAATGCAGGACTGTAAAGGCATTTTTTGTGTTTAAAATTCATTTAGGCAATTGCAGAAAAAAACTATATAAATATTTATTTAAATATTAATTTTATTTGATTAAATTATTACTTATACTAATTTAGAAAGACCTTATGTGATGTGGTTATTTTGGAAGACTGCTGGCATAAATAATTATAAATGCGTATGCTAAGTTTTTTTTTTAAAGGCATGCATGAAAGCCGTGCTTTGTTTTTATTTTCTAACTAACTTTCTAACTAATAAATATATGTAGTGGGTCACGGCTTGATGACCATGGGACACTGTTGGTCCTAAGACCAAACCAGAGATTAGATCGTTCGGTTCTCTCCGTCATGGTCTCTTTTAAGCGCGAGCTCTGTGAACAGCGGAACAGACAGACATTTCGGGCGTGAGATTGCCAATAACAAGTGCAGGCAACTGTCTTTAATATTATAGAAAAGGTTAAAATATGCTAAGGAACGATTATTTAGCAATAAATAGGAAATTATTTTTTTCTGCAGTACCGATAGCAGAACCGTTAACGCTTAGTGATACTTCGCTCTTTTATAATTTAGCACCGGTACGATTACGTACCAAGTCTCGGTACCCATCCCTTGTCCTAAACTGTTTATCCTCCAGCCATGTTGTCTGGAATTTGAACGTTCACATTTTTCTGCTTTGTTTTTTCCCTCCACATCACAATCGCTGCTCTTAGAAAGTCTGTGTCACACAATTTCGGACCGGCCAGAAGCAAGTACCAAACCGGTGCAAACCGCGACAGTCAATCAAATGTATTAATTACACAGGCTATATTCAAGATAAGTTGGTAATATTTGTTTCTTCAACAAAATAAAGTTTTAATGCCTGTATAATACAATTTATTGCTTTTTAATGCCATTTAAGGCCTTAATTTTTGCAAAATCAATTTAATGACTTTTAATGCTTTTTAATGCCCCGCGGAAACCCTGATTAATAATAAAGTATGCATAGTGCAATGTGTTTTTGATTGTCTTGTTATTAGCCAAACGAAATATGGAAAAATTTGAATAAGCAGGGTATGCATGCATGCAAATCAATGGTAGACAAAAACAGAACATTTAAGCGTACAAGTAAATAATAAGCATTTTTTATACTGTAAACAAGATAATCATATCCATGGAGGTTGGAGGCCGAGATGTTGGCTGCATTTACCTGCGCCAGGAAGTATGGATCACTGTTATTTGTTAATCATCAATGACAAATGATATAAATTATGGTTCCTAAAAACTTTGCTGAGATGATCCTGGTACCATGCTTCTGTTTCTCCAGTATGGCGGTTTAATCTGTACACTTTTAGAGATGAACGAAGGTCGAAGGACGAAGGTCGAGGGCGAGTAATTAATGAAGGATTTTCTGTAACTCTTTAAGGAGGTGTTTTAGGAGCTTTTCAGACTGAGTAAGATAGCTATTGTAAAACCTGTAGAGCTGCATGTGAACGTAGTTTTTCGGCACTCAAAAACTACCTCAGAACAACAATGGGGGGGAATTAAAGACTGAGCCATCTGGGAGTTTTGAGCATTGAATCAAGACGGGCTCAAGCATTAAATACGTTTTAGCAGCAACCATAAAAATCACTGAATTGTACTTTTTGGAAAAGAAACAGGTACATAATCCACATTTTACTTCATGCAGTGTAAACAAAACCCATTTTCCGAAGACCTGTTGTCTTTAACTTTTTCATTGGCTAAAATGAGCTGTAAACATGTTTTGCAGTGCTGTTCTTGAATCCCTGGACACATCCAGAAACATTAAAAAAATCATAACTATAAATACATCACTAAGCTATAGCAAAATAAATAAGTGACTCAATTTCTCTCTCTATAAAGCATCTCTTTCTTTCTCTCTCTCTCTCTCTCTCTCTATATATATATATATAAATTAAGCTATTCTACAATGTTTATATAAGCTATCCATGGATATGCACAAAATATGCACATGGTTTAATTAGCCTAGCCATAGGATTGCTGTCAATTCTTCAATGCAACTTTACTAAACTACTGGTACGCAAAATGAATAGGATGCAGAGGTGGACGAAGTACACAAATCAAGTACTTGAGTAAAAGTACAGATCCATATTATAAAATATTACCCCAGTAAAAGTAAAAGTACTCCTTTTTCAATTTTACTCGAGTGAAAGTACAAAAGTACTTTTTATGTACTTAAGTAAAAAAAAGTACTGATACATTTATTTTGCTATTTAATACAGTTTACTAAATTTTATATAGCACATCTTTTTTTATAATCTTACTGCGCAAAATACCTGAGATTTTTGATGAGCATTATGTACTAATTTTCACTGTGAAGCTTACAATGCAATGTACCCGAGAGAAAACAGTTTTGAGCGTCTAATTTTCACCAGTAAAAAAAAAAGTGTTTTGAAGCGTAGGCTATTGCTTTACAGAACGTCACAGAATGTTATATATGACATGAGAATAAGTTAGAAAAAACATTTGAGGGAATTTTTTTTTTTTTTAAACCTTGTCTGTGTTGTAAACATTTTTTGCTAAACGCCCCCAGAGGGCATTACAACCCACTTTGATCATTACTGTAGTTACCTGAATATCAAATCCTTTCTTTTTCCCCTCAGATGTAATATATCAACAATATTTGGACATTATCTAAAAAGGACTACAACTTAGCACCAGCAAGCTTGTTAGCTAAACAATCAGCATTAGATGACAATATTTAGACCAACTTATGTTCATTATATATTAATAAACATTCATATCTGTCTACTCGGCTAGTTGATCCAAACAATATAACAAATGTACACCATTCATAAACAATATAAAAACAGACGTAGGGCTAAATGCATAGCATTAATAAAACTGCTAACGTTACAGCAGCAGGGAATATTAACGTTTTTTGACTTAGAGGTCAAACTAACCTGTTTGTGTCTCAGTATCTTCATGTTTTACTCTGAATGCCTCTTCAATCTTCACATCTTCACTCTCCTCTTTAATAAACGCCATTTTTATAACGGGATGTCACATGGAGCTCAGTCACATCTCCAGCAGTTCTTCTGTGTGTTTAGACAATTTGTCAGTTGTAAAATGTTACTGATAAAATCCTGGTCTAAATCATCACTGACAATAGTGTCTATCAAATACTTATTCAGTGGTCCCGATTAGCCTTAAACACTGAAAACTGCAAATTAAAAGCAGCAAATATAGAAACAATTCATTTTCACTTTTGACAAACTGATACAGGATAAAGGGGGCGAAATGAGACCCCCCCCCCTTTCACGTTAACATTACGTGCAGCTGCGGTGTACTCACAAAAATAACGCTCATTAATGTTAACTAACGCATCACAGTCCGACATGTAATAAGAATTAATTACCTGAAACTGACAAACGGTGTCCATCGGATTAAACGCTTTAAATCGTTAAAAAAAATTAAGACCTTTTGCTCAACCGAATCACAAGTGCAGATCAGCGGCGCAGCGTTGTGACGTCACGCGTCTACACCAAACGAAAAGTCCTATCTACACTCGAAAGTACATATAACGTTACACAAATAAACTAAAGAGAAAACATGTTTGAGTTCAGCAACCACTAAAACAATTCTCTTTTTCGAAAGAAATTGCAACAATCTCTACTTCTCTATTAAACAAGGTTTGAAAAGGTTTTTGAAAAAAAAATCAAATACATGTTTCGATACAACTTCCTTTCATAAGTACAGGAGTGAAACGTCTTTGTATTTCTATAGTTTCTATTTTAATTCGCTTTAGCATCAGGCTGCAACGTAAGATTGTGTGAGACGGTGTTTAGCTATAAAGCAACCCTTTGTTTACCTCAGACCGAAAATGTTTAAAACAAGCTGAATTAAGATAATACAGTGTTTATTATTTCATTCCATTTATGATTGTTCATTTACAGTGCATTTGTGACAAGCTACATTTATTATATGACAAAATATTATTAACAATTGTTATAATTAACATTTCTGGGTGAGCGTGATTTCACCAAGTACAGGATGTTCCTGGATCAACAAAAATCAACCAGTCAGAATTCAGGGAGAACTTTTCTGGAAATATCCGTTTTAAGCTTAAGATCAGGATTAGGTGCTTGTTAATCAGTTATAGTTTCCCACTGATTTAATTGGGATAAGGGATAAGGATAAGTTTGTATTTTTGGACAGTAATGTTAATCCAGGATCATGTCTTACTTGGCAAAAGCAACCAACATTTCCGAGGTTTTAAACTCCATCAAACGAATGCTTAATGTTTGAAACAACTAATTAATCTCTCGTAATACATATTTTCTGGTGCCATTTTAAATTGCCGAGCCATTTAAAACTCTTTCCACATGTAGAACACAAATAGGATCTCACATATGCGTGACTTTTCAGACGCATCAGCAAGGGTGACGGCAATCGAATTTTTTTCGTGTACTTCACAGAATTCAATCTCTTTCCTCTAGAGCGCACGTGCAGGTGATTTCTAAAATCGCTTCTTTTTCTAAACGTCCCGTCGCACTCAGAACTCTGCGGTTTCTTCGTAGAGTGAGTTTGCAAATGACATTTCAGGTCTCTTTGATACGTGAAACTCTCCTCACACTGAAGGCACGTGAACGGCTTCTCTCCAGTGTGAAGCCTCAGGTGTGTCTGAAGGTTTCCTTTACGCGAGAAGCTCTTTCCACATTGGAGACAGATGAAAGGTTTCTCACCGGTGTGAACTCGAATGTGAATCTCAAGGTTTGCCGCGTTTATGCAAGTCTTTCCACAGTGATGGCACATGATACTGTTCGCTCCCGTGTTATTACAGTGAGTTACCACATGATTCTTCAGTTCTGTTCTGTCAGTGAAACTCGTTCCGCACTGATGACACAGAAAACTGCTCTCTCTTGAGTGAATCCTCATGTGGTAATTAAGCGTTACTTTATGTCTGAAAGTCTTTCCACACTGATCGCACGTGTATGGCTTCTCTCCGGTGTGAATTCGCATGTGAACCTTGAAGTTTCCATTAAGTGTGAAACTCTTTCCGCAGTGATGGCACATGAAAGGCTTCTCTTCAGTTGCTACATGATTCTTAAGGTGTTTTCTGTTGGTCAAACTCCTTGGCTTCTCTCCAGTGTGAATTTCGATGGGAGTCTCAAGACCTTCTTTTTGTGAGAAGAGAGGTCCAGCATGACATCTCACGTGGGCATTAAGCGTTCCTTTACGTGTAAAATTCTTCCCACACAGAGGACACGTGTAAGGCTTCTCTCTGGTGTGAATTCTCATGTGAGTCTTAAGACTTTCCTTTCGTGAAAAGTTGTTCTCACAGAGTTTGCAGGTGTAAGGCTTCTCTCCAGTGTGTATTCTCATGTGGGTATTAAGGGTTCCTTTACGCGTGAAACTGTTTCCGCACTGAGGGCACGTATAAGGTTTTTCTCCCGTGTGAAGTCTCATGTGAGTCTTAAGACTTCCTTTTCGTGAGAAGCTGTTCCCACACTGTTTGCAGGTGTGAGGACTCTCTCCAGTGTGAATTTTCAAGTGGGTAGTAAGATTTCCTTTAAGGGTAAAACGTTTTCCGCACTGAGGGCATGTGTGCGGCTTCTCATTGGTGTGAATTTTCATATGGACGTTAAGGTTTCCTTTTTGAGTAAAACTTTTTCCACACTGAAAACAGGTGAAATAACTTCCATTCGTTTTTAGTGAAGATGTTCGTGTGCAACCAAAAGAGGTTTCTCCGCTTATGAAATCAGGAGGTTTCTCGCACTGCTCTTTCTCTTCCATTTCATTCAGATCTTGACTCTCCTCTTTCAAAGCCATCGAGTCTAAAGTAAACAAACGAAAAAAAAAACACAAATGCATGTTAACCTCAATTTAACTGCACAGAACAACAGACATTAGCACCAAAACGATAGCATTAAAGCATCGAAACCAACATGTATGCTAGATCCTATACACTAAGATTTGTTAGATTTCAAAGATTAATAAGATTGAATCTTAGAACCTTATTGTATTGTTAATTTTACAACTTAATGAAAAACATGCTATGCAAAAAAAGCTGATTATTTATATATATATATATATAGTATGTATTGAATTAACCAGTTTTGGAGATAAATTATATTTGTAAACCATTTCAGAATTTAAGCCCCATTGTACCACAGGAACTTATTACAGTTGCATTTCTCTGACAACATAGACCAGGGCTTTTTTGCACTGGTGCTAAAGAGGCTTTTGACATCTCTTAAATGACATCGGTCACTTTAACACTCTACAACACGGGTGCACAAATATGCATCATTTAATGCTTAACTAATGCACAGGCGATTATATGAAAGCCCATTTTCACCACTATTGGGACTCTATCTAACAATTCTGACATATTTTCTCAAAATTGTTAGATATAAACTTAAAACGTAAATATTGAGAACAAAGAATACACATACTAAGGGACAGAATAAAATCAGACTGCAATCTAACCAAATTGTAGCAAAGTAAGCTAAACAATGTCACAAAACCCTTGATAGTACCTAGAATATCAAAATTCAGGGATTTTTTGTGTTTTACTCTTAAACTCTCAAATAGCCACCAGATAATGTTTGGGATTCAGACAAACTCTCTCTGTTAAAATCTAGATTAAAAATGCACCTTTTTGGTCAAGCATTTACAAAACCCATCTTATAAACCTGTTGGCTGTGACACTAAAACAAACAAACGAACAAAAAACTCAGCTTTGAGAATGGAATCTAACCTGTTTGTTCTTCAGTATCTTCAGGTTTGACTCTAAACGCTTCTTCAATCCTCATGTCTTCACTCTCCTCTTTAATAAACGTCATCTTTATAACTGTATGTCACGTAGATCTCAGCTGCATCACTGGTAGTTTCTTTTCTGTTTGGACACATTGTCACGTTTAAGATAAGAACAAAAAAACTATTCAGAGTTAATATAAACTTCCATAAAAGTGTGTTAGAATTAAACTCTGCAGAAGCTGCAAGAACAGGTTTTAACACTCCACAATAGACAAAATAAAATCTGTAATAAGGAGTAAGTTATACTCTTTTTTTACTGTTTACAAGACACTAACGTTATTTCCATGCAAAACTGGACGCACTTTTTCTGTTAGTACGTTAGATTCGCTCTACTCACGCAAGATATTACAACATACATCCAATAAATATTAAGTCATTCTACATCGCTTGTAAAAAATATCAAATATGCGCGAACCGTTTAATTAAGTCTTTAAATGCTTAAAATCCCAAACCTTTCTACAGCCGAATCACAACAGATGTAGCAGCGCGGCGCGATCTTATGACGTCACACATACCGATCAAAATAAGTGTCGTATACAGTTCATACAAACGTATAGCGCATAGAAACTTTAGTGAAAGTGTCAAATTTAATGCAAACACATGTCAGTCACACATACAGTTCATATGTTAGAGATCTTCAGTTTTATTTCCTTAATGGTTAAGGTTTGTTATTAAGATTTTCTTACAGACTAGTAAAAACAATGCACACACACATCATATAACTTATAATTTATTTGCTTGCTGTTATTCTCACCTTGTTTTTCTCACGTTATTTTCCAACTATTACCCACCACAGCCTCAGTGTTTGGTGATGGTGACCACATGAATTCAAGTGTACGCAAGAAAATAGGCAGCCTATTGGTGAAGCAAAAAGAAGTTTAATGCAAACAAATGAAATAACACTGGAGGAAAAAAACGGGGCGACGGTTGCAGAAGCATCACTTTGTTTAGACGTATCATTTAAATGTAAAGTCAACAGATTCACCAAAAAAAGCGGAAAATCAAATCAACTGTGGTGTGAGCGTAGCCTTAATTTTACACAGACATGTATCTTCTGATGCCAGAGTAAATTGCTGGGCCATTTAAAACGCTTTCCACACGAGGAACACAAATAGCGTCTCACATCTGCATGACTTTTCAAGTGAATTTGTAAATGATGTTTCAGGCCTCTTCGATATCTTTTAAGACATGAGGAAGATCTCTTTCTGGTGTGAATTCTCGTGTGCGCCTGAAGGTTTCTTTTATGTATAAAACTCTTTCCACAGTGATGGCACATGAAAGGATTCATTCCCGTGTGAGTCATTAAATGATTCTTAAGGCGTTTCATGTTCGTGAATCTCCTTTTAAAGTGATGACATAGAAAACGATTCTCTCTTGAGTGAACCTTCTTGTGCTGATTAAGGTGTTCTTTACATCTAAAAGTCTTCCCACACTGACCGCATGCAAAGGGTTTCTCTCCGGTGTGAATTCTCATGTGGGTATCAAGGTTGACTTTACGAGTGAAGCTCCTTCCACACTGACCACATATGAACGGTTTATCTCCAGTGTGACTGTTCATGTGATAGCTAAGGCCTAGTTCGCGCGTGAAGCCCTTCCCACATGTTTTGCAGGTGTAAGGCTTCTCTCCAGTGTGAATCCTCATGTGCTTTTTAAGGTTTCCGTTTTGAGTGAAACTCTTTCCACATTGTCGGCAGATGAACGAACTCTCTCCGGTGTGTATTCTCATGTGGACCTTAAGGTTTCCTTTTTCAGTGAAACACTTTTCACACTGTTGGCAGGCGAAAGATCTCTCACCAGTGTGAATTTTCATGTGGACTTTAAGGTTTCCTCTTTGAGAGAAGCTCTTCCCACATTGTTGGCAGGTGAAAGGTCTTTCTCCAGTGTGAACTCTTGTGTGGACATTAAGGTTTCCTTTTTCGTTAAATCTCTTTCCACACTGTTGGCAGGTGAAAGGTTTCTCTCCTTTGTGAATTCTGATGTGGACTTTAAGATTTGCAAATTGATCAAAACTCTTTTTACACTCTTGGCAGGTGAAATACCTTTTAGCTCCTTTCTTCTGACCTCTTTTTTGGGAGGAAGTCTTTTCGGTTTCTCTGGATATTTCTTCAGTCATAAAATCACGATGTCTCTCATACTGATATTTCTGGTCTGTTTCATTAAGCTTGTGATTCTCCTCCTTCAGCGTCATCAGGTCTAAGGTGGAAAAAGGCAAATACAAGTTAACTCTAGTTTAATGTGGTGGAGCATTGGGAGTGTCTCTCACATTTTGAAAATCTTATAAGATTAAAAAAAACTTTTAGTGTGTACCCAGCCTTATTTGTCCTATAAAAAACACAATTATGCCTTATATTCCTTTTCTGAACTTAGCAACCCAAGTGCCTACAGAGATGACGAGTAGCAACAGAACCTATTTTAATGAATACAGTAAACTGAAAATGGCCCACTCTGTTAGGGCCTTTCCCACTGCAGGAACTATTTTGTAGTACTTGAACTAATCGTGTAACTACCCACTTTTTGGCGTGTTTTAGGCACTTTAAGTACTGGATTTCACAAAAGAGAGCCTTGAAATCTTATTGAGTTTTTCCTGTTTTACTATAATGCTGCTACTCCAATAAGTGATTCAATTTTTTAGCTGCTTCACCCCAGGTGAAAAAGTGATAAATCTGTTTTTGTGTAATAATTTTGGGTAACACTTCAGAATAGGGGGTCAGAATAATGGTTAATTTTTTTCACAATTAAGCATTAGTTGAGCAAAAACACACTAGTAATTAATGTTTCAAATGTTAAGTTAATCATGAATTACTAGTAGGGCTGGGCGATAAAACGATAACGATATGTATCGCGATAGGCACGTGATCTATATCAATAAAAAATGTGTTCGATAAAACGCTCAATATTTTTCTTTGTCGAGAAAAAAAAAAAACACCGTAGTGATGGGTCTTTCTTGAACGATTCGTTCATTTGAAACAAATCTTTAATGTGACTTGGGAAGAACGAGTCATCTCAGGAAGTAATTCGTTCAGTCGTGCATGCGCATTGCGAAATGTCCTTACTGGAATTAGTTCACCTATTTCGAGTCTTTGGAATTAAATCGTTTGTTCATAACGTGACGTGACAGCCCCATAAGCCTATCAAATCCAGTCAGAGCCGGAAAAAGAATTGATTAGGTCATTTATCAAGTCAAATTTGAGTCGTTTGTTCATCACGTGATAGCCCCATAAGCCAAAAGAACGAACGACTCGATAGATGACCTAATCAATTCTCTTTCGGGCTC
>JAUMHR010000047.1:14708914-14721029 GCA_032361145.1 Enteromius fasciolatus | reverse complement strand
CAAGCTCAACATGTCAAAACGTCCCAAACTGTCTGGTGCCCAGGGGAGGAAAAAAAGAAAAGAGGAGGAAAACGCGAAAAAGACAGGTGTAATGTTATGGTAAAGATGATGTTAATTATATTATTTAGCTGTTTTCACGATTGGTGATTGATAACGAAAGTGGCTCGTGTGTGTGGTCACATAAGACTTGCATTTAAAAGTAGACACTTAAAGCTTTCTATAGAAAGGTGTCTCATGTCTGTGTGTAATGTTTTCACTGAGATTTTAGTTCATTTTAGTGATGCGTTTCTAAAAACCGTCAAGGAATTAGCAAAGAAAAAACGTGCACACTGTTTATTTTCCTTATTTTGAAAAAGCACACACTTTTGTTTGCACAGAGTGTACTCATAAAAGTAGACACCTATGAGATTCGAAAGGTGTATAACATTTATTTGTGTGAGCAAAGTCAGCAGAGTATTTTAGTGTCTTTTGCACTGATAAGAAGAAAAAAAAGACGTGACCATCGACTTCAGTCAGCGCTGGCAGCCTGGTGCCTTATGGGTATTTCTTTGGAGGTTACTTATTTTTGTGTAATTTAAGCAAGACAGTTGGGTTTTTGTATTAGTGATGTTGTGTGAGTTATGTTCAAGTTAGTTGAGTGGATTTGGTTCATTTGCAGCCCTGTTATATAAAAGTTAAACAGTTATCGTCGTGGAGAGAGGTGTGTATGGGGAGTGAGTTGTTTAAATTGCCGCTTATTCAACATGCGGAATTAGGGCGTGAGTGCTAACTATGTTTAAGGCTCAATTGAATACGCGTGCAGCTGCTAGTACCCTATTGGCTAGCGGTTAGGTTAGGTAAAAGTATAATAGAATAGCTTAGCTCTTATTCGTCCACGCCAGATGTCACAATATGTTCAGTTAATGTTTTTGAATTTGTTTCTTTGATTCATTTTAAGTATTATGAATATGCAATTGCTTTATTTAAATAAAATAGTAAAAAGTAGTGTACAAGACATACTATTAAGTGTCTTATGAGTGTATATACACTAGCAGTAGAATTAACTACAATGCAAAGGGGCGTCACCCAAAATCTAGCCTAGGGCGGCAAATTGGTTAGAGCCGGCCCTGTCATTGCCCCTTGGTAATATTATATAAAAAACGGGATTAGTTTCAATTACGCTGATTCTAGACGCGCGGACCAAAATTCCAGTCTCTAAGGGGTGCGGAGGAGCTGACAGGAACGCCCTCCAGGGTAGTGCTGACGATTGCAATGCCCTCCGGGGCAAGGCAGACAGTTCAAAAGACCTCCTGTTCCGAGCAGTTGGTGACACCATTCTCCAAGGCGGAGCGGGCGGTGGTGAAGCCCACCTGGGCTCACCAGACGGCGAGGATGAGCTCCTGGTCCGAGCAGTAGGGGACCCCATCCTCCAAGGCGGAGCGGGCGGTGGTGAAGCCCACCTGGGCTCACCAGACAATGAGGATGAGCTCCTGGTCCGAGCAGTAGAGGACCCCATCCTCCAAGGCGGAGCGGCCAGCGGTGAAGCCCATCTGGGTTCACCAGACAGCGAGGATGACCTCCTGGTCCAAGCGGTCAAACATAATGCCCTCCTTGGCTGAACAGGCAGCGATAATGCCCTCCTGGGCCTAACAGTGCATTTCAATGCCCTCCTGGGCCGAACAGTCTGTGAAAGAGCTCTCCTGGGCCTAACAGTCCATATTAATGCACTCCTGGGCCAAACAGTCTGTGAAAGAGCTCTCCTGGGCCTAACAGGCAACGATAATGCCCTTCTGGGCCAAACAGTCACTGGCAGTGCCCTCCAGGGCCGAACAGGCAGTGAAAATGCCCCACACAGGCTATGGAGGCTCGGGCCATGGGGATTCACAGTCCTCCTTGGCCTCAGGTGACTCGTTAGACTCTAGTGACAGTGGACCCGGACCACACACCGGCTCTGGTGGATCCGGCCACAAAGGATTGCGATCTCAGACTGGGTCTGGCGGATCTGGCCACAAAGGATCTGGATCACAGGCTGGGTCTGGCAGATCTGGCCACAAAGTATTGGGATCCATTGACACTGAACTCAATCGCAGACCATCACTTCTGGGCACGGCTCCTCATACCGTGCTTCGGGGTTGGGACCTATTAATAGCGGCTTTGGCACCGCAGGGACCGGCAACAGTTCCCCTAGCTGTGATACTGGAACAGACTGAACACCACACAGCCCCTCTCGCTGTGAAATGGTGTCGGGATTCATCACTACCGAATCAGGAGTCGGTAGGATGGGTGAAAGCAGCTCTCCAGGCTGCACAACTGATACTGACTGAACTGGACACGACCCCTGTCGCCGTAAAACAGAGTACAACCTGTCTTTTGTGGTTTGGGAACCGTGAGGGATATTAACAGCACTGGCAACCGCACTGGCGGATTTGGAACCGCGAGGATTGGTGACGGCACTGGCAACTGCGATGACGAGTTGGCGTCTGCTGATTCGGCCGCCATCCTAAACGCGAGCTGGAAGATGGCCTCGACTTTCCTCACTTCGTCCGATGAAGTGATCGCTGGAGGTGGATGATACCAGACAGCGTGGCGAGACTCGGGTAGCCTGCTGAGATGTGCGTGTCCCGTGGATAGGACGCCATCTCTTTGTTTCCGTTGATTGTTCTCGCTCATGCTTCCTTGTGAGCAAGGACAACTTGGAGGCAGGACTACAAAGCAAACTGGACATTTATTTAAACAAAACAAGAAAACAAACAAGGAAATAACCGCAAGCTACGCAGAGCTGGACAACACACATGAAACGTTAACAATCGACAAAGACATTGGACAAGGGAATATAAGACATAGACATAGCCAAAATACAAAGGGTCAAAACACTGGAAACGTGAGAATATTGGGAAAGCGACATGGACTGAGTTTGTGACAATTTGCATATCTAATGTTTTATGTGATGTGTAGCAAATGAATTTTTGCACATATTCTCATAACAGCTGTGAAGTCAGGCTACCAAACATGACACAAAGATTAATCTACATTTAGAGAGACTGGACATTCACTCTTCAGGTGACAAACTTAATTTTCTTCTTTCTATGCTGAATGATACATAGCAATACTTATATACTGTGTTTTTTAGTCATATTTAAGGGGTTATGGGCATGTTAGATGGATTAACTGATTAAAACAGTTCTTTTACTGAACAATACAATTTAGGTTGTCTAAACCTACCCAAGGGTAATTAAAATTAAAATAAAATTAAATAACCTAAGACCAACAGTAGTCAACATTTGAAGTGGATAAAGAAAGTTCATCACAGTTGTCCTAAGGTTCAGACTTTGTCATTTCACCGTATACAGGTATACAGGGAGACGAAATGGCGAGAGCTCTGGATCTACAGTGCAAACATACAATAGTGCATTAGTAGGACTAGAATATTTTAAATAAATAAAAATGAAAATACATAAAATTAAAATAAAACAAAACATTGTCCAAGAAAAGAATAAGAACAGTGCAATCAGACAATATGTAGTGATGTAAATCTATTTGTATGTGCAAATATTGGTATGTAAGTCTATGGAATGTGCAAATATTTGGGTAGCAGCATGTTTACTGTTTAAGAAGAAGAAGACAAGAACGGGTAGGTTTTAGGACAACTTTGAAAGATTTTGATTCACTTCAAAACTCAGTGAATTCTCAGAATAAAGAACATTATAAAAATCTAGAGTTTTCTAGAGAAAAAATCTCAGATTAATCACATTTGGCTAATAAGTAATACTCCCAAAAGATAATTTAAAGCAACTGTTGAATAAAACTGCCAGTAGGTAGTGGTAGATGCTTTAAAGGGTTAGTTCACACCAAAATGAAAATTTAAATTTTGTGGTAAATTAATGTGACGTATAGCAGATGAAGTCATGCACATATATTCTTGTGACAGCTGTGAAGTCAGTCTACTAAACACAGCACTTGACCACTGAGACTGGACATTCATTCTTTAGGTGATTTAACTCTTTTCAACAATTTTTATATTACTGCTATTATTAGTTATAAAATCTTAAAAGGGTTACGGTCATGTTAAATGGACTAAACAACTGTTTCATTTCTATTTGATTCATTAGTGAATTAAGTTTACTCAATTATGTATTACGTATTAAATGCTCATCATAAAAATATTGGAGTGATCAGCTAATTCGTATTTAAATTTAGACCTTTTTTTATATCTTGCATACATGTTGAACAGCAATCCGAATAGCCACATACATTTATATTATTTATATTTTCCTATTAATCCTGTTTTGTTTGTCTGAGTACAGAAACTGAGTATAAAAATGAACACCACCATATCAGGAGCTTTCGCCAACTCCACGGCTCGCATGTTGATGGGCACTTTTGAAATTTGTACCTTCAGCATCAATATCCTGTTTGGTCTTCCTACAAACTCATATATTTTATGGCTCATCGTCACAAGAAGAAAAGGTGGAGTTGCGTCAGACTTCTTCAACTTTAATCTGTGTGTTTGTGAGATCGGTATCTGTCTGGATCTTCTGTGTTTTGTACTGTGGAATTGGGTTTCATTTTTAACACTAATAGCACAGCTTTTCCAAGGACTTATCGCCGCTGGTCGTCCCCTGTTTCAGTGTCTGATCTGTGTTGAGCGTTACCTGGCTGTGGTTCATCCTGTAACCTTTCTGAAGTACAAACCTCTCAGATATAGAGTGATCTGCTGCACTGTGGCCTGGATAATTATTTTCAGCTCCTGTTTGCTCTGCATGTTCACCTTAATGTTATATAATATTAATACACATGCCTGGTTCTTCTTGGTGCAGTTCTTCCTCTTCCTCTCCATCCAGTTGTTTTGTCTTGTGGCTGTTCTCAGAGCTCTGAAGCAGTCAGGACCAGGAGAGAGAAAGAGAGAGAGAGATGAGGAAAGCCGCATGAAGAAAAGGGCATTTTATATCATTTTAATTACTACTGTGAATATGGTTATTGCATATGGGCCACTTATCATTTCAGCAGTATTTATACTGCTAATAAAGGAGCATAAATCAACATTTTGGGCTCCTGGTATGGTTTGTTATGTACTGACTGGTTTTGTTCAGTCAATTCTCTATCTAAAGCGTGCTGGAAAACTCTCCGTCCCATGTCTCTGAAATAGTTTTGAAAACTGTCCTGGGGCCGCCCTCCCTCACCTAACACACCCAATGTCAAGGAAAAAAAGGGAAATCAATAACTTTATCTACATTTAATTTCAAATTTAGTGTTTCTGTACCATTTCTGTTGAAGGTCACAGGTAAATATGATGTTTATTATAATGGGTTTATGTTAAGATTGTTTAAAGTTGACTTTAGTTAAAAGGTTTTTGTTAATGTTTCAATTAAATGTTAAAATGAATAGCTCTGAATTATACTGTAATGTTGAATCACAGTGATACTGGCCTTCAGTCATTAAACAAATGTTAAAACTATACTGTTTCCATGTTGTTTGTACATTAATTTTAAGATTTAATGTGAAATTACAGCAATATAAATGTATATTTTAAATAAACTTTATTGTTAGGTGGGATTAATCATGATTGATTTCATGGGATTCATTTTTTTATTATTACATGGTACAACACATATTACAATATGTGATTCTGATTGGTCAGTCGCCACATTCCAAGGTTTGTTATTTCCAGATAACAACTGGTAAAACTAATAAAACACAGTTCAATCAAGGTACATCACCTGTCGCTGACAGGTTGGCGCCATCCTGTGGCTTAAAAATGCTTAACCACAACTTAAAATGGAGGATTTCAACATTAGTTTAAACATGTACGGAAAAAACTCTCATGCAGTATGGAGCTTAGCCACAATCATACGATGGTCTGTCCAGCACTCTGCACCTCTCATGGGATGAGTAAAAAGAACATCCTTGATGTCAGTAAACCACACAATGATAAAATCAATCATTTGCCAGTGTTTAGAGCGAGGGTGCATCCACAAGGTCTTATACGTTGCCTTCTGCTGGAATATGGTATTGGTTATGGTAAGGTTATGCTCAGAGCAAAGAGCCAATAGTCTCACTCCATTTGCATTCACCTTACCAATGCCATGCAATCCTGTTGTTCCGTTTTAAAAGCTTTGGAATTACGTTGAAATTACTGATGATGTACTTAGGCTTACAATGCGTAAGGAAGGAGAAAATCAGTTAGTCAGGAAGGAAGAAATAATGATAATAATAATGTCACAAGTCGCGCCTCTGTGGCTCTCTCCAGCAGCGGGAACCTTCGCCAGAGTTCTAAGGTTCCTACCCGACCCCTTTTCCCCCACGTACCTTGGCCCGATCACCCGCCATTTTGTAGCCTATATAAACAGAAGCTGGACGTTTGTTCCTCGCAAAGTTTTGATTTGCCTTGCAGTCAACTCCGAGCGTTTTCCCTTGTTGTTTTCTCCGTGTTTGTTTGGATTGTTTATTGGACTTTGAATCTCGCTGCCTGCCCCGACCCTTTGCCTAGACTATCGTTGTGATTTTTGGATTTCCCTGTTTGACTCTGTTTGCCTGTGATCTTGACTTCCACCTGTTTTGACTACGATTATTAAAAGCCTGCAAATGGATCCAACCGATTTGTCACAAATAACACACACATGCACACATTTTATATAGTCACTGTGACGAGTGAAAAATGGAGGAAACAGTCGCAGAATGGAGTTAAAATATTTATTGACAATGTCAATCAATCAAGCGTCTTTGTGAAGGCAGAACAATGTGAAGGCTGTCAATAACTGAAGAGTCTGTGAAGGATGGCGCAGAAACTACAGCGGGCAAGCCTGGACAAAGGAAGAGTCTTTGGCGATGCCTCACTTGACAGAGCGGATAATGAGCAACCCAGAGAAGACAGGAGTCCGGAGCAGTGACGAGCAGACCAGCAAAAACAGAGGAACTGACGAAGACAATACCGGTTAGCACACATTAAGTAGTGTTGGATAACGAGCCACAGCTGGAATTAGTTAGCTCGTTACCCACACTCAGCCACACCTACTCATTCATACACACAACAGGCATGAATGACAGTCACTAGGTGATATAATTATAGATGATATACAGCATCCTCAGTCTTCTTTTTATTCGCTGCAGTTAAAAAAAAACCCTGAATTGTTGATTACATATTTCCATACCATTAGATTTACTTACCAGATTTACTTTTTTCTTCACATAAGTTGCTGCTGTGTAAAAGCAATTACTGTTTTTCACACACAAACTTTGCAATGTATTGTGACACACAGTTAATGTTGATTTTGTACACCGCTACTTTAAGCATTGAGACGATCAGCAGTTTCCTGCCAAACTTGCTCTCTTGCATTGTTTATTGCCGCTGTATTTTCTTTTTTTGGTGATTAAATGATGTTTAAATTCTTCATATGTCTCTAACACCAAACGCTGTACAGTTGCTGTAAAACATCGCTGCTCTTTCTTTTCCTTTCGTTGGCATGGTAGCCCACAGTAAATCGTTTGACCCATGCTCGACCTTCAGGACTTTTAAACAATGGCATGCACGCACAATTGTCTAGACTATTTAAACCTGATTGAAATTAGTAAGATCATATGATCCTCAACTTACTGTTATGAAACATAATTGAGCGCGGATGTTTAGATCATCTCAATCAAGTCAGGTTTTGGAATTTAAGCCGCGCTTTTCTAAATGGCTTTTATGGAAGAGCCCCCAGGCCTGCTTATATGGCCATTGAGTTGAGGTGTTCCAGAACATGTCAGTGAGCACAGAACCGCCAATAATAGATTTTTATCTCATTAACGTGGGTGGTTTATTTTTCTGTCTTTGCACAGTTGTAGCTAATGCTATTGTTTCAGCAGATCTCAGCCCACAAGACCAACAAGGCTATTTGCATGTGTGAGACCTGATGGCAGAATAGACAAAACTGGACTTAAAACTGATCAATGGACTGATCAATGGACACCTCTCTGTCTGGGAAGTGGTAACCAACGGACCAGTCAAGAGACTGAAGACACTCAGGGCATTGTTCTGCTGAACCTCCCAGTGGCTTGTTGATACCCTTCATAGCTCCACGACTAGTTCATAAATAATGAATCTCAGAGCCTAATGTAATTAACACCGGACAACTAATGTTTAGGGAAGATTGGAAACATCTGCTCAAGCGTTGAACTTTAACCTCACACATCATTGTCACTTCATAATGATAAACACGAGATCTGATTTACAAGTGGGAAAGAGCCCACCAGCTCTGCTCACTGACCTCCCACGACCCGAGTTCACGGGGTCAAATCAGAAAAACGCGTGCTCTCTCTGAGCTCATGGACAAAGGAACGCCGGAATGTGCTTGCAATGTATTTGGAAGGGTCTATTTATCGATATTAGAACCAAATATGTAGGTCATGTTTTTCATTTGTGCACTATGCATGTTTGTGTTTATAACATTGGGTTTATTATGCATCTGTGTGTGTCATGTATGGAATGAATGAGTGAACGAATGCAATGAGCAGACAATACAGACATATTTAGTGTGTAACGAACGCGCAGAAGATGGGGAATTCGATATCTTTAATCAGGAAGAAGTTATAACGCTTCATAAAAGTTTATACCCAAACTTGAGACTCTGCCTTTACGCTCCTTGGTGTCACATGTGCACTTAATGTGTTCACCACAAGGGACCACTCAGTGTGAAGACCCTCCTTAAAGCATCGGACTGATTGGCTGTTCCTCCCTCGGGGGCAGGACAGAACTCCACATGTTAAAACAGGATGCATGCGGAACATCTGTTTGCTTGGTGCATTTGCAAAGATGTGAGGAAAACATCTACTTGGTGACAACAAAGATCACCATCCAGCCAACGCATCTAGGAGAAGCGACAGCGGCAACCAGCGAAGCAACTCAGAGAAACTTAGGAACCTCAAGAGAAGTGCAACTTAGTCTGCTTGACCGAGACACAGCTAGAGACTCATTAGGGCACTCCAGCGCTAGGACTTCTTTGTGTGTTTTTCTGTTTGCCACTGTTGAACTTTTATGTTGAAACTGTATTCTCCTCCCACCTCGTTTCCTCCTGAATTTCCTCTAGCATAAAAGCCCCTCAGTGTTTGTTATTTTCACGGTTCATTTACACTGTCAACCCAGTCTTTGCCTGTCATTCGTGCTCTTGTATTCTGTTTGTTTCACTGTTTGGATTTACTCGTTGCCGACATCTGCTTCTCCACGGACCTTCGCCTTGCCTTCTCCTTCGGACACTGATTATCTGGTATTTGACCTTCGCTTCGGATTACGTTTACTCTTTGTCTCTGCCTATATGGTATCTGTCTGCTGGTGTTTGAGTTTGTCTGTGTTTGGCCCTGAGACTGAATAAACCCGTTTTTGCACATGAACTCGCACGCTTCACTTCCTCCATTCGTGACACAAATGCACGTATGATCTGGAGATTATCCCGTGAAAGGAAACTATATCCAATTAGAAGACCAGCTCACATAAGAGTGAAGCATAATAACAGATGCAGTCACGGCGAACCACAAATGGATTATAGACAGCATAGATGGAGGATCAGCTTGTCCTTTTGTTTTATACAAAGTGTTCAGTAAAACTTATTTATTTTTAAGTCTTGAGAGATTTTGTGAGTTTTTGTGATTTTTCCAGTGTTCACAGACAGGACTGAAAAAACAGAAAATCTGTTTTTGTGTGGTGTGCTGTCTTTGTCACATTGTGGCACACCACACACTATATAGGAGCAAAATGGTCAAATCTAGGATTGGAGGGGAGTCATCCTGTATTAATAGTGCTATAGTTGCACAATATATCTTACGGAAATCTTACGTATACAAGTGGTCCCATATATAAAAGTTCTCTACAATGAAACAAAACATTATAAACATTTAACAACAAAATGAAGCTTTATTTTGAAATATTTGGAACTGTATTATGACTACAAAAATATATTTTATTAATTTCCTTCTCTTTATTAATTTTCCTTTCATATTATTTCCTTTCATGTTTATTACAATCATACAACAAATCAGTATTTACCTCATTAAATTACATAAATTTATTTCATATGTTGAACTGTTTGATTTTTAGAAGTAATGTATTTCAAGCCAGGTCGATGTCGACGGAGCCTGGCTGCCTGTGTGTTATTATGTCTTTGTTTATATCATGATGCTCTGGATCAGTGGTTCCCAAAGTGGGGGGTCGTGAGACATTGAGGGGGGGGGGGTCGCGAGAGGATTTCCAAGAAATCAAATAATTTTTTATTTTAACTATTATAAATAACATATTTTATCTATAACTAACAAAAGATAAAAAATAGTTGTTAATGGTTACATTTAAAAAACAAACAAACATGCAAATTCAAAAGCCATCAACCGCGACACCTAAGGTGATCACGGCAGATTAATCAAAAGCGTTAGTAGCAGCAGATCAATTTACAACACTTTCCGACATGTGCACGTAACGTGTAAGTAATTTTCATCTCTTTATGCTTAGGATATTATTTTTGTTGAAATAAAACGTTGGTTAATATCGACCAATGTGCACCGTTGTGTGCAACATTTGTATATTTTAACCACTTCTGAGGATAGTGGGGGACACGAGTCACTGGCACAGTTATTTTGGGGTTCGCGAGCTGAAAAGTTTGGAAACACTTGCTCTGGACAATCAACTGTGATTTTTATTGTATAAGATATTACAGAGAAATTAACAATCCAGTTCTAGCCTAAATTGTATTTTTCTTTATTCTGCCTAAGACTGTATCCAGCCATGCTTATAAGACGCTTTGAGTGAGCTAGTTAGCCTTGAGTAGAAATTTGCTATGTGTGTGTGCGCTGTTTCTCTCTGTACAGCAGAGAGTTGGTTCTAGCTGGCTGTGAAGACCCATATTTGGAAATCCTGGTGCTTGAATCATCATCATCATCTTCCTCTTCACCCTTATTTGTTTAACAAATGTTTTTAATATGTTTAGGTTTGACCTTTGTTAGATTATATATCCTTATGTCCGTGAGATGTGAGCAGAGCAGCCTACGAACTCATTCAGAGTATTGAAGCTGACTTCTGCGGATGAAACTGCAACTATTTTTCTTCAATAATTTTTTCTTCAATTAATTCTATCTCTGACTCCTGGTCTTGATTCAACAAACACCAGGGGCCTCACATACAAAGACTTGCGTAGAATTAATACTAAAACCTTGCGTATGGACAAAGCTGTAAATGTGCGTACGCACAAAAAATTCAGATGTATGAAACACTGTGTACGCGGAAACCCACGCATATTCTCTTTGTACATCCGAATTAACGTGGAATTGAGCGCACATGCACGAGCGCTAAACCCCTCGCTGCCTCCTCTAAATATGGCAATTGCTCCACTTTGGCAAAACCAAACGAAAAAGCAATGACAGAAACTTCACAGAATGTGAATTGGAGGTGCTGCTATCTGTGTAGACCGATGTAGAGAGAAAAAAACGATGTAAAGAAAAAAAAATAGAGTGGGAGAGTTTAGCTGACGCAGTTAACACAGTGGGGTCTGAACATCAGCGGTGGACAGTTATGAAGTAGTTGAACTTCGTTACTGTACTTAAGTACATTTTTCAAGTATCTGTGCTTTACCGGAGTAGTTTTATTTTTAGCAACTTTTGCTTGACTACATTCCTAAGCAAAGGATCGTACTTTTTACTTCACTACATTTCATAAACCATATCGTTACTTATGTATCACGTGCTCTGAGTGAGACGCAGACAAGTGATTCATTAACAAATTCTTTTTAATGAACCTGTTCAATCGGTTCGCAAAGCGCACTAAACGATTCATTCTCGAATTGGAAAGATCCGAATGGAGCAGTTCTTGATTCTACAGCTCACTGATTCAAACGATCCATTCAGAGCGAGTCTCCAGTGAACCGAACAACTGGAGCACGCGACCGAAGATGCGTGAAGTAAGTTACTAACATTAACTGAAAATCATATTTAGGTAAAAATTGTCAGTTTGTAACACTGCTGTAAAGGGTGATCTATTTAAGCCCACACATCAACATCAGTGTCTCCATGTCAAAAAACTTTCATATTCCCTGCTGCTGTAATGTTAACGTTAGCGGTTTTATTAAAATGCTGCGCATTTAGCCCTACGTCTGTTTTTATATTGTTTATCAACGGTATACCT
>JAUMHR010000047.1:14487246-14505677 GCA_032361145.1 Enteromius fasciolatus | reverse complement strand
CACACACACACACACAGAGTGAATGTATCAGGCCCGCACGCTGGCAGATAGGGAATCAATTTACCTGAATCCCGTCCAGGAGCTTGCTCATGCACCAGAAGCTGTCAGCCTCGATGTTCCGCAACACCTCTTCCTGCAAGCTGGAAACATTGAAATTTTCCACTTCTTCCTCTGCAAAGAGCCAAAAGACAAAAGAAAATAAGAAACAGACAGAGAAAAAGAATGAGAGTGAAAGACCAAGAGGGAGAAAAATAGAGGAATAGACAGTAAAAAAGATTCCTTTTATATCTTCAATGAAAGAGATGGTCGAATTCTACCAGTTTTTCGGGGCGTGCTTAGAGTATGCATTCTTACGTTAAAAAGGTGTTTTATAAAAGATTAAAACACACACGCAAACACACTCAGCAGCTTCTGGGAGTTGTCACCGAGAAATGTCATTTAGGATAACCGAACGTTACCAAGAAGCATTTACATTCACTGGGATTTCCAGGTGGCAAAAACATGACCTTAAAACACATATTGCTCAACATATAATCCAGAAAAAGCAGCAAAAACAGCAATGTGCATGTGTGAAACATTTGCATTTAAGCATTCATTTTTTAAAGCATTCTTTTAAAAGGCACATAAAACAGTAAACAAATAAATACATAGGTGTCAAGTCAAGTATTTACAGTATATAGCGCTTTTAACAATACAGATTGTAGCAAAGCACTGAACATTATCAAGTAGAAGAACAGAGTGGTGGTGATGTAGAATGACGAGAATTAAACTATTTATTTATCAAATGCAGAGACGGTCTTTGTAGTCAAGACAATGATAATCACTAGAAATCAGGTGCCAGAGGCGACAGCGGCAAGGAACCAAAACCAAAAAAATACCAAATTTAAGAAAAAGTCAACATAAAATAAACATATCATGAAATACAAGAGCCTTTTAATTAGTTTATTTAGAATGTAACCTTTATTTAGTTTGTGTATATATATATATAGTACTTTATATCAATATTTTATTTGCACATGTTTTGGAGCTCCATTTACAAGCCTCTTGTCCTTCATGATCTTTATTTTTATTTTTTATCATTACTGCAAAAAACAATTCTTTGTAAGAACATTTGAAAAATAAAAAGTATACAGACATGCTGTAGATGCTAAATAATAATAAATACAACAATATTGCTCTTTTTGCACTTTTTACACTTTTTCTTGTTCGTCATTGTAATTAGGTTTTATTATACACTTTTTATTTTGCATTACTTTACTTTTTAATATGCCTAGCTACTTTTATTCCTGTTTTACATTAGTATTTCAAATTAAACCGAAGGAAAACGAGAAATAAAACATTGGCAACAAGATAAGTTTATACATATATATATATATACATATACATATATATATATATATATATATATATATATATATATGTATATATATAGTACTGTGCAAAAGTCTTAGGCTACTAGTACTTCTCGAGTATACAAAACAAACAAAAAATGGTTTTAAATCAGTTATTTCTATCTTTTCAGGTAGCGAAATATCAGTTATATTTCCAAACATTATTTTTGTCCATAACTGTAATAATGCAATGAGATTATCGTCTGCACGAGGAGTCCGAAAACAGCCAGAGCCTGATCTGATCATCATCCAGTCTGTCTGGAATGAAGTAACAAAATACACTGAGACAGACTCAACTCAGAAGAACTGTGGCAACTTCTCCAAGACGCTTCAAAAAAACCAATGAGACAGTCACAAGCCTCCCGGGTTTTCATCCTAAATCGGACGAACAAAGATTTTACAAGTAAGTGAACATTTTGGGGTGGAGTAAGCCTTTAAATTTGAATTCCAGTTTAAGTAAAAACAACCTTGCTACATTAGAATGAAAGAAATATTAAATTCCAGTTAACCTGCACATTTGCCCATGTTAATACGACAATGTACGAAAATCATAAACAGCCATATCAAAATCCCAAATCAGTTTCTTCACTGAATCATTTTCCTAAAGCAAAGGCCATCGCAAGTGTAGATTTATTTAGTAACCGCAGTGAACGAACCACGTCTCTGACAGGGACAAGTCACAGGTTGAGCAGAGGAACGATATCACAGAACTACACACACACACAAAGGAGCCGCTCCGTCTCCTTGGCAACATGGGTCTAACCTTAAAGAGTACGGCGAGCTCTGGCTGACAGGACCAGTGGGCTGCTGGGAATATTTGCAGTGCTGCAGTTTAGAGAACGGCTGTCCAGCTTCCAGGCCGCCCACTGCATTAGCACAGTCTAAAACGCCACTGGCTCGTCATAGACGCACGCTCATAACTGTCTGCTGTCTGACAGGTCACAGCGCAGAGGAAGCCACGGTGGTGTATTACTCCCAAGGTAGGGCAAGAAAACGAGGAAGTCTGAATGACCTCCAAATAGTGGACAAACTCACTGCGCTTTCACATACCAGCCTTCTGCTTAGGAACGAAAGTACTCACGAGGCTTTCAAAGTGCGTGTGTGTGCAGGGTTGGGGGCTGTAATAAGGCAGTGTTAATCTCTCCAGTTATGAGAGTCCCATAACAGTGCTTTCACAAAACAAGGACACACAAAGAGGCGCAGATCAGAAGACGGATGCATAAAACAACAGCGCCTCCTGTGGTCAGCAGTGGAGTTGCAAGTAAATGACTTGTGGTATTAGCAACAGTCTTGTATACCGTAGCCCCACTTTGGACATTTGAGTGACATTTAAAAACGCCTAAATGCCATTGGAGTGAATAACATTAACCCTTAAAGGCCTGACATATTGTATAATGCATTATATCTTGTTGTAAACAATAATAACTGAATTTAAAATGCATAGCGTAACAATGAATTGATTAGTGTTAGAATGTATTACTTGTGGTTACAATTATTCATGAGATGTGCAGTACATTATAAGGTGCATTAAAAGGCACTATTAAAACAGTAAGATATTTTTACAACGCATTATGCATAAAGGCATTAAGTAAAGTGTTATATTATATAGAAATAGCCACAGACGAGTTAAAACGTAGCTTTAATCGGCTGAACACTTAATTTAATAGAAATTGTTTTGTTTTAAAATCATTAATGAATTCAGTAGACTATAGTAATCATATTTCTAAATCAAATTACAATTGAAAATATAATTGTATTAATTCATTAGCATTAATACTATTAAACATATATTTATTATGTTAAATTATGTAAGCTACTCCAGTCTTTAGTGTCACATTATCCATCAGAAACAATTCTAATAGGTTAATGTAGATTTTCTTTTTTATTATTATTTTGGAATGTTTAAAAATGTTTGTGGTTACAATTATTCATGGGATTGTACAATGCATTATAAGGTGCATTACAAGGCATAAAATAATGTATTTTAGCTAGATTTACTGTATAATGCATTATGCCTATACATATAGGCTTCAAGTAAATTGTTCCTAGAATGTAATGTTATACAGAAATAATGTAACTGATTATTTATAACAGTACAGCAGAGTGGTTACATAAAATTCATATAAATGTCAGATGTAAAGTGAATTTAGTCTAACGTTTATGTAATGTTTACTTTAGATCACTAAAGATTTCACAGCAAAAAGACATAGGCCCGGACTAGGCATTAGTTAAATGAAGATATTTAAGCAACTTTTACAAAAATACCTCATAAGAAAATATTACAGGTGTGCATCTTAACACAGAACAATGACACTGACATGTTTTAAGATATGTCAGAGCAAGATACTTTCATCTGAGACAGCTCAAACATGCAATTTAGTCTGGGACTAGCTTAAGCCTTGTCTGTGAAACTGGGGGATAGGGTACCACAATCTGATGGGAGATGTTTTTTTTTTTTATTATTATACTAGGTGGTCATTTAATTGCTTAACGTCAATCAGACAACAGAACTAATGTAGTGTACATTGTGTCTTACGTTATTCATTTTTTTAAGTCATGTTGATATTTTAGAGGATTTCGAAATGTGCATATCAAATACAATTCAGTAAGGAAGTGACTTTTTTTTTTTTTCCACAAAGAAGTAGATCGAACGTCACATATAAGAAATCTGTGGTTAATAATGTGACTATCCCTAACCTGTATGAACTTTAAAAAGCAAAGCAACAACGACTCAAACAAAATCAAGTAGCATCTGCAAGCAGATGATCCTATTGATCCTTCGTCAGAACTAACCTCTATTTTCAACTGAATGCAATGACATTTATTTTTTGAAGTGTATCTAAAAACATATTTTTTTGGAACAGTCATCCTCAAGATCAAAATAAACACACTGCATTCCTACAGTACTGTACATACCCCGAGACGCACATCTCCTTGGTTTATATTTATTTTTCAGGGGTGACCCAATGAAGCCTGACACTGTTAAATGAACTGAATAGCATGTATTATTAATGTGAGAATAAGAAGGTTCAAACACACGCACACACACGCGCGCATACATAAATTCACAAAAACAGAAGGTGTGTGACTCCGTGACCACAGTTCCACCCAGTGAAGTCTCCATCGCACCATCTGTCTGAAGGCATTGCAAAGGAAAAGAGCAGATGTCTGTAAACATACAGACCAGAGTCGACAACACACCAACTGTACTGCCTGCTGCAAAAATTTATTTCCCAACGGTCTTTACTGACATATTGCCACTTTATGACTTACACAAACCTCAGACAGGTTAAAACGCTGATTAAATCAGGTGAACACTTGTAATGCATAATTTAGTATTTATTTCATTTATAATTCATTGTAATTGAAACATTAAGGAATTCAGTAAAACATAAAAAAGCTAATATTGCTAAATATCACAATTTAAAATGTAATGTATTTTACAATTTATTCAATGAATGTGATGGTGTCACATTATCCTTTAGAAAATATTCTAGTACACTAATTTGGTTAACAAATTTGTGAACTAGTTTTTTAGAATTATGACTGTTGCTATTTCTTTTTCCCCTGGATACTTCAGTTATTAAAAATGCTACATTGAAACAGCATGCATTTATTGTTTGTTTGTATTTGTTCTTTGCAATTATGCAAAATTCTGTCAACTTAATACCTCCTTGCTGAATAAAAGCAGTAATTTCTATTCTAATCTTAACGATCCCACTTTTGAAGAGTAATATTTTCTGAATTTGAGAAATTGACTTTAAGGTTAAGAGTACTGAATGATGCAGTGAAGCAAAAAAATATTTAGTCTGCCACCAATTGTGCAAGTTCTCCCACTTAAAATGATGAGAGAGGCCTATAATTTTCATCCTAGGTATACCTCAACTATGAGACAAAAAATGAGAAAAATCCAGAAAATCACATTTTTAATGTTTAAATGTTTTAAAATGATTTTTAATGAATTAATATTTAAATTTGGTCACCCACAAACAAGCAAGATTTCTAGCTCCACAGACCTGTAACCTCTTCTTTAAGAGGCTCCTCTATCCTCCACTCGTTACCTGCATTAATGGCATCTGTTTGAATTTGTTATCAGTATAAAAGACACCTGTCCTCAACCTTAAACAACTATGGCCAAGACCAAAGAGCTGTCAAAGGACACCAGAAACAAAATTGCACCAGGCTGGGAAGACTGAATCTGCAAGTTAAGCAGCTTGGTGTGAAGAAATCAACTGTAGGAGCAATTATTAGAAAATGGAAGACATACAAGACCACTGATAATCTCCCTCGATCTGGGGCTCCATGCATGAACTCACCCCGTGGGGTCAAAATGATCACAAGAACTGAAAAATCCCAGAACCACGCAAGGGGACCTAGTGAATGACCTGCAGAGAGCTGGGACCAAGGTAACAAAGGCTACCATCAGTAACACACTGCCCCGCCAGGGACTCAAACCCAGTGCCAGACTGCTTAAACCAGTACATCTCCAGGCCCGTCTGACGTTTGCTAGAGAGCATTTGGATGATCCAGAAGAGGACTTGGAGAATGTCATATGGACAGATGAAACCAAAATATGTTTTTTTTGGGTAAAAATCATGCTTTGGGACCAGGACGACTGATTGGTGTAAATGAAAGAATGAATGGGGCCATGTTTCGTGAGATTTTGAGTGGAAAGCAAATCAGCAAATGCATTGAAGATAAAACATGGCTGGGTCTTTTAGCATGACAATGATCCCAAGCACACCACACCTGGGCAACGAAGGAGTGGCTTCGTAAGAAGCATTTCAAGGTCCTGGAGTGGCCTAGCCAGTCTCCAAAACTCAACCCATAGAACATCTTTGGAGAGAGTTGAAAGTCCATGTTGCCCAGCGACAGCCCCAAAACATTACTGCTCTAGAGGAGATCTGCATGGAGGAATATCTTTGTATATAACAAAGTATTGAGAAATTTTGCTATTGACCAAATACTTATTTTTCACCATAATTTGCAAATAAATTCATTAAAAATCCTTCAATGTGATTTTCTGGAATTCTTTTCTCATTTTGTTTCTCTGCAGGCCTCTCTCACCTTTTTAAGTGGGAGAACTTGCACAATTGGTGGCAGACTAAATATTCTTTTGCCCCACTGTAACATGAGGGTAATGGACCACTGATTATTATAAAAAAGGATTTGCAATCTTCTCTTCTCATATTATTTAATCAATAGGTAATCATAGTCGTTTTAATTCAGTCCATTTATTCAGGTTATGTTTTTAAGAGTTTTTTAATGGCAGAGGACTGAAGGTCTGACCCAGTCAGGAATGCAGTAATACTACACATTACACAAAAAAAACAAAACATTAAGTTGTATTGCAACTTATTATTCGATTAAACAATATATGAAGGACTAAATCACAAGCTATATTTTCAGGTTGAGTTCATTTCATCCTGATCTTACGCTTTTTGACTCATGCTAGAAGCACGGAATATGTAAAGACCAAATACGCCCAAGGTCATGAAGGTCAATAAGGCTCCACATGTGTCCACTAACACATCTCCCTATTTTGTTCCAGTTGGTTGAGGCACGAGCTCCAAAAGGGGTACTGATAAAAAACATAGCCTTGAAGCAAAAATGCTGCCTTTGTTTGCTGTAACAGACTTTGCAGGGGTTCTTTAGTATCAAACAGCCACCCAGACGAGAAGAAATCCTCACGGGTGACGTGTGAAATGGAGAAAAGTGTGTCAAGTGTAATGATTTTTTTCCTAAATTCTAAGTACGTTAAATTGGCATCTGGGCTGTCGGTGATAGTGAGAACTCTGATCGGATGTTTGTTCAGCAAACGAGTCAGAGCATGAGAATTAAAGTGAAAGTGATGAAAGTGAGCAAGCAGGTAGAACGCTGTATTAATGTTGTTATTTTACCAAAGCATTCCAATTTGCAAATATGGTAACACTTTAGAATCGGTAACACTCGTTTACCATTAACGAGGGGTGCGCGATATAACCAAAATCTTATATCACGGTAGAAGCAATTTTCTGCCTCGATAACGATATATATCACAATATAGCAATTTGTATTCAAACACCAAGAAATATAATTTCATATAATGTCATTTTATTTAAACTGAATTGCAGCAATACTTTTAAGTAAAAAAAAAAACAACCATTCTGCTTACTGCAATGTATTTTTTCTGAGAACAACAGGTACTATAGTGCCTGACAGTATACCAGGTTCCACCGCTTGCAAATCATGTTTGTCTTTACAATCTCCTCGTTGGTTTTCATCACATGCAAGCGAACTCACCGCTGAGACTCGCTGAGGTTTGTCTAAGAAGTCACTTGTCGCTTTTTTGGAAAAATGTCACCAAGGGGGTCTGAAAAGTTGCTAAATCTAGCGACAAAGTCGATAAGTTGGCAACACTGCTTCTTCCGTTGTCGAAGTTAATGTTCATTGCGTGGTTATGTTACGTGCAACGTCACATGTTTTCAACTGCGATTAAGACGACAGACCAAAATCTCTACCGGTTGACAAATTTCTACCGGTTAATCATGTCTACCGGTATATCGCCCTCCCCTACTATTAACTATGACTTATTCCTCAATAGATTCTTTATTGGGGATATAGAATAAGGCATTAATATGTGCTTAATTAGCACTAATAAATGGCTAATATTCTAATAATATGCATGCTTATAAGCAACTAATGGCATAACATAAACTGTAACCACATTTTTTCATAAGGTGAGCTGCTTAAACTCAAGAAAAGTATCACCATAAGTGATATTCAAAATGGAAAGCAATGCTTTGTTTACATTTTGTTTATCTGCATATATCATTATTTTGGTTTCTCCTTTTGAATGGTGAACATAGACTAATGATTCCAGCCAGCTGTAGTATGCAGTCTGTCTGAGCACAGCTTTTAGGTCCAGACAAAGCTAGTTCTTTGAAGTCAGCTTGGTGAGTCCCGGGCTTTGTACACATGTCTGCAAGGTGCGAGGTTCTTTTTACGGGGGAGATAGTGTCATCAATAGTGCCACAATAGTTAATTTGGATTATGTGTTTGGAAATCATAGAAATCATTTGGAAAGCATAGAGAAGAATCTAAGGCTTCTTAATAATAACCTGTTATTTATGTTGTTGTTTTTTTTAATTTAAGTTACCCGATCATAATCAATGTAATCAATTAATTATTGCATTCCATCATTTAATCATTTAGTTGTTTATTTATTTTTATTATTTCCCCCTGCTCTCATAGTGCTTTTTATCATTATTTATTCGTATAATTATATTTTTTCATGAGTTAGAAATAAAACAATATCTCCATGTCTAAGATTTTAATGTAACAGGATTCAATGAAGCGGTAAATTTCATTGCTTTTGATCTGCTGCATTAAATTTAATTATTGAAAAAACCCTGCTCTGTTTCACCATCACACCATAACTTGCTTTCTGCTTTTGTACAGCTTCTTTTGTCAACCATTCAGGTTGACAAAAAAAAAAAACTTCCATTATAGTTTTGTTAAATTATCTTGAGTATCAGACAGACAATTTTTAATATAAAAAGTTAACTTTTTTGAATAGTCGGCAGGATGTCAATGCAATCTAGAGAAACAAGAAATGCTGTAAACTGAATCCTACCTGTGACAAAACTACTGGTGAATGCCGATGTAAACTCCAACAGATTAACCTAAACTGAATGTTAAATGGCAAACATGTTGAAGATTAGCCAAAAGATTGCTCATTCATTAAGTGGTAAGTACAAAATGTATTATATTATCTATCCTCCTCTGCAGAAAAAAATAAAATAGGTCCTCACCAGTGTACCTCTGTTAAAATATGTTTTTAAAATATGTTTTTTTGCTAACCTTAAAGGCTGGCTTTAAAGAGGCTTTATTACTATTAATCCTAAAGACCTTGATTGACTGGTTCAGATGTGTTTAATTAGAGCTGGAGCTCCAGGAACAATACTGGACACTTCTGACTTAATAGAACAGTACAGCATAGAACATAGATGAGAGAGATTATTGAAGACAATCGTCTCCCCAACAAAAGTTTCTGTAATATGACCCCTGGTCCTCATTGCGCATATTGGTCTTTCTACTGGATCAAGTTCCCCAGCCACTGATGGATAACCTGATGATTAAGGTTATTGAGTACTTTTAAGAACATGATTACTAGGGCTTTCTGGTCGATTAGTAGTTATTCATTTTAAGCATAAGACAACTAATCGCATACTTTTTAGAAAATAAATAAATAAATAAATAAATGTACCTTTAATAGCCCACACAGTTGTAAGAGCTCAAGCACACGCATATAGCCACAGCATACCGGCAACAGTAATGACCATGAAAGTGTCAGGGAAAAGCAGTAAGGAGGCTGCTTTACCATTTTAATAATGTATTGATAAACTGGCGATTTCCATGTTTCATACAGATTACATAAAGAGAAAATTTGTTTTCCATTTGAACTGGTTGATAAGAAAGTAGACATTTCGCTCTCTCTATATATAAATTGTTCATATTTCATAAGACAAGTATACAGAGAGTACTGTGCTCAAGTTCACAGACCAAGATGGCAGAAAGCGCATCCAGTTTGCGTTTTGTTGCTATTGTGAGTGCACACAAATAGTCTTTGCAGATATGAAAGATGTGTGACCTTATCTGTATAACCAAACATGAACAGTATTTTCTACACTAGTTTTAATATGCAAAATTAAAAACATATTTTAAAGCTTTATTAGTTGCAAAATTAAAACCAAAATGTATAACCTAAATTGATCATATATGTTTAACATGTCCAAGCAAAAATGCAGTGCTAAACGCATTTAGTCTTACACCATGTCCTAACTTACACCATGTCCACGTGACGAGACAAGATTTTAGCGACAAGCAATTTGACTAAATTAATCAATCATATACCACAGCCAATCAAATGTGTGTGTGGGCGGGCTTTCTCTAGAAGCACACTGCATACGTAATGAAATAGATACGCTTATAATCTAATTCATAAATGTACATATTGAGTGACTGATAACATCTCTTATGAAATGCACTTGTTGGTTCACAGTTTTAAAGTCGGCATTAAAACGGAAGTTGAGATTGTTATTTTTTCCTTAGTGTGACGTATATCAGAGTGAAACGGCTTCTGAAATGAGAGAAAAGAAATAGAGGGTGGGGCTTGATTTTGTCCTTTGGTAATTGATTAGATCCTGGGCTTTTCTCAGTGATGGGTTTCTGAAGAGGCAGTGAGACAGACAGAATCATGCCCTCGCACCATCGCTCATGACCAGAAGAGAAGATGAGTAATTTTGAGATTGAGGGGAGGTTTATGTTTTTGATTATAGATTATGAGGGCACATGGATTAAAAAAAAAAAAAAGTTTAATAATAAAGTGCACGGATATGTTATTTATAATAAACACTACAGTATTCCATTAAAAAATTTGTCTCGTCAAATTTTGAACTTTATTTTCTCTATTTATTTTCAAGGTCTGATGTAAATTATCTGTTGTTGCTTTCATTATGGCTATAAGGTCACACAAAATGATATTTAAACTCAAATTAGACATGTTTAACTTTGAATAAAGCACATAATCACCTGAGATTATCCACCGTCATAATTGTGTGCTGTTGTTCCCGCTGTGAGGTTGCGGAAAAAGAAACTGGGTTTCACTTTATTTTGATGGTCCCTTTAACGCATTATATTGATTATAAGTAACATTGCACCTACAGATCTACTAACTCTCAATAGAGTGCTAGCAGAGTATTACAGGGGTTAAATAATAACAAAAATAAAGTAAACAAGAGCTTAAAGTGCTTAAAAAAACAGCTAAACAACAGCAAGTGCTTAAATAACAAGTGCTCAAAGTGCTAAAGAACTGAACTGCTAAACTGAAGATTAGTAAGTAAAATCAAGGCCATTATCACATATTTTTTCTTTTTCGCACAAACGTATTTTTAAATCGCAGCTGTAACAGTTGCTCCCGGCAACGTCGTGGTAAGTTTGAGTGCACGGGCAGTGGCTCTATGACCGGAGTCTAAATCATGACAAGCAAGCACTTTCTTACCGCTGCTGGCATACAGTAGCTTCCTCGAGCAAATTGTGGAGAAACAAGCCCCGGGCTCTCTCAGTTTCTTGCACCAACTGCCAAAAGGCTCGCCATCTCTACTTTCTTCAATCCACGCCAAGTGCCATTTATTTTTGAGTCCTTTATCTATTGCTAGGACATCATCCCCAGGCTTCATAAACTTGCGCTCCATTTTCTTTTCTCTGACAACGCTAACGTGACATTGACGTATGGGCGTCAATCATACCGTGTTGCAAGGACCTGCACTTCTCTGCTTCTGATAGGCTTGTAACGTTAGTTAAAGCTGTGTGCCTCTCATGGTAGGTTGGTGATTGGTAGGTAAAAAAAAAATTGGCTCGAAAATGTTAAACCGCATGCGCAGGCTCTAATTTTTATTTATTTTTTCCCTCACGGCCGCACAGTGTCTTTTGGGAGACCATCACAATAAAGAGTTAGCAGATATTAATTACAGAGTGTACTAATATTCTAATGAGAGTTAGTTGACACGTAGGTGCAAACAGAGGTGGGACAAGTCATTGTTTGTCAAGTCACAAGTAAGTCTCAATTCATTGCCCTCAAGTCCCGAGTCAAGACAAGCAAGTCCTGAGTCAAGTCTCAAGTCAAAGGCCAACAAGTCTCAAGTCAAGTCCAAAGTCCTAAGGTTTGACTTTTGAGTCTTTTCGAGTCTTTTTAACAGAAAAATAAAATGTATACAGATTATGTATGATTGTAAGATCTATATCTGTAAGATCTATATTTATATTTATGAAAGAACATTGCTTAGATACATAAAAATACAAATGTAATGTAAAGTGCTGAACAGTGCTGCGTCTCGCCTCCACAGCATATTGAACAAGAACGAGTTGACCTTGTATTGCAAAACAGGTCTGAAAAACTTTCTGAAATTGTCTTCACCTGAAATGATTGTTTCAAAACTAAAATATATACTTAAACTAAAAACCATGCCTTCACCCTCAAATGTACTTGGATGAAGAGAGGATCAAACATATAGTCCTTCAAACAGTTTTACTTTACTAAAATGTATCACCACCAAAAAATATACTTTTCAGTGTGTTTAAGTATTTTCAAAAGTGCACAAGGAACCTTTTAGGCTACTTCATACAAACAACAACGTTGTTTTCTTCACATAATGTTTGCTCTCTACCTTGTGCAATACACTGACATAGGCTACCTCATACAAACAAACAGGGCTTGACTCGAGTCCACGTCACATGACTCGAGTCCACACCTCTGGGTGCAAAGCTACTTATTGTCAACAGATTATTCAAAAGGGACCATCAAAATAAAGTGTTACCAGAAACTGTTTCTAAATTAGAAGTTTTGCAGGACAAAAACTGCAATTAACATGGAACAATTAACACAGAGCTCGGCAGCAGGATGCACATAGATCAATATTCACCGTTAACCAAATGAACATCTATCACTGTTTACACATGAGCACACATATGCTTCCATAGTAAACTTGCTGCTACTTACAAATTTTTAGATGAAAAGCCTGAGCTTGATGAATGATAGGTGAGCATTTGGATGTCCTTCCTGAATTACTACCTCACGGACCAGCTGTTAACGATCTGTTCATAATTGACTGTGTGACCTTGCCTGTGGATTTTATTTTCCCTGCAAAATAGAATTTTGGTCGACCAGGTCTCTTCTGGTTGACTAACGGTTAGTCGACTATTAGGCGGCAGCCCTAAAGATTACCAAATCTTAATACGCCAATAGAAAAAAATTAGAATACAGTTTCTGAAATTGTGAGTACAGAAGAAACAATGAGGATCAGTTATTAAATATTTGGTGCTCTCAAGTTTAAATATCTTGTGTAACAGCTCATTTCTCCACCAATATCATAAACAAAAACATGAATAGACACAGAACTGTCAATTCAAGTTATCTACAAAGAGGACGAAGGCACAACAAATTCCTTCAACTGGAGCTAGGCTTTTTGCCCTCTGCCATCACTTCCTGTTGGCCCGTATCATCTTCCTGCATGCAGGGGTGAAGGGTAGATTCCCCCTGGCATTCTGAAGCATCCAACTGCAAGGAGCTGGAATCATTACTGACGTTTGACTCTACAAATCCTCGTAGTGCCATATGCCCTCCTTTTGCAGGCCAATGCAAACGGTCAACATCAGGTTAAAGGACACGGCGAAATTTCACCAGCCTTTTAAACCATCACCCAAGACAGCCCGGAGGACACTTTCCCACCCACAGTCAGTCACTGCCGGTAGAGCTGTATGGTAGATTATGCAATTTGACCCTTAGGGTGTCTTAAGACTTTAACCCGGTACCGCCCACTACTGCTCCCCGTGTTGGTTAATGAGCATCGAACAGAATCCACAGATGTGTAATTGAAGGCAAGGTTAATTAACACGGAACTCGACTCTGCAAAGACGCCATTTCAACATGGTAAAATAACGATCGCTGGGTAGGTAATTACTGAAGTTGCGCTGAAAGACGAGGTGCATATCCATCTGTGATTTATGGATATCATCATCTAATTGTAATGAAGAAAAAGCCAGCGCACAGGAAGAACAATCTGCAATGAGAACAGATGAACGACCTTCGCTGGCAGCTCCTGGAGGCAGTTGGAGAAAGGGCCCAAACCAACTCCATTACATCATGTTTCAGAAAAATTTACAGACACCAACAAGGTATTTTCCAGTAATGGCTTAATTAGGTAAGTAAATATTATCTTTTTTAAGGGTTCGGTCAAAGAAATTCACTCAGAGATTTAGATTGCAAAATGGATACCGAATTACTTACAAGATGAAAAGTGATTGGTGCTTGCATGTGGAAAGTAAACTGTCACAACACTAGGACATTGCGGATGGTTTCCAGGGCTTTGCTAATTGGTTGCTAAGGTGCTCCAGGTGGATTCTTAATGGCATCATCAAAATATGTCTTAATCAAGTTCTAAGGTGCCTTTATTTAAGTGAAAAGGTCCTTGCGCACTTGTTTTTGTTTTTTTTTGTATTCGTCAACCTTTCCGATCAAAATGCGAAAACGCAGAAAATTTAATCGCTTTATATGTGTATGTGTATATATATATATATATATAAATTTAGTTTCAGGGTGGACGCATTTTTCGAAGGCAGTGTGTCCACGTAAAAAAATAAATACGTATTTACTTTTTAGCATGCAAACATTTTAAACGGGACTTTTAGGACCGCGCAAAATTTTTAAGGGTGTTTGTTTTTTGTTTGTTTGCAGTTTTCGGCCAATCGATTTTGACAAGCGTACACGTTTAAAAAAACGGGGTTAGGGATTCGCAAATTTATAAATAACAGTAATAGAGATGGTTAGCTAAGTGATGTTTTTAATAAAAATAAATGAATAAAAACATCTTATCGATCACCAATGTCTCAACAAAATGCTGTGGTGAGGGACAATTTAACTAACAAAAATTATTGCAAAGTTACCCACAACACACTCTTGTAAGAAGCTTTCGGCTCTTTTGTGGATTAGGGCCAAAAGGATCCAGTTATGGCTACTTAAAAAAAATAAAAATAAATCTGCACAACTGCAGTAGTCTCGTGGGACACATTAGAAGCATAAATGGCCCCCTGAACATGTAAACATAGCAATTGTTGTGACTTTAAAAATGTTACGACATTTTTATTGTTGCTCAGTGTCGATAAGTAAGAGTGAGTTACGTAGAATGACTGAAGTCCAATAAACCTCAATATCTGAAATAGCTTGATATAAGAGTGTGGACTGGAGATAACTGGAACTGGAAATAAACAAACATCTCAACTCTATTCGCAGTCACTACAGAATAAGCATTGAATGTAAGAAAAAAAAAAAACAGGTGAACTTCCCTAAGTGTGAAATATTATGCAAGATTAGTCTATTAAATAATTCATTTGCTTTTATTAGAAGCATAAGGGGAATCATTACATGTGCTGTAATAGGAAAATCATGAGGCATTAAGAGAGCGTGGCCAGACAATAAAACCACACTTGCGGTTCTTGTAAATTGATGCCAAAAAAAATAAATAAATTGATTAAAATTTTGAAAGGGAGCAAATACATTTTCACGGGTGACCAAGTGACGTTCCCACAGAATACTCCAAGAAATTATTTTGTTAATTGTTATAAACTACGCCAAGTCTAGCATGACACTTTTCACAGATGTAAATGAACAAGAAGTGATTTCTCAGAGCGAGGATCTGCACAGAAATTCAATTTATAGCTTTTTATAGCCAAGTAATTAAACTAGATCCAAAAATATTCAATAACTGTGATTAGTCAGAGAAAACGAATGACTTTATGACAGGGCAATTTTTCCAGATCATTTTTGGCATTTTACACTTGTACAGCTCACAAAGCGAGACATAGCTAAGCTTATGGATGAAGACGTAAGAAAATGAATCGTTTATCTGTTAATGTTGATTGTTAATTATTCATTAGCCAATTCTGTACGATTATGTAATCCTAATGTCAAACATAAAGATATTTTTGTTGTGTTATTGTTATAATAATAATACTAACCACTTCACTATTTGGTAGATTTTTTATTTGTATTATTATTATTTTTTTTTTAAGTTCATTCTATAATATCCGTTCATGTTACATTGTTACTCCATAACATTATGCTACTTAGTAACTTTATGTTCCTCAGCAACGTAAAGTTACGTTAACAATGTTAATGAAACATTGCAAAACTGGTAAAACGTAAAGTTGGACATCATCTGCTATACAGTCAAACTGCTGGTATCATTTACTCGTCGACAGTTCAAGAAAGTCTCGAAGGGAACTTAACCAAGAGGGAAAAAAAGGAAAAATACCTGCCGCTAGACATCTCAGGCATCCCAAGGCAGTCACTTAACAACTCGTTAGAGCAAATGAGGAAAGTTAATCAGACCTGCATTAAAATCAGCACTGGGCTCAGTTCTTCAAACCGAGAAATCCGAACAAACCGATACTCATTAAAGCCTCAATTGTGGGTCACACACCACTAACTGTTCAAGTCAGCCGTGGAGGCCCATGGCACTTAGTCAATGAACGGCCCACAAAGACCTGCCAGAAGATAGACTGAAAGCAAGAGTCAGCGGTTACAGGGTTAGTGGACTTAATGCGCATGATGTAAAAGACATATAGGCTATTTGGAAACTATGTGATCCATGGTGGCTCCAAGGTGAGTATAAGCACAACACCCACCAGGAATGCTGGAGCACAATGTTGTTGAGGAGGAAATCTTCTTGGATGGGCAAATTGCTCATGCTGAGTAGCTAAACGATGACCCCCCTTCCAGCAGGTCAACAATTAAAACAATAGTGCCGTCTGAAGCAATTATTCAGTGTGTCTCCAATAAATTACAATGAGTTTTGAAGGAATGCTTAGAACCTCTCAAAGGTTTAAATAATGTCAAAGTCCTAGGGTTTCTAGGTCGCTCTATCTTTTCAACAATGAAGAATGTCTTTCAAGTTGAAGTAAAACTACTTTTTCTTTTCATTTTCAGCTAACAGCTTAGATCTTCTCTCTTCAATCTTTATTCCTTCAACCAGCACTGATGGTGTTGCCAACACTAATAGTTCACCCAATCCAGGTCTTTAACAGTAGCACCACTGATCCACATCTGCCCTCCAGAACATTACTTTAGGAGAATCTATATGAAGACGATGCAAATTACACTATCTTCCTTCTGAATCAATAGTGGGCAAACACTACCGCACGTACCATTTCATCACACACTCATTACTTTCAATTATAAAACTTTATAGCGGTCTAATGGGAAAACAGATCCGAACGGAAAGAAGAGAGGAGAAGAACAGAGTGGCCAAAGAACAAAACCTACCGAGACAAAGTGGCTGTCTGATTAGATGGAGACTTCCATGAAGAACGGCAGTGTAGATTAAAAATATTGATAGAATAGACATATGTAGCTTAATGAGCTATGCAAATGAAGCCGAATGATTAAAAGAGTAATGAATGGAGATATCGGATGGGTCTGATGGTTTTGAAGCGTGTATTCATACAGAGAACTATAAGCCAAGGAAAATGAAAATGACATTAAACTAAAAAATGTCTGATGTGTGTTGGAGATTAATCAGATTTCTACACAATCTCCAGAAGCAAAAAAAGTGTGTTTAACAGATGTGTTTAATCAGCCCACCAGGAAACCAAGTCATGCTTCTACTTTGACTTGTGCAATTAGCGCTTCTGTGGGAGAACTATTTGCTTTTGAACAGACAAAATGTGTTGCACGTAAAACAGCCCTAATATTGCAGGTATCATAGTGATGTAGCAACAACGTCTCGTAAGCAATGCAGGTTTTGTAGTCTCCTGGCACGAGACACACTGAGGACAGTTGATTAATTTGGTTTTTGAACGTAATGCGCCATCAAATACACAAAACAAAACAGAACAGAGGGATGGGGTGGGGTCAGCAGTAGTTCATTATCATTTAAAGAGACACAAGCACGGAATGGCTGAAAAATGTGTCATCATTTGATATATCACTTCATTATACTAAAACATATTGTTTTTACAGATTAAAAGGCGCTGACAGTTGCTTTGTGGAATTTTCGGTTTCCAGTAAAAATCATCAAACTGCATGTTAGCCAAAAGGTTAGAGGATAACATTGAGATATTAGATTAAAGATTTTTATATTAGATAAAAAGATTATTTAATCTAATGTCAAGAGTTACAACATGTTAAGGATTTTGCGTGTGTTTGTGTTAAGTACACAGATTATTTAAATGAATTGTGATTTCATTATGTTATTACCAACCATGCTACTGTGAAAAAGCATGCAATGCACAAAAATTATGATCGTTAAATTACGCTCCCATTACATTTGCATACATTTTACCATGCTCCTAATTCATGGGGAATATAGCGATTGGGGCACTCAAAAAGTCATGCAAGCGTGATTTGCTGACATGCTTGGGTGCTTTATTTAAGCATAAAAAATAAGTGACAATATCCTACCATAATAATACATTTATCCAACCAGATATTAATTGAACTGTAGT
>JAUMHR010000047.1:14447546-14458249 GCA_032361145.1 Enteromius fasciolatus | reverse complement strand
AATATTATATACACACACACAATGTATTATATCACCTAGTCCTGAGAGAATGGTGCACTCATAACAATGAAATATCTTTATTCTGAGCTGTAAAAGTTTAGTTTGGCATTAAAACTCATAAGGTAGATTTTTGAATGGCAGCAGTAAGTCATATAAAGGACACCGCAGCACGCAGCAGAGCCATAAAGTAATGCAGCTCTTGTAAAGAGATACTTCACTGTATTAACGTAGGCAGCTGAGGATGATGATATGTAGTTCAGGTGTCTGGGGAGTGTACAGTAGACACTTCCTTTACCCCAAAGGAAGTGTTAGAATAACTGCACTGTTGTATTTCATTGATTGCATTATAAATTTTCTTTCTCTTTCATATGAATTGCGTCATGAGCCAGGTACACCCAAAGCCAGGTGACACATTTCTGGACAGAAATAAAGTTTGTGAAAAGCCAAAAAAAAACAACTTTGCTTCGGTGCAGATTTTAGGCCAGTGTGTGTGATTCAGAAGTTCAGATATCTACGAAATAGCACAAGTCGGGTTTAAGACTAACAAATTGGTTCTTACCTTGTGAGTTCTAGCAAGTCCTAAAAATAGATTGGATGGCTGTTCTATTAAAATGAAGCTAAATTCAAATACTGTAAGTACGTAATTATATTATAATTAGGATGCCAAAATGCATAAGGTTAACATTTTTTAAAGGGGAAATGAAAACACTTGAGTTGTCATCTAAAACACAATCTTAGAAAAAGTTTTTGAAGATGCCACGCTCTGAGAAATTATTAGTTTTATATCAGGCTTATGTTATTGGTTCTATTCATGGTAAAAGTCAATGTTTCATTTAAGGATATGTGTGTGTACTGTCGTACTAATAGTATTCGAATGTATTAGTATTGTACTTATTAGTATTGGTGCTAAAAAAGGGTTCACTTGGCAATTTCCAGTAAACAGAATTAAAAGTTGGCAAATTGAGGAAACATGAACAGCCAAAAATCACTGACGATGTGAAGAGTTCCCCTTTCACAAATTCACACTGGTGAAGACGACCACAAATTGTTTAATTAAATTAATATTATATGCATTTTAATGTTAAAAACATGTATGAACTTCTTATTCATTTTATTTTTTGGTTCAACACCAGGTTATTATTATATATATATATATATAATTTTTTTTTTTTTTTTTTTTTTTAACTATCACTTTAAAGTATTTATTAAAAAAATCTATTTAATAACCTAATATAAGAATCAATTTAATAACCTTATCAGGCTAAGTCTAATAACAATGACAGGAAACTGAACTTACTTCAAAAATGTGATTAAAATTCAATGTGGGAGACCAAATACTAACTTTAAACACAGAAACTTAAAACTGGTGCTTTATTCACTTAAGAGACTCGGCTTACCATAGTTAACTGTGTCTCGAGTGCTGCCTGGAAAGATCTAATTGCTCACCAAGGTTATCTGAACAACTGTCTGGAGTACTTCATGACTCCAGAGCAGATCCAGGTGACCTTGTTCAGCTGTAGACTGCTTAAACAGAGACCTTGATGCGAGCAATATTTTAACCAATATTGTATACTTCTTTCTATGATGAACTGATACCGTACTATTACAGACTCACAAACAAGCATTAAACACAGGCTGCTAATACTGACTTTGTAATAAGGTCCGAAGAATGAATGTACCATCCACAAACAAGAAACAAAAATAAAGTTTCTTCAATAAACAGTCATTAGGCAATTTCAGTATAATAAAGCAGCAACACTTAAAACCAAATGAGGATGTGCAATATAATGAGTCACAGAGTTTTTAGGAGCTTTTCAGAATATTTTAGATTTATGCAGCAAAGGTAAATAGCTAAAGCATTAACATCATTATATTGGTAGAAATAAGAAGCATTAACATTAGTCTATCTGCTAAATGCAAAAACCTATCAAAACACGATATGTAATACATTATTTATCACTTTACTTCAGTATTAGTTTAAGTCACTGGCATAGCAGAGACGTTTTAATCATTTATCAAAACAAATCCAATGACTGGAAAGCTGCATAACAAACTTTTAACCTCAGAATTTGTGCAGTTAAAATGCTATTAAAATGCCCCAAAAAAAGCACTTCCAGTACTGGAAAAAAATGACAGAAATTGCATGTTTTTTGCCATTCTCTTTTCTTTCTTTTATTTTATTTTACGCTACAATGTCAAAAGAAAAGGGATGCATACAAGAAAAAAATCCCCACAGAATTCATATGTCTTTAATACTTCATATCAACCATTTTTATTTGATTTTTTAAGATGTATTCCCAGCTTATGAAAAAGTATCTCTAGGAATGCTTTCAGTGGCTCAATGTCAGATTCTCAATTTAATATTCTTGAATTCCATAAAGAATTTCTCTGTCACAATTGGCACTAAACTAAGTGAATTTGAATCAGATTGCATTTTTAGTATCGCGGTTGAGCACTAACAGAAGAATTGCCTGTGTGAAGAGCATGAGAGCGCCACAGCTCCCCCATCTGAGACACACGGAGAGAAAAGGTAGTCAGGCGGCAGTGAATAGGGTGAGACAGAGGTGATGCGTCGCCATGGCAACAGTAGACGGCATCAAGGAATAATTGCTTCCTGTGATTGTAGTAGTCTTTCTTGCTCAGAGAGGTAAAAGCTGACCATCTGATGGCATCCTTCTTAAAAACACATCTGTCAGGTACTCAATAATACAGCGACTAAGAAACGACACCAAACGCTTCAGAAACAAGAGCTTGTAAATGACTTTTGCTCATTATTGTGTGTCAGATACGACAAATTGAATGTCTATGTACTGTTTCATCTATTTTCAAAGACGCTTTGGTACAATGCTTCAAAATACATGACCCATTAAAAATCTGGAAATGTTACACTAAAATGTTCTTATTATCTTTAAAATATTGAGATCTAAAGGCTTAAACTTGTCTGAAATTCATTTTGTAGACAGAAGTAAACAGTGCCAACCTACTTATTTTTAAAAGATATACACAAACTTTTCATACTTCCTTCCTTATATATGCGCATACTTCCTTCTTGGCATGTTTACACATATCCTTTCGCTCATTTGTATATTTATACATACTACTACTTCTTTCATACTACGCATGTCCTTCTGTTCATATGCAAGTACATACTTCCTTACGAGAGTACCCATGTACGTAACTGGCGTAGTTTACTTTCGCGGTGGGAATGTGCCCATAATAAATGTAAATGCCATTGTTTACGCTTAGGGTAAATGTGATATTTGACAAAATGGCGGAATAATTGTTGAAGAATTTGAGAGTTTTCTTTGCGGACAAAAAAAAATTACCGGTAAATTTCTGGAAATTTTCCAAAAATTCCTGGATTATTCCAAAAATTCCTGGAAAGTTTCGAAAATTTCAGGAATATTTCCAAAATTTACTGAAAATTTTCCACCTTTTTGCAACCTTAGAGAGCTATAATATTTCATAAATATCTTCATTTGTATTCTGAAGAGGAACAAAGGTCTTACACCATGTCCTAACTACATTGAATGTGAAATAAATTATGTTAAATTTCTAATTTAACCATTTCGAATAGTGAACCATATGAATTACATTATAAACTTATCCATTTCGCAGTGTGCTTCCAAAGAGAGCCCGCCCACACACACTTCTGATTGGCTGTGATATTTGTTTGATTCGGTTGCATCGCTGTGTCGCGTCTGGTGTGGACCATAAACTGTAAAAAAGATGGGCGACGCGGCTCCACTTCCACTATGGCAGGGCTGTTCAAACTCTTGGAGGGCTGGTGTCCAGCAGAGTTTAGCTCCAACTTGCCTCAACACGCCTGCATGGAGATTTCTAACATGCCTAGTAAGAGCTTGATTAGCTCCTTCAGGTGTGTTTGATTAGGGTTGGAGCTAAACTCTGCAGGACACCGGCCCTCCAGGACCGCCCTGCACTATAGAAAGTGAAGCTAAAACAAGCTCAGTATGGCCGCTGATATCTTGTGAAAATGACATCATTTGGAGCCAGAGTCTGCACAGTAGAGATCGTGAGGTGGAGCCACGGAATCAAAGTTCTGCCCATACTCTCACCAAACCACAAGCTTCCAATCATGAAACCACACCTCGTTTTTATAGCTTCAAATAACTAATGTTAGAAAACAATCACTTGAATATACATCAGCATGATAAGAATTACCTAAAATGACTTTGTAAAAAATGTATGTGAAGCATAATTTGATTATTTAGTTTGTCTCGCATCCCATTAGATTACATGGAGAGGGCGGGGTTTATGACCTATACAGCGAGACGCAATGGCTTCACTTCTCCAGACTTGCGCTGCACACTTGGTGAAAGCAAATTACTTGTCGCCGGAACCTTGTCATGTCACGTGTACGACATGGTGTTACGGGTTTGGAACGACATGAGGGTGAGTAATTAATGACAGAATTTTCTTTCTGGGGTGAACTAAACCTTTAAGCACTTGCATTACTCGGCTAAATGCACAAGCGTTCTTCGTGAGCACTGGAGCATTGAGGTGTGGGGTTAAAACCTAGCCTAGAGTGCTAACTAAGCTCACAATCAATTCCTAAGAACTCCCACTTACATACTTCTATTTACTATTATTACACGCAAACGCACATGTATACGCATGCATTCTTCCTTACATAGATATGTACTTCCTTCATTATGCATGTACATGGGTAATTGACAAATACAAATTGGACTGTGTCCTATTGTGTGGAAGCAAAGATATATAAAAAGATAGATGGTTATGGTTACCTGATAATACGGTTTACATATTGTTCGTATGTAAGTGTCTTATCTTCATGGTTGAGGGTGATGGTATAACCGTTGTAATTTCCAAAGAGCCATTTCTGCAGTTTGCTTACTTGACTAGGAAGCTCTGAGTTGTAAATACACTTATTTTTCTATACAGTAAAGAGCTTATTTAAGAATGTTCCATCTAATTTTAGGAAATATGTCAAAACAGGGAAAATAAATGGCATTTAAGGCAATTTCATGGGTTCTTTTTGTCATGACTCTACCAATAGAGGGCAGTCATTAGCGCTGTAGATGGATGGGAATTCATTATCATGTTGGAGATCCCAGCTTAATTATAGATTTCATTCATATTTCATTCTGCTGCCACATGTCTGACTCATAATTTCAGATGTCTAATAACGGCAACAGCAGCCAAACTGATTCAGGGACGCCCTTAGAGCCAATCAGATGAAACCAGAACTGACAATCCAACATCCAGAGACCTGTCAACATCTACACTGTCCTGACTTCATGGATATGCCCTGGCTAAACTCCAGAAATATTTCTGAGCAATTACATGAGAGCAAAGACCGTAGCGATTGCATACTGTTCAAACTGACCTTATTTACCTTCTTAAAACATGTTGCTTGTAATGAATAATTTACCCTAAATCCTAGGTATCCACTATCCTGCAGAGTTTAGTTCCAACCCTAATTAATCACATCTGAGACAGCTAATCAAGCTCTTTACTTGAAACATAATAGGCCAGATGAACTGAAGCAAGTTGGAAATAAACTTTACAGAAGCAGGGCTGAAGACTTAAGAGTATATTTTAGACTCGTGATGCGTTTTCCAAGCATTTTTATAGCCAAGCACAAGAAGAGTGACACTGTGTGATGGACTGCTCTTGGAGTTTAGAACATCTAAGTAAAAGAACCAAAAAAACGGCATCTTACCCAGATCAGTATTAGGTCCGGCCAGAACCTGCCTGAACTTGTCGAGTCTCGATGCCTCTCTCTCAGTCATGGCAGGAGTTCCGGATGTGTTCTGATCCGCCATGCGGGCCACTAGTGGGATCACAGGCCTATGTGGGAGTGACTGCTGTCTGTGTAGTGCTGCCTGTTCGACTCCCGCTTCTGACACAGAAGAGAGAAAACAGCTTTAACGATCATATACAAACCACGGACTGCTGAACCGCATCCCTCAGCCCATTAAATGTAATTATGGAGGCAATTCATGACACTTAGGATATTAGGACATCAGTTTGCCCACAGGTCAGAAGAGGCAGCTACCCCAAGACGCTCAGCAAGTGAGAATGAAACACTTTTCTGTCAAACTAAATCCATTATGAAGCTCGGACAAATGCACCTCATTCAGAGTGCCATAATCATTAGAGGTAATCTTAGCATGCCACACGATTCAATTCATTTCAGTTAGATTCCATTTTAATTTTAATGCATGGTGTCCTGATGAGATTACATGTGATTCTCAACGCAGAGTATGGAAGCATACGGGTGGCAAAATTCAATTTGAAATGTAATATGCAAAACGGCAATGCAATATGTAAATTGGCAATTCATTTACTTTTACAGTTTCCCATACATATGTTCAACATTTAGTGAAAAATTAAAGTGAAAATTCAATTACATAATTTACTTTTTCTTAGAGTACCCACCCTGTAAAAAACAATGCGGGTTTCACAGTAAAATGTTAAATGGTTAATGGTAAATTCCTGTAAAATCTATAGGGAAAAACGGCAAACTGACATTCTCAGAATTCCCTGCATTTCATGTGAAAGTTTGTTTGAATTTGATTGTTTTTTTTGTTTTTTCTTTGAAATAACGGTTTCTTATTCGTATTTTTTCTTATCAGTTATATTTATAAAGGTTGTATGTTACATGTAATGTTGTAAAAATGTTTTACTGCATATTTTAGTTTAACGAGTCTCACAATTATGGTGTTCAGTGCTTGTCTGAATGACACTAAGCACAATCTATATATAAATATAAAAGCTGCTTGCGAGGGCCTAAGGCTCATTATGTTGTCTTTCTCATCACCGCCTGCATTGGTGGTTATCAGTGCATTTCAAAAGAACAAATCAGATTTCAGTACTTTAATAGGCTGGTATATTAACATTATATTAGTTAAAGGAATTACAGTATTTAACTGTAAAATGTAAAATGTTGTTACTCTATTTTTACAGTCAAATTCTGGCAACTACAGCTGCTGGTTGTTCACCGTACATTCAACTGAATTATTAGTTTTCTGTTTTCTAGTTTGTTTTTTTTTGTACACCCATGTACACCCATTTCTTTCAAATATAAACACTACTCCCTCGCTTTGACAGACGAGTCAGAATTGATGATTTTGGTCCCTTTTTACTTGGATTTGTCAGAGGTTTTACTATAAAACTGCACACATTTCCCTACATTTCTCGTGTGGATATTTAGAAATCACTAGCACTCAATATTGTTCGTTCAAGTCCGCAAAGTTTGAGCTCAATTAGCACACAATTACCCAAGTGGAAACACTGATCACAAATCAAAACCCCTGATGGAGAAATGCCAGCTTGCGGTGTCAGTGTATTTCTCAAACGAAACGAAAATCTCAAAACTACTTGTTTAACCTCCACATCATCTAATCACTTGTGCACATCATAAAAAGTTGTGACAGCTTTGGTACATGCATGCAACTGATTGTTTACATTTGTCTGTGGTTTCCTACAATATCAGCTACTGTTGTTATGCTGCACAAAATGTATTAGTAATGTAATATAGCTATCGGTCTTACCCCTCAAAACATTTAGTCATTAGTTCACTGTATAAGTCATTGAATGCAACATTGCTGATCTAGTTGTCATAAATTGTCAATAATATTTTCTGCACATATTTATTAGACCTTTTTTAGAAATGTCCCATAAATTGTTCAAGTGTTTTTTTAACTAATAAAGAGAATACAGAGCAACCAATGACAAACCGGTTCTCTGAAATAGCTCAAAGGTTGTTAACACCTTCAAATGGAAAGAATATATAGACAAATGACTACACAAGAGTTACAAATTCTGACTATGGACTTTCTCATTTTTATTTTCGCCTTTGGGCCCATATTTCTTTTTCAGTGATACATACATAAGAAGTGCAGCCTTCTGCATTTCAATGCACTAACTGCCATCCAAATGTGTCCCATAGCTTACATCAGGTAATACTAACAGAGTGCACTGTTATATTGACAGCATGTACTCCAAATTAACTTCTTTGTTTGAGGGCAAAAAGAAGTTTGAAAAGACGGTATACCACTTCCGAACAATCAGACCCCCTGCGCTGCTGGAGGCAATTGATGTAAACATGACTTGCACCACTCGTACAAGTGCGGATATATCTGTGGCAGCTCAGCTATATTATATATAGCAAGTGACTTGGAGATGTTGCTCCCTGGCTTGACCTCGACTGAACAAAAAATAAAATAGTTTTGGCCTGATTTTGTTCGAAATGACGTAATTTCGGTCCATTCTTCATTTGAGGTATATCAGGGCCTAAAGTATGTTGCTTTTTTTGTTTGTGAACAATGACACAATGGCTTTTCATTCATAAGTAATCGAGAAAAACTGTAATACTGAACACATATTAAAAGCACATTTTACTGATTTGAATCTCCATCAGCTTGCTCACTAACCGTAAGGCATTAAGCTACTTTCATTGCTGTTGCTTGTTTTTTTCTTGAATGAAGTGAACATCTTATAAGTTGACCTTGAATGCTTATGCACGAATTTCTCAACTCAGACCCTGTAGAGAAAAAGGTTTGTGTTGAGTGAACAAGTCTTCAACTGCCGTGTAAAAACGCCGCGTAAAAGGGGCTTTGTGTGCACATACACGTAAAATCAGGAAGTTAAATGGCTATATGGGTACATCCTTTGGTATAAATGTTCTCGCAATGCATCTGTGAATTGATTTTGCCGCAGTTCTTAATAATCATGCTGTCCAAACCCCGGACATCACTGTAAAATGTGATTGTGTGCTTATTAGCGGCATTAAATGTGTCTCTGGGTGACTTTGAGAGATCATTCTCTCATTAAGCATCACAACATCTTCAACGTTTTAATGACATTCATGTAATCCCTGTAGAAATTAGACAGTGCGTGACGGCTGTTGACAGTGTCAACACAAGGTGCTATTAGAGTAGAGGCGGAACACATCGACAGGAAGTCCATTATCACAGTCATCCATTGCCACTGAGGCTGGCAAAACAAAAAGCTGACAGGACTGTCTGCCAGGGCATGTATATTGATGGAAGGAGACAATCCTCATATAATCAAATACTCAAAGGAAAATGCAGAGGTTAAAAAAGTATTTGGAAATACGTGAGCAGCTGTATACTAATTCCCGGAAATCCCAATGCTGTCACACAGCTTTTCTGTGTGTTCATGCCTTTAGCTGTGTCTCACCTCCATAAACGAAAAGTTGAGACGTATTCCTGAAACTTTTCCATGTCAAAAAAAGTTGAAGCATTACACCACATCCACCTATTATGTATTTGCTATAGAACAACAGAAGTTTCGTTTTCTGGAGTTAGCACTAATAAGCCGTTTCAAACTACCCAGACAAACCATTAACAAACTTTGGTATTATGGTTTACAATGACATAATTCAATTTGAATGATATTTGGGGTCTTCGGGTCACTGCAGCACCACGAAGTACTGGGATTCTAATATTATTTAAATAAAGATGTTTTTTTTATTTGATTTGCTACGCTTCAAATGTGTCGGGGAGAAAGTTTGAGTGACAGCTCTATGGAAAAACGGCATCCCATATTAACATACTAAAGCTCACTGGCGAACAAAACAATTGATTGACATTTCACTTGACTCCAAATTGCCTTGGGCATACAGGTTTACAATGTTACAGCCTCCCAGTTAATTACCACAAGTTCAAATTAAACTATTTAATGAAGGTCGTGCTAATTAGCTAGGAAGAGGACAAGGAGAAAAGGAAAGGCTAGAGTTTAGAAGGTCATGGGTCTGTTCCCAAATCCAAACTCGCATTTAAGACTTGAGCAAAACAGTTCCCAGCAAGGTCTTGCATCTAGATGCCAACAAATGTAGTCACAAAAAATTGCCAATTTAATAATACAAAATTTTATTTAAATTAATAATACAAACAAATAAATTGTATGTGTGCAGCTAATTATCATATTGTATAATGCGTATAAAAGTGAACTAGTATGCCAAAAAATTAACACTTCTAAGTATTTTGCCCATATGGAGAACAATCACAGTTAGTTTCATCGATTCAAATCTCAGGAGGCTTACAGCAAATTATAAACTATTAGCCATTTCAACAGAAACATGAAGGCTATAATACTGATTTTGTCTAATGGCACAGTATAAGAATTTTTTTCAGGCCTTTTTCAGGTTTTTCTATCAGTTTCTATTACATCGAATGAAAATAAATGCATAGATCTTGTTTATTTGTGCAAGTATGATGTACTGACAGGAAAAAGTTTTGCCATTTAAATTATATTTTGTAATTCGTTTGAAATTGTCCTTTGGCATCCCATGAAAATGTTATTCATCTAAATATAAATGTTTAATGAGTCCGCACATCTTATGATAAGGTATGATAATTTTTGGTCCCTTTTAAAGGTCCCATTTGGGCCATTGCTGCTTGGATCCCAAAGATTACGCTTGTCGCTTTTTCTTTCTTTTCTTTTCTTCTTTCTTTCTTTCTATTATTGTTATCATTATCCAGCGTTAATTAAGTATATATAATATATGTATATATTACACACACACATATACACAGGTTGATTTATTTCACTAATTCCATTCAAGAAGTGAAACTTGTATAATGTATACAATCATTCCACATAACAGCACCCTGGAGAGAATTGTGAAACAAAACCCATTCAAAAATGTGGGGAGATTCATGGACTGCAGCTGGAGTCAGTGCTTCAAGAAC
>JAUMHR010000047.1:14253593-14269381 GCA_032361145.1 Enteromius fasciolatus | reverse complement strand
ACACCTGATTCTGATCATTTGAATGGGTGAGCGAAAACTTTTGGTAATATAGTGTATATATATATATATATATATATTTTTTTTTTTTATGTAACTGTCATGATGTAAGATTATTTACAAGCAAATTACTAGTACGAGATCTCTCTGTTCAACACATCCTTCTGCAGGAGCACTGAGGACACAGGAAGGAAGTGGGGTTGGGCTGTATTGAATGTTCATGGGAGCAGAAAGTCATTGACATCTATTGTTTCAGCAAAAGTTCTAGTTCACCAGCATTTATGACCTTAAAGCTTTTGATAGAGCATGCATGCTGAAGAAACAAATTTTTTGCCTCATTTCTGTGCTAGTCTAGTAGAGTTTGAGCATTTTAGGCAAAAGACTGCCATCAGAGAGACTTTGCAATGTGTCTCCTTTGGAAAACCAAAAACAATGCTTCTCTAGACGTTTGATTAAGGATATCCTTTGGAGACGGGATTGTTTTCCTTCACACTTTCCTGATTGTTGTGGGCTAATGAGTGAAAGTGAGCAGTTCCCACAGAGGTCCTCCAGACTGGATTTTCTGAAAAGTACTTTAAAAGAACCCGAATATATACTAAGGAACGATGTGCCTTTTTCAATTGGATTTATTGACTAAAAACATCTAAAAAAGAAAAGGAAAAAACAATGCTGAGAAGAAAAGCCATTCATGTAGCTGTTTGGGTAGCATGTGGAATATTGGTAAGTTTGATAAACTTGGTAAGTTGATAAGTTTTGGTAAGATTGGTAAGTTTTGATTCAACTTACAATTTTTTTTTTTGTAACTTCTGTAAGATGTTTTATCATTCCAGTAAAGATGTTTGTCTCACTTTTTTTTTTTTTTTTTTAGTGTACCGTGGTGGTAGACACACAAGAATGTAGCATTAAAGATGTGAAGGCCATTTCTGCCACAGACTCGATACACATTACGCTGAATAATGAAGATGTGAAATGCCGATATATTGTTTCTGTCAGGGACAGACGCAATGACTCAAAAGACTGTCATCAAGAACAGGAACATCTGACACACTTTGAGTGCAAAACTGAGAATTTAGATCCCGGGACATGGTATAACCTGGATATAATATCAAAACTGGATGAAAAACAACAGACTCAACATACTGTCTCTCTGCCAACTAGTAAGAATCTTTCTTTTTAATATTGAATGTTGTATTACTTGCATTGTGTTCAGTCTGATACTAAAATCAAGCATCGCTACTGTTTCTCGCTTAATGAACCTCTAACAGTATTAAACTTGATTATGTATAAATCACAGTGTTTACTCAATGCTTTTAAGTGATTAACCTACAGAGATGCTGTGAAACAAATACACATCAACGTTAAGAAAAATCGCTGTTATAGAACAAGAAAATTGCTGTTATAACTTTTTTAAAGTCTTCTTCATTGTAGTTTATATTTGTTGCATTCATCATTAGTTATTTTTTTTTTTTTTTTGTCAAATATCATTAAATTTGTACACTAACCCAACATAAACCATGCTGACAAAGTGATGGTATTTCAGGAAAATTACTGTAAACCACTTCAGCAACAACAGCAGCATATAGTAATATATTATAATAATAGAATAAAATGGCAAGCTATACACAAGCAGTTCCTTTAACATTTTTCTAATGCACTATTTGGATGGCACAAAAAAATGTGATCCCTGGACCTAAACTACAAAGACAATATTTATTCATAGTTAACAGTTATAAAAATGTTGCCAAGTTTTAAACATTCATTCATTCCTCTATTCATTTATTTGTGTTTGTCTAATATTTATATTGTTTATTTCATGATAAATATATAAATAAAAATATCCATTTAAATTAAATAATTTGACTGTATGATTTTAAAGACATTTTATTTTCAACTTTATATGTGAAATATGTCATAGCCACTGGAGTCTCATAAAATGCATAATAAAAGATGCAGTGATTATAGTTTTGTAGGCCAATCTGGAAGTATACATCACCCTGTGTGATATATAAATAAATAATTTATTGGGTTTTGAAATATTATAGAAAATATAGGGTCTGTGGCAAAAAAAAATAAAAAATTATGATTCTTGAACATAATTTAAACAAAAACTGAAGATTACAATCTACAACCAGGCTGTCCAAAGTCAGTCCTGGAGGGCCCGTGTCCTGCAGAGTTGCCTCAACACATGTCCTATATTGTTTGGTGGAAGAATACTGTTTTTATTAATATCATTACACTTTATTAGCTCTGTTTAATTTTGTGAAAGCTTAGTGTGTATGGAATAACTGTTTATACCAGCTAAGAGGGTCCGCTTCCGCTTGGTGTTGTGCGACTTCTTGAGGCTTATTGCTTTTTTTTGACAGTCTGGTCTTCGTGATTTGGCCAAGTAAGACATGATCCTGATTCAACATTAAACATTACTATCCAAAAACATAGACTTATCCCAATCCCTACCCTTAAACCTACCAAAAAATGTATTCCTAAAACCAGTAGGAAATAGCTCATTAACAAGGGTGTAGAAGCGCCTAACCCTGATCATAAGTCTAAAACAGATATTTCCTGAAAAATTATCCCTCAATTCTGACTGGTTGATTGGAATGTTGTTCCAGTATCAACAAGGATGTTGATCCAGGAACGTCTTGTACTTGGTAAAATCATGTTCACCAATTCTCATTTATTTGCAACTACATGTATAATAACTCTCAGAGTAGACTGTTAGGGTAGGTTTAGGGTTAATATATACTTGCAAAGTTTCTGATAGTCAGTATGTTAAATGTTGTGGACCTATCAAAATAAAGTGTTAGAAGATATTAAGCAGGCAATCTACTAATACTCTCATGACTGCTAGTTGACATGTAGTTACTTATTTGTAGAATGTCTAAAGTGGACTATTAAAATAAAGTGTTACCAAACATAGATTATGTAAATCTAGAATTATGTGTGCAAATCTAAATGGCCAAGTGTCAAAAGCTTCTGTAAATATGAGGAAATTTTGGGCTTGTACTGATAATGTGCTGTGTATATGCAACTGGGCTAAACTCCAAAACAGGAGTTTGACTGTGGGTCATTTCTTTTAGTCTGTTCTCCCCCTCCCATCCGGCTCATTGTTCTTTTGTTCTAATATATACAAAGACTCGTTAGCTCTCAGAGATCTGATTACAGTAATGCTTATATAACACATACAAAAGGTATTTGGATATTTAAGTTATTTATGACTGCATTTGAGAACAAAGTATAAAAAGGTGTCTAGAAATCTCTTGCTATAAATATTCATAAAAATATCACCAGGTATATTAGAGGCTCCATCTGTACAGAATTCTGTAATTAAAATAGACAATGTCAGGCCAATTATATAAAAGACAATGCATTTTTTTTATTTTGTATATTTGCTATTGAATTTTGTTATTTAGCTATAATTAACATGATCAAAAAATGTAAAATAAACAATGACTGGGGCTCAAGGAGAAAAAGAGTGAAAAAAGTCATTAGAAGAGGTTGCCCGAATTTGACCTTAAAAGGTTTCTTATCCTGTTTTCACACAATACCCTTTTAACAAAGCCTCATTAGGAAGAGCTTTCTTAAAAAAGCAAAGATCAGCGTTATCATATTTGCACATAGGTTGTTAGACATTCTGCTCCCTTCTCTGAGAATAATTCACAGCAGGACACATTGTGTCCACACCTTTTTGTTTCTGTGTAAGATTTCCTTGAGGATTGTTATGATACTGTCTGTTAGAGAGCTGCAAAGAGATCACTGCTTATTGCTTAATAGTAATATAAATGTGTCTTATATGCACTTTTAAAACATGCTTTTAGTCAATTTAGTAAATATGTGTGTGTGTGTGTGTGTGTGCACTTGTATAGCTATCATTGTGAGGACCGGTTTGAGTTTTAGATCATCAGAGTGAAGACAATTTGGTAAAGTGAGGACATTTTGGCGAGTCCTCACTTTCTGAGAGTCCTTTAAGGACCTGTTTAAGGATTAAGACTTGATTTTAGGGTAGGTTTAGGGTAAGGGTTTAGGTAAAGCACTTAGTTCTGATGGGTTAGGGTTAGGAGCTAGAGATTACATTGAGTCAATGTATGTCCTCACAAAGATATCTATACAGAGTAGAGTGCGGATCGGGCCGCATTTTTCTGTCCGAGCCCGGCCTGCGTCCGACAGACCAGTAACCAAACCCAACCCGAGTCCGACAGGCATTAAGACATTTACATAGAAGCCCGATCCCAGACAGATAATTTTTTTTTCTCAAACTATTGACACATGCACTTTTTTGTGTGGAAAGCCCGCTTTTATTAAACTGTAGGAAGGCTTTCGGAAATGTCAGGTACGGTCGGGTACCATAGGGCTCGGGTCGGGTATCCATCCTCTAATACAGAGCTGTGTGTGTGTGTGTCATCAATAACCCCTTTTTTTATATTTTTAAATATTCGGCACTATTAATAGGATTTTTGTATTGTTTTGGTTAGGACCTTCAGCAGTGGAAAATCTTTGGGTTGCTGGAGATACAAACAGCTTGGAAGTTTCATGGCAGCCTGGTCCAGGCAAAACAGAGCGATATCAGATCAGGCTTTTAGACAGCAGTGGTATGGGTTCGATCTGGAATGAAACAGTTGTTAGCACAGCCACCTCATGCACATTAAAAGGGCTGGTTTCTGGACGAGTCTACAATATCACTGTCATTACAGAGGTCGGAGAGCTACAGAATTCAGTATCTAGACAAGCACAAACGGGTAGGATATTTTGCATTTGTCAAGTAATAATTGAAATAAATGAACAGATTTGACAATACAGACACTAAAATGTTGCTTCTTTCAGCACTCTTTTATAAATGTGTGTGTGTTTGTGGCTGCAATCATATATCTTGCCTGTATGATTTCCTCTGCTATATTTTAGGCAGACATGTTAACACCCTTTCCTGTTTTGAGTGCTGAAAGGTCACCTTTGTCTCCTTGTGTTATGTCAAGTTACGTCATGTTACGTCTAAATCATAAAAAACTACACTGATTATAGATTTTTAGATTCATTGAATTTTTGCACAGTTTTGATTGATTGGCTATGTTCATTATCACTCAGTAAATTCTCAAACATACCTAACTTGATAAAATTCAGTTTATTATCAAATTGCCACTTTGACGGAATCTTTGCTATAGATCATACAGTATGTGGCAACGGTCAGGCTGAGTTGTTACAAATAAATGCCTGTTTTTGGGGCCAGAAAATCTTTAACTTTTTTTAAAACAGGTTTCACACACTTTGAAAACAATACAGTTATTGTCTTTTTATATTGTGGAAAAAATCTATACAAATAAACATGAATTTAACTGAATTTTATATTTAAAAACTCTGCTTTTACAGTACCAGCTGCTGTCTCTAACCTCAGAGTGGAGAGCACTGGTAACCAGATAACCCTCCGAGTTCTGTGGGATAAAGCCTCTGGTGATGTGGACAGTTACCTTGTTAATCTGACATTACCTGGTTCAAACTCTATTGAGAAAGCCATATCTTCTAATAGTACAGATGTAGTGTTTGACAGTCTGAGCCCAGGAAAGACTTACCAGGTGTCAGTCAGCACTAGGAGAGGAACACTTTCTAATAAGACATGGATCACAGTAAAAACTAGTAAGTACAAGCTCATTAAGAACTTATTATAATTGCACTTTTATGCTGTAAATGCTGTAAGTCTAAGACACATTTTCTTCGGTCAGATTGGTATCTTACTGTTGATGTTTTAACAGCCTCAAGAGACCACCTACTGACCTAACACAAAATCAGTGAGATGTGTTAAACCTTTAAAGATATAGGCTACTTTAATACACTTTAACAAACTGGTTTGAAATAATTTTAGACAAAATCAGGCCAAAAAAAAAAATCATTTGGAGTTTGTTTAAGGAGTTCAAAAATTCCTGGAAGAGTTCGCTCCAGCTGGTAAATCCATTCAAACTTACATGGTTCCATGTGCTCTGGGGGTTCCGTCTTATTTTCCATGGAAATCTCTTTAATTTATTTTATTTTCATTTCTTCTTATGTACATTAGAAGAATTTGATTAGATGTTTTCTTAACTGCCATTTTCTCATCACTGTTATGGTGAGCGACTAATGTGATGCATTTAGAATACTATGAAACACTGGCCTCAGTGGCCTTTTACAATATGTAATATAAGTGTCCCTAAAATATGTCTGTGAAGTTTCAGCTCAAATACCAAAAAGATAATTTATTGTCCCATGCTGACTGTTTTGGGGTGAAAGCAAAACCATATGGTAAATATACAAAATACAGTTTTCTCAGAGCAAAACACTGTCAAAAACATACAAGGTTCAATTAACACAGAAGGTTATAAATAGGTTATAGTGCTTTTGACTGAATAACTTTAGTAGTTTTAATAAGAATCAGTTTCTAGAATGCTGCTGTTAAATTGAATTACTTAAAAATTAATACAATAGTTTTTACTTACTACTTTTAATTGATAGTTTTTATTGTTTGAATTTGACATTGTGTTTTCCTTTTTAGAACCAGGAAAGGTGTCAGATTTGGTGATGGAGAACATGTCTGATCGTGACGCACTAAAGATCACCTGGACGCTCCCTTCCGGAGAATGGGAGCACATCCGTGTGGTGCTTTCAAATGGAAGTGAAATCCTTGCTAACCAAACTGTGGAAAGAATGGCAAAGGAAATACTCTTGTCTGGGTTAAATCTGCAGCCTGGCAGAGTATACAGTGTGGCAGTCAGTGTAGAGAATGGAGGCCTGGCTAATACAGTCTATTATGAGGAGGAAATAGGTAGGTTCCATCATATTTGCATGTCTATCTTATTTAATGCAGCCGATTCCGGCTTCTTAAGAAAGCTCCATGTTCTCAGATAAGCATGTGCAGAGCAGTAATTCCCCAGGAAAGTGGTTGTGAATTGCTCCTTTTAAAAGCTAGAAATAATCTAAAAATCTTTGAAGACACATTTTAGTTTTCTATTCAGTATAATTAATTTTAAAATGACTATACTTGTGTACAAAACTTTGAAATGCACCAATTTCTGAATTCCAGGACCACTTTTTTCTAATCGGTATAAAATAATGTAACAAATATTAATATACAGTAATGTTGATTTATTATTTGTGGCAAAATATCTTTTTTAATCTGCTGCGTTCTGTTTATGCTAGTTTTCTTTTTTCTTTGCTACATTTCAAACATGAAAAAGACACTGCATGCTTGTTACCAGTTGAATCTTTGTCTGACACCTATTTCAAGTGTTGTGCTGTGTCCAAAATCGCATAATTCCCTACTATATAGTACGCGAAAAACAGTATGCGAGGCAAGTAGTATGTCTGAATTCATAGTATTCGAAATTCAGTAGGCGAGAAGTACCCGGATGACCAACTGCCTCCACCCGAATTCTGTAGTACGCATACCATGGACACTTTCCTTTCCCATGAGGCTCCGGGAGAGGATGAGTCATATTAGAAAAATGCCGGAAAGTTAAGACGCGGCTCATTTCAAGTGTATGTTGGAAAAAAACGTTGTTTATTGTGAATAAATTACACTTGTTTAACTTAAGTATTGATGACTTATTTTCACGCTGTTGTGACGATGCATGACACGTGACAACATCAATACGTCTGAATTCCATTCATACTACTCACATTCATACTATATAGAACATACTTTTTAACGGTCAGGTAGTACATTCAATTTTAAATGTAGTACCTACTTAAGCAGTACGTGATTTCGGATGCAGCATTGGAGTCTTCACTAATTAGCTGATGAGTTGAATCAGGTGAGCTTAATTAAGGAGTGTTTTTGGTACTCCCAAGAATGAGGTTGGTAACCACTGGTATATTTTGTAATTAGTTAACTGAAATGCAATGACAATGTTTCTTTCTTTAATGTTTCTTCCCAAACACTCACTAGTTCTTCTTTCCCAAATTTAATTTTTTTTTTACATTTACCCCTTTTTCACAGGTAGTTCTTAGCGGTTTTTAGGAATGTTTAAAAGCATGGAAATAAAATATTAGTTTATTGTCAAAATTATGAACAGCGCTTGTTTCAGTTATTGATAGAACATTTTTGATTAAAATTTCACAGCATTATTTCAAACAGTAGTTTAGTAACATATTTCTTTTTGGTATTGGTCTATTTCTTTTCAGGTCTTTTGCCAGTATCAAAACTGCACATCCGTCACTCAGACGAGACCTCCCTAAGCACTCTGTGGACTCACCCCTCTGGCTCATCATCCCGCGATGGCTACATCGTACAGCTTTTTCAAAGCAGCATATCTACAGCTATTCAAACACGAACCTTGAGTCGTGACATGAGAGAGTGCACATTTAACGTCCTCACACCTGGTCGCCTTTACATCATTACTGTAACCACTACCACAAAGAACCTGCGTAGCTCTGCTACAGTGAAGGGAAGAACATGTAAGTTTATGTTTATAGGAATTTACATTTTACATATTAAAAGAATCTGATTGTAATCAAATGATGTGTTCTCAGTGCCTTTAAAGGTGAATCACCTGAAACTAAGTAACAAGGGAAAATCTGATAGTCTGAATGCAAGCTGGGATAAACCATCTGGAGATCTGGATTTCTACAACGTAGTTCTGTTATGGATCGGACAGACGGTGCACAATGTTTCTGTTTCAGCAAACACAACCTCCACCCTGCTTCCCTTCCTCAGACCCGGTGCTTTACACAGATTACTAGTAATCACTGTCAGTGGATCACACACTTCCAAACTAGCTGAGGCTGAATGTCGTACAGGTAACATTAACCCAGATTAAATAATTGGACTTTCCATTGTTATTAGGCTCTCTTACTCTCTTGCTATGCAGGACTTCATATCTTCCTAGCTACTGGCATGTTCTGTTCTTATAAGCCTATACTGTATTATATAGAGATTCCAATAAATTAATAAAATAGTAAATAAAAGTTCCACGCTATATTATAATTCTAAATCTTGAAGACTTAAACATATTAACCCACATGACAAAAATGTGTATATATATATATATATCAGATTATGTAAAATGTTCTATTAATAAACAATAAAATAATATAGATCTTATATTTAACCGTAACTATTTTCCCACAGATTAAATTCACAACAGAAATGCAAAACAATTTGCAGGTCAATACAAAGGGGATTTATGGAATTTCAGGAAGCTCTGCATAAAAGGAGCGGGTCATATTAAACACATCCTGTTGGGCTCAAATGCTCTTTCTATTTTCAGCCAGCGTTTAATGAACTCTTGTGAAGTTGCCCAAACAATGGAGTATAGTTACACATTGTACAGCAGCTAGACACCATATATGGACACTTTCAGTCAAAGCATTTTAATTGATTAAACATGTAGTGCACCATTTTTTATATTATAATATGAAAAACAAAAACAGATAATGTTTTTAACAATTCTCAAAAATCATGTTTTTTTCACTGTGCATTCCAGTTAATCAGTCACTATATTTGAGTCACCAAATGATTATTATTATTATTCATATACTGTAACTTCTCTCTTTGGTTTTTAGTGCCCGCTGCTGTTTCTGACATAACTGTCACTAACAGCGGTCCAGATTTTCTGAATGTGTCATGGAAGGCAGCAAAAGGAGATGTGGACAATTATGTGGTGATGCTAAAGGACCAGGAGAAGATCATACACACTCTAGCTGTGTCTAAAGCAACCACAGAGTGTGTGTTCAGAAGTCTGGTTGCCGGCCGAATGTACACTATCTCAATTACCACACACAGTGGCAGTTACAGTAACCAAACATTTGTACAGGAGAGAACACGTAAGCAAGAATAGCACCATCCTTTTCGTAAAAAAAAAAAACGTTTAAGTTCTTAAATTTCAGAAATTTCATAGCAAAATATTGACATTTTTTTTCTAACATTTTTTTCCTATTACTATGTTTTCCATTAAATCTTCATTACAGTAACGAAATTAATCAATACAATGATTTTTGTTGCACTACAAATATGCTTTTATACTAATAATATATGTTTTTTTTTTTTATTACTTTTAGATTTACTTTTTTATATTAGTTCGGGAGGAGTGTATACGAATCAACCGTGGCTGGCGCCACATTACCTAATCAATCTCCTCATCTTACCTGCCCAATCAGATCCATCCTACCCACTATAAATAAACCCTTACCTTTCCTTACCTTCTGCATCTCATCTTTTGAAGAGCACGCTGAGTGTCAGCACAGCCGGTACCCATTGGCGCTCATTAGTATTATCGCCCACTAGCCTATTAATTATTCCTAATTTCATTTATCCGCCTCAGCATAAATACCATTGTCTCACTCTTCTCGGTATCTAGTTACGCATGATCCGCTCTGCCAACAAGATGCCTTCCAGCTACTCTTCTGAGTCCGAGGACTCTACTTCACAGCCCATTACGGCCAGCCAAACCTCTGCCCCGCCCGAGCTCCCCCGGGAGCCAGCAGCTCCAACTCAAAGCCGCAGGCCGACGAGGCCGGCTCCACTAGCAACACCCAGATGCCAGCGATCTCGGTCCCTTCCACCGACCAGATCCCCACAAGTCTCGCCGGCCTCCTCCTATGCATCCGCTCGCTCCTTCGTTGGGAAGCAGACGATCGGCTCGCCTCGCCATGCTCTAACAACGGCTCGTAGTCAGCTACTCCAGAAAGGCCAGCAAAGCGGAGCTGTGCAGACTCCTGCACGCAAGCCAGGCTAACGCCGCCCCTCCAAGCACCCAACCAGCCAAGCAAAGGCCAAAAGACCGAGCCAGCCTACTCACCCCACGGCAGCTCCCTCCAGCCAGCCCGGCCTCAGCAAAGCTCCGGCGCCCGTCTGCCAGGCTCCAGTGGCTTCTGCAAGCTCCGCCGCTTCGCATGTCGGCTTACAACCAGCCTGAAGCGATGCCAGCCATCCCTCTTCCAGCCTTGCTGGCGCCTCTGTGCCGCAGCTACCTGGGATCCCCGCCCAGAGTCTGCAAGGCTTCCTCTCTTCCCCCTGGCCCGCTGCTCCATTGAGTTTCCCCGTCTCCGCGAGTCAACCTCATCTTGCCAACATTGACTTTATTTCTCCTCTCCCCTCAGGCTCCGCGCACCCTGGACATGGACAATTGCACTCCCTTGCTCCTCTTTTAGCCCCCTCTGCTTTTCTCCCTCAGTCTTCCTTCACCTTTTCTTCCCCCGCTACAACCTCCGCTAACCCTGCCGCTACAGCCACTTCTAACCCCGCCCCTTCCCTGCTTCCTTCTTCGTTCTCCTCCCATTCCCCCTACACTCTCTCTACCGCCCCCCTTCTGCCAATTCCTGCCAATTGCCACAGTGTCTGAACCCACTCCAGTGCCTCCAGCCATCAGAGTGCAAATTTTGCAGGTTCAGACATCGATTTATTTTCTCACCTTCCCCCCTTTTCCCCCAGTCCTGCAGACCGCCGGGTGTATTGCGGCGAATTCACCCTTACGTTAAAACAGTCCCACTCCAATCCCTCCCGTGCACTCACCTTCCCCAAATTTTTTATTGCTTTCGCCTGTTTCACTGACACCCTTTGTTCCGTTTTTCCCCATAGGAGGCGGGAGCTCAATGATTACCACGCGATCATCACGGAGCTTGCGTCCTATGGGGGCACCCACTTTTATACGTTTATAGGATGTTTTCAGCCAAATCCGCGTTGAGGCTGTCCCAGTGGAATCAGTGTCCTTACTGGTTGCCGCAGTTTCACCTGCGCGGTCTGCAGGTCTGTCACCCACGCTTCTGACTCCTGCCCCTACGTTAATCCCTCCCTCTCCTCCCACCAGGAAAAACCCAAATCCACCAGTTACGTCCACAGAATACCCTCCCTCTTTCACCAGCCTCTTTCTCGCCCCCCTCTTCCTTTCCGCTCCATCTGTCAAAAGTTTAATTCCAATGTATTGTTTTCGTTCATCATGCAAATATTTGCACGTTTGCAGCATCTGCGGGGGGCCCCACTCCAAATCTATTTGTACTCCTTTCAATAAACATGCAAAAAAGTATTTATCGACTCCTGTCAATATTACTCTGACCCTAACTTTACACATTATCTGTTATCAGGTCTGTCGAACGGTTTTCATCCAGGAGTTTGCAGCCTCCCCTCTCAGTCCCTAATTTGCTGCAATCTGCACTCTAGCCTCCTCCACTCCCGCCCTAGAGGACAAAATCAACCTACCAGCCGCTTGCCTCCACGAACTGCAGCTCTGTGTATCCTTCCTCTCCCAATGGAACGGCCATTCCTTTTTTTTATAACGAGTTGATTTCTTCCCCCGTTGATATTCAGTTATTCACAGACGCAGCCCCTTCCATCAGGTTTGGCGGCTTCTATCGCAACCGATGGTTCGCTTCCCCTTGGCCTCCCCAGCTGTTAGAAACCCCTCCCCATCTAGCCTCCTCCGCCCTTATATACCCAGTTATACCCAATCTTAGTCGCTGCCACCCTCTGGGGGTCAGAATGGTCAGCTTCATGCATTGTCGTCCACTGCGATAACGAAGCCACCGTTCAATGTATTAACAAACACAGCTCCCACTCCCTCACTATCATGCCCCTCCTCAGACGCTTAAATTGGATTTCTGCCCAAAATCAATTCATTCTGACTGCAAAACATATCCCAGGGAAAGAGAACGCCATAGCTGATGCTTTGTCTCGTTTTCTCTTTCAGAAATTCAGGACGCTGGCCCCCGATGCTGATCCCCAGCCAAACCCAGTTCCTCATTATTCGCATCTAATATTCCCTTGAATCACCCCCTAAGGCCACTCTTTGAAGCTTCCCTTAACTCCATCCTCATTCCACACCAGCTTCGATTTGCCATTCCCCGATTTCGTAAAGGATACGTATCAATCCCAACAGCCAGAACCCTTGATGACATGTTCACCCTGGATTTTTTCGGGTTCCTCAGAGTCTCAGAATTAACAGTCAACACCACTTTTAACCCTGTCATTCACCCCACCATCTCCGACCTCTCTATCATAAACCACGAAACCATGGGCTTTTTTCTCAAACAAAGCAAAACGGACCAAACGAAAAGAGGCCATCTGATTTATATTTTCAACCTGCAGTCCACTATCCAACCTTTACAGACGCTCTGAGCTTATCAAAGGCTTATCCTCAAGCCAAATTCAAACTCTCAGGCGATGGTCCTCGGACGCATTCAGGAGCTATATCAGATCCGACCCATCTTCTATCCAGAAAGCCCTTCAAATCCTAGTATCCCTTCAACTGGGCCCGCAGGAATTGCATTTCTGATCCTCCCCAAGCCCGTTATTCCTGGTTATTAATGTCCCGCTCAGCCAGCATCTTCCCTCGCACTTTTTTGGGGCAAATTTGGCTGCTGTCCTCATCTGCTTCTTTTTGGGCGAACGGGACCGAGCCTCGTTCCGAGCTCTGCCCTCGCTAGGATTACTATCAGCAAGGGCTCAATGGTCCGCCGAGCTCCCAGCTCGCACCCCGGACAGCACGCCAAATTTGCTGATTTAATTTAATGAAGTGCGAATTCGTGAAGGGATGTTTTAACATAGTTTCGGGAAGAGCACGCTGAGTGTCAGCACAGCCGGTACCCATTGGCACTCATTAGTATTATTGCCCACTAGCCTATTAATTATTCCTAATTTCATTTATCCGGCATAAATACCATTGTCTCACTCTTCTCGGTATCTAGTTACGCATCCTGCCTTCCTCCCCTTCTACGCCTTTTCCTTCGCACCTTCAAGGGGGGAGAACAGGACCGAGCCTCGCTCCGAGCTCTGCCCTTGCTAGGGTTACTATCAGCAGGGCTCGGGGTTCGTCGAGCTCCTGGCTCGCTCCCCGGACAGCACGCCAAATTTGCTTATTTAATTTAATAAAGAAGTGCGAATTTGTGAAAGGGGTATTAATTGTCTCAAGAAGTATTTAATTTTAGGGCACTTGATAAGTTAACTTCCATTAAGCTCCTTTATCAGTCTTTTTTTCTCAGTAATTAAAGTGTAATGTGTTGTTTTTAATGTTACCTTACATTCCCGATGATTTGAGAATAAAACTGCACTATTTCCTATTTCAGAGCCGTCCACAGTCCAAAACCCCACTGCTATCCACTCAGCCAGAGATGACTTTCTAAAGGTTTACTGGAATCATGCATCTGGGCAATATGACAATTACGAAGTGGCGATTGAGTATAACAGCACACGTCTTCAAAGTCAGAAGCTCAATAGAACACAAAGTGAATGTGAATTCAGTGATCTGGTTCCAGGACGTCTCTACACTGTGACCATCAGCACTTGGAGTGGCCAGTACAATGCTACGGCCTCTATACATGGCCGGACATGTGAGTGACATCATGCATTAGTATTTGTTTTTCCATTATCAAGGGGCATGCACTGATATTGTCACAATCTCTCATTAAAATGAAACAATATTAAGACACTGCAAATTATTGTCAACTTTCAATTATTGTTAACTTTGGAATCAAAATCAAATTGGGGGGTCAATTAATTTTACCTTTAATGTGCTGCATATACTTTGGTATGTTGATAAATTAGTCTTGTCCTTGGTCAGTGTCATTGGGCCATAATGGGTGATAGTGTAATGGAGAAGCTATAAAGGATATCCAGACCGAACAGAATCTGAAGGTGAAGTACAATCTTAGTCTTCCCGAAGGTATAATAATCTGACACAGCGTCCAGAGTCACATTGAGCCCAAAGCTCAAGCAGCAAATGCTTGAGATCATGGCATGAACTCTATATTGGGGCTAAAGGTTATTGTAAAGGAAAACCCCAATAGCAATGCCTTAGAGGCAGCCATACTACTCGTGGAGTGGGCTCTTATGACCCAGCAGTAAACCACACACTTCGTAAACCATGGAGATGACCTTTACAATCCACTAGCTTTTTCTTAGCTTAGAGACTAAGAATCCCCTTCTGGGTGAACTACAGCAGACTAACAACTGGAACTAAGAACACTGGCAAAGCAAATTGAGCTCCTCTTGATCCACCTGTAAAAAAATAGAGATAAAAAAAAAAAAAATCTTAGGCACATTACCTTGGTTAGGGTGAAGAAAAGCTTTCACCATCCCAGAATGAAACTCTACACTGCACACATCTGTGGAGCCACTGAAGTTGAACTTTCTGCAGTGGCTCTTTGTGCTGCTTCTGTTTGATCAATCAATCACTTATATTTATATAGTGCTTTTAACAATACAGATTGTAGCAAACAACTGAACATCAAATAGGAAAATAGAGTGATGGTAATGTATAATGACCTATTGAAATTTACTATTTATTTATCAAATGCAGTGACGGTCTCTGTAATCAAAACAATGATAATCACTAGAAATTAGGTGCCATCAACTAAGCAAGCCAGAGGAAAGGAACCAAAACCCCATTCATGAGAGAATGGAGAGAGAGAAAAAAACATGGGAGAAACCAGGCTTAGTTGGGGCCAGTTCTCCTCTGTCTGGACACCCAGCACCTAATTTCCAGCTCAATATTAAGCACCTGTCAGATTGTGCAAAGGACTTATAGTGTGTGTGTTTGTGTGCATTTGGTTCCGGTAATCTGTCCACTGGCTCATCTAGGTGTTCTGGTCTCCGATCATCTCTTTGTGCTGATACACCATCTGATCTGGACTGAGAAACAGAATAAGAGAGAGACAGACTAATATTAGCATAGATGCCATTCTTTTTACGATGTAGCAAGTACACTGTGTGTAGCGAGTATACTCTCATTCCGGCGTAATATCATTGCGCCTGCTTCACTCATGGTTCGGCAGCAAAATTCCTTGATTATTACGCCGGAATGAGAGTATAGTTCCTAGTCATATCAGCCTAGAAAATCACAACT
>JAUMHR010000047.1:14230371-14245366 GCA_032361145.1 Enteromius fasciolatus | reverse complement strand
CTTAACCTGCATCCATCAGATGCCTCTGTATACTACTGGACGAATCTACAACCAATCAGACCACTCATTCCGATGACATGCGTAGCGGCGGAACCTGAAGCCACCGTAACCAATTGTAACTAGCTTCATTAAAGCAGTAGGAAAATGTCTTTACTTACTTTAATTTCTAATTGGTTCCTATTTTTTTGGGAACTAAAATGCTCTAAAATGGCAGCTTGGCCAGACTTACTTTGCTCGCGAAGATAATGTAGCGTCAAAGGAAGTATGGGCGGGCCCAGGCTAATAAAGTTGCCTTTGTATAAAGAAATTGACAATAGGCATTTAAATTTAACATTTTAAAGGTGGTAGTAAATATCATACCAAAAAGTCATTACTTATTCACTTTCACTGTTATTATTTAATGTGTGTACACTGCACTTTTCTTACTTAGGTTTTTTGTCTTGTTTCCCACCAAACTATCTAGAAATTCTTAAATAAGATTTAAGGATTTTGTAGATAAGTAGTACTAATTATCTTGTTTAAAAAAAACATGTCAAAATTAAGTGAGTTTTTGCTTGAAACAAGCTAAATAATCTGCCAATGGGGTGAGTAAAATAATCTTGTTTTCTGTATGAAATAATAAACTTAATTCTGACTTAATTTTGACTTGAAACAAGGCAAAAAAAAATGTAAGTAAGAAAAGTAATGTTTTTTGTGGAACATTAAAGGATATGTTTAGCATAATGTGCAAAACCTGATTACATTAAAATTATTAAATTATTAAAGAAAATTACAGTATTTTATTTTTTACCTGCAATAATTGTTTCAACTCAAGTTTAAGATGTGTAATTCTGAATATTTACGCTTTATTGTCTCAGATTAAGTGTTCGTGCCTTCACTCAGCTGTTTGATGAGGAAAACAGAGAATGTGTGCATCCTCTTTACACCGACACATTCCTTTCTCTCCCATTAACGACGCAATCAGGTAAAAACATTGTTGTTTTTTAGTGTGAAGAATCAGTAGGACAGTTGAGTTTACAGTTGTTGGGATGAGAACATGACATATTTAGTTCCTATGTGTAATACCGCTATACCATGACTCAAGCTTTTTTTTTTAAGTAGTGTCATTTTTCTCACTGTTTTTGTCATTCAGTGCCCCGAAATGGACTCACAGGAGGAATCACAGCTGCTACATTTCTATTCGCCATGGTGCTCGCAGTGACCGCCTTACTCATTTACAGAAAAAGGGCTCATAAAATGTGAGAACATCCGCTTTTGTTAACTCCAGGTGTTTGTTACTGTGCTGATCTTTATTTGTATGTGTTCTTTAAGAGCTGTGAAGGAAAGTCCAGTGATGAAAATGTGCATGTGGAAGGAACTGCCTACTTCACAGATGTGCTCAGGCATGAGAAGGTACCAAAGCACTTCATTTCTCTTTATACTGATGACAGTGGAAAAATAACTAATATGTGACCCTGGTCTTAAACAAACAGTTCACCCAAAACGAAAATTCTGTCATCATTTACTCACCCTGGAGTATTTTCAAATGTGTATGAATGTGTATCCGTATGAAACAAAAAGGAAGATATTTTGGGTGTTTTGATATGTTTTGGGTCACCTTTTACTTCCAAAATATTTTTTTCCCTACTATTAAAGTCAATGGTGACCAAAACAACCTTTTCAAAATATCTTCCTTTGTATTTGACAGAACAAAGAAATTCATACAGGTTTGGAACTACTTGAGGGTGAGTAAATGATGACAGAATTTTTGGGTGGACTGTCCCTTTAAGACAGGTTTTGTGGTCCAGGGTCACATATTAGTTATATACCTTATATATGTTTAGCTTTCAGATGATGTATAAATCTCAATTTTGAAAAATTGACACTTTTCTACAAAAACTGGTTTTGTAGTGCAGGGTCACATATTAATATTTATAAACAATATTTTATAAAGTTTGACTGACATTTATTGAACTGATATTTGTGCCATGACAAAAAAACATGCTTATATATAAATTATTTAATGTAGAATTTATTTTAAACATTTATTATTATTATAAGCATTGATGTTATTGATTTAGAATTTCTGTTATGTACTAGCCCTGTCCAAGCAACCCAATTTGAGTCTCATCTTGCTAAACTTCAAGCTGATTGCAGTTACCTTCTGTCTGAAGATTTTGAGGTAATGCACTGCATATTATGAAAATGAAACACTAAATATTTAAGTCTATCAAAGCAGCAATTGAACAATAGTCATTCCATGGAATGTTCCACTTTACATTCCATCATTGCAATAAACTATTTATTAGCAAACAAGCTGAACTTTATCAGTTGAATGCATTACTGATTATTGTCTCAATCTTTACCCAATGCTCAAAAGGGCCTAAAAGACGTGGGACGGACCCAAACTCAGAATGCTGCACGTCTACTTGGGAACCGAAGCAAAAATCGATACAACAATATACTGCCCTGTAAGTAAAATACAAGTACATTTTCAAACTGATTACCAATGTAGTTGCAGTCATTTTCACTCTGCAGTTGCCCATAATGCAAAGCATCTTGAATTTAAACTGTTTTAACTGCAGACGACTCAACACGGGTAAGACTGTCTTGCTTGGAGGATGACCCCTATTCAGACTACATCAATGCTAACTATATGCCTGTAAGTTTTTGCAATGTTTTTTGTTTGATTGTTTATTGGCTAAAAACTGTGGAGTAGAATTTTGGGAAATGGGTTGCAAAAATTAAATATATATTTATATAAATATATGGAATTTATACTGACACCTGAATGCTGCATCATACTGTAAATGGCAGCAATATAACAAAGAGATTTATTTAAGGGGGACTGAATACTTTCCGTACCCACTATATGTGTAAGAGTGTGTGTGTCAATATATTTTATTACTCCATTACTTCTGAACTACAGTAGAAGGCTGCAGAATGCTCCATTCTAGAGTGCAATAAATACTGCACACTAATGTTAACATTATGTTTGTTTTAATTGAGATATTTGACGATGACATCTGTGTTATTTAACATATTTTGAATATTTGGTTTTGCCTGGTTGATACCGTTTAAGAATCTGAATCTTGTCTACAACTTTTAACCCTGTTACTCAATATCTAATTGATTTGTGTGTGTATGTCTGCCCAAACAAGGCTTTAAAATTCACACTTAGTGTCTTCAAATTTGTTAACAGGGCTCTTTGCAACAGCAAAATCCTTGGAAAATGTCAAATAAAACTTCTCATATAATATTTAGTTTGTCCTTTGAGGTTGACAGTCAACATTTACAATACGACTCCTTTATGAACACCACACAAGCCTCACAGCAGTCAATGGTCCTTTTTTTCCTCAGACTCAATAGTATTTCTGTGTCTGTTAAACAGGGAAACAATTTCAGATGGGAATATATTGCCACACAAGGGCCTCTTCCAGGTACCAAGGATGATTTCTGGCGCATGGTGTGGGAACAAAACGTACACAGCCTTGTAATGGTGACCCAGTGTGTGGAGAGGGGCATGGTGGGTATAGAGGCTTCTGGTGCTATTTTTTTCTGGTAAATGTGTGCTGGTCTCATGTTATCCTTTTGTGGATATGCGTATGATTTAGGTGAAGTGTGATCGATACTGGCCAATTGACAGTGAGCCTTTGTATTATGGTGATGTTGTCGTGCAACTGATTTCTGAGAAGATCCTGCCAGAATGGACCATTCGGGACTTCAAGATATCATGTGTAAGTGTCAAATAAATAGATATATTGTTCGAAAAATACACACATTTAATACTTACTTAGTCAAATTGATTTTTTGGCATAAAAACTTTTGACTCATACAATGTATTGGTGCCTATTACTACAAATATAGCTATTTTATAAGATGAGACGATATGACACAAAGTCTTTTTTGCAGGAGGGTCAGTTGAGATACCCCAGAACTGTGCGTCAGTTCCATTACACCATTTGGCCAGATCACGGTGTACCAGAAACAACCCAATCACTGGTTCAGTTTGTGCGAACTGTCAGAGATTACATCAACAGGACAACTAGTCCGGGAGTCACTGTAGTACACTGCAGGTATCTGTTTATCATCTCTCAACATCTTTGAAGAACATATTAGGATATTTACATTCAAAATATATTAACACTGATTCATTTTTTTCTGTCTCAGCGCTGGTGTGGGCCGAACTGGCACTTTCATTGTGCTGGATCGTGTTTTACAGCAACTAGACAGGAACTGCACAGTGGACATTTATGGATGTGTGTTTGATCTACGCCTGCATCGCTTATACATGGTACAAACGGAGGTATGAGTCTATCTGTTTAGTGACATCAGAAACGTTTGGTGTCAGTTACTATATTTTGCCTCTGTAGGTTTAATGAAATGTGTGAATTGGTTTATAAGCACCCCAATTTGACGGACTTCTCTTCTACAGTCTCAGTATGCTTATATCCATCAGTGTGTGCGGGATGTTTTGAGGGCTCGTAAACTGCACTGTGAGCGAGACAACCCTCTTTTCACCATCTACAACAAGCTTTTATAAAGGTAAGTATGATCATGAAAAAACTAACTAGTAATCGTACAATTAAAATGATTTATTCAATTGCACTTACACACACATATATATATATATATATACACACATACAAATTTAAGTCAGTATGAAACTGAATCATTATATTTTATGAAAATTTCAGATGCAAAAGCCTTTAAGTACATTTTCTATAAATCAGCATTTCTTTCTTGCTGCTATGTACAGTATAGATTTCTCCAACTCAATCTCACTCCAACTCATTTTGACACTTGGTTAAGACCCTTTTGCGTTGCTTTTTGATGATCAAGATACCCCTTATTAGTCACTTTTCCGGTCCTCAGTTGTTTTCAGGTGTGTGGCTTAATATAATGGTTAATTTAATATAATGGCATGCATTTATAAATTTATTATAGAAATTTTTACTTTTATTTGAGCACCGAACCCCGAAAGACTTGGAATATTAATAATTTTCAAATAAATTATGACGGTGGTTGTATCTGCCTACTATATCTTGTGTTTTATTGACAGATAAGTTTAGGGGCCGGGTTTGGGTTACGTGCTCATAAATGTGTAATTAATATAATTTAAATAAAACTGTTTTGACTGTTTACATTGAAAAATCACACTGGGAAGGCTTGCTCTTGTCCACAATTATCTCTTTTGTCTTGTCAACGTTAAGAGATAAGTTGTTTTCTCTGCACCGGTCAGACAGTCATTTCACCTCTTCTCTGTAAGCTGACTCGTAGTTCCTGCTAATCAGTCCCAGCACAGTCGTGTCATCCGCAAACTTGATGATGTGATTGGTGTTGTATGCGGCTGTGCAGTCGTGAGTTAGCAGGGTGAAGAGCAGAGGACTGAGTACGCAGCCCTGCGGTGCTCCTGTACTCAGTGTGATGGTGCTGGAGGTGTTGCAGCCTATCCGAACTGACTGTCAGGAAATCCAGAATCCAGTTGCAGAGAGTGGTGTTTATACCTAACCCGTTCAGTTTCACAGCCAGCTTTTGCGGGGTGATTGTATTGAAGTCGGGGCTGAAGTCTATGAATAACATCCTTATTATGTTAGTATGTGTATTTAAGAGTCTGTGTTTCAACCCTCTGTGTCAGATTTCAAGTGTCAACCCGTTTTTTCTCTGTAATACGTCTGAGTTTAAAGAAGTATTGTTTACAAGATCACTGCCTCATGTGCATCCACATCCAAAAGCGACGCAAAAGGGTCTTGACCAACCATCAAAAAGTGACGACTTGGGAGTGAGTCTGTGTTGGTTTCTCTGTAAGTACTAGTACATCTAAATGATTTGAGGCTGGGATTTAGCAAATTTATGTGATTTATATGTAATTATACATATTTTTTTTCACAGAGTGTGTGTATACAGGATCATGAAGATTGTTCTCCTTATTGAACAAAAAGAGAGATGATTTTGTTTTCATCTGTAGTTTTAATAGCAGTGCATAACAAAAATATGTGCTTTATTTTTATACAACTTTTTTGTGATATGTACTTCAGTTCATACTTATGTACCTCTGTAATTATTTATGTTCTATGCTTATTTTAATAAATTGTATTTAGATTACTGCCACTTACTGGACTTTGCTATTAATTTTCATAAATGATTAATGCATGACGTGCAAAGTGTGAACTTCAATTCTTAAAAAGCTGGGATATAAGAATCATAGTTGTTCTCTAATGGACTCCATAAGTTAACTAACAAAAGCTATAAATATTATAAAGCGACAAATGTTTAATTTTAGCTTTTCTGCATGTACAGTAGCTTTTTTCTTTTTTTATAAATTGCTGCTTATGGACATGAAAAGGTAGATTTACCCTTCTTTATACCGTATGTTGGCTATAATTGGACTCGCAGCAGAAATGTTTCAATATGCATGCTTTAGAAAAAATATATATTTAATGCACTGACAAACAGTTAAAGAAATAAAGCTCATTTTTATAAAATATATAATTTATTTATCTGTGTTTTTTATCTGTAAGTTTAATAGTAGACTCAAAAGCTTTGAATCAAGGGTTATCAGCTGCTTCACGAAGCCCATGTTGGGCCTGATGCGTCTCATCTTTATGACATGGTCCGTGGCATCCTTCATCATCATGGCATGGTGAATCTTCATATATGCCTAAAGAAGTGTCGGAGATCTTCTAATCTGGGACACACAATGGCTCTGGAACTGGCTTCACTTTTCTTATACATGTCTAACTCTTTTCTAAGTAGTAGACTGTCAGCTGATTCAAAAAGCCCATGTTGGGCCCAATCCATCTCACATCTGTGATGCGGTCAATAGCATTTTCCAAAATCATGTTATGGTGGATAATCAGGTATGCCAAAACAAGAGTGGAGGAGGGACTGACACCATGTATGCAGTGCACCGATACCTTATCTGAAAAAAATACACAAAACTTAAAATAAGCTGAGCAACAAACAGTTTAGCACTGTAAGACACGTGTATACAATAAAATATGTATAATACATATTATATTTGTGTGTCAGCTTTTACTCTCTGGGTTACTCAGGATCTTGTGGATGAATTGTGCAGCTGGGAAGAAGTACTTGCTGATATCAAAGAAGTCTTCATCCACTGCAGGAGCACTGTAGTATGTGATGCTTGTGCCTTGGTAATATTACTCCCTTGGAATACTGATCTTTCCATTAAGATCTGCTGTAGCATTCAGGATGTGGGTAACACCCATCTCTTTGAGTTTTGCTTTTGTTACATATCTCCGCAACATTTTAGACCAAATTATAAAACACCTCCAACAGTGAGAGAAATATTACTGCATTGTCTATACTGCTGCATTACATATTTAATCAAAAGGTTAGATATTTATGTCCTATATATGGCAGTCATTGTGTTGCAGACTCGTTTCCAATGAAGACATTAGAGCAGACCTCAGTGACAGGTGTCCAGTCCAATGTACATTGCTCCAGGCAATCTTGAAGTTGGATTGCACTGATTAAAATTCAGTTGGAAAATGTTCACAAGGAAATGTTTGCGACTTCCTGTTGACACTTGAGTTTCCTGAGTTTGGGGTGTCCAGGAGCACTGGGATACAGGATGGTTCTGCATCAAACAGATCCACTTTAGGTTGTGGTTCAGGATCTGGGACACATCGTGGCTCTGGATCAGGCTCTGCTGAGATATTAATGCGCTCAACTCTGTTCTTCTGGAAGAGTATTTTCACAGCCTTCCATCTTCTTTGGAAGAATGCAAAGGATTTGGTGATCTTCCTCACTTTAGTATTTTCAGATGAAATAAGAAAATCATGTAATAAGCCATTAAAACATCTCTAACCACAGATTAAATGTGAATAATTAGTCTAACTTTTAAGAATGCGCTAATACTAACCTGACTTTTGTGACTTTATTTATTTGGAGCATTAATCGATTATTTCAATTTGAAATATCAATTAAACACAAAAATTTGCATATGCTAAATGCATATACAAAAGATGCATAAGAAATATAGATGTATCTGTACATACTGCAAACAGTCTGTTGACATTTACCTTTTGGGCCGGTCTTCTCAGTGGTTGCATGAGACATATTTATAGCACACTTATCGTCCAGATTCTCTGGATCTGGCTCTGCTGGGACAATCATGGGTTCCACTCTATTTTTCTGGAAGGGTTTTTTCATAGCCTTCCATGTTCTTTGGAAGAACGCACAGGTTTTGTTGCTCTTCTTCACTTTGGTGTCTTAAGATAAAATAAATAATAAGCTATTAGAAACACTGTTAACCAAAAATGTATCCAAGTTTCTCTGCGACGTTCTGCCCGTATTCAAACCTGTTAAAGTCTTTCCCCGAGCGCTGTAACTGTTTTTCCCAGCCCGCTGGAAAACCACAGCCCTCCAAAACCCACCTCTGAATCCATGCAAATCGATACAAGAAGACTTTCCCCAGCTGAACGTTAGGAACGTCTCCGTACAGGCTTATGTTTATACTGTAGAGATTCTGGACACCACATTCGAGAGTGTCCTCGTCGTCCTTCACGACCCGTGGTGAGTACCCTCATGCCAATGACTGACAAAATGAATCCTCTCCCCAATTATGTAACACTTACTGCCCACGGCGTCTCTATTACAGTGGCAGCCCTTAGCGACTCAGGCTCGGCTGGCAATTTCATTTCCGGGCACCTGGTCAAAAGAAAATTATCATCTCTATCACTGGAAAACCTCTCACTAAACAGTGTTAAGAGACAGGCCGGTCCTCTAGTAGTACAGATTGGACAGTGTCAACAAGAGGAGATTTATCTACTGGTTCTGGAGGGCTTAACATCTGACGTGGTCCCAGGGCGCCCATGGCTGGCACGGCAAAACCCAATCCTCTCTTGGCACAATGGTGAGATTCTGAAATTGTGCTCTCAATGTTGGCCAGAATGTTTTCCCAACCTTCCTATTATTCCATCAACTTCTGCATGTACTCGGTTTCCAGTCCCCACTATTCCCCTAGTCAGGAGAGCCATCGGATGTTTCATCTGTGGATTATTGGTTCTGGGAGAGTGAGAGAGTCTGGGACGAAGCTCACCATCATTTCCAGCGGGCAGTGCATAGACAGAAGACAGCTGCAGACCGTCATCGATTGGAAGCTCCTACTTATCAGGTCGGTCAAAAAGTATGGTTATCGACTCGGGACATTCGTCTACGCCTGCCCAGCAAGAAACTAAGTCCCAGGTTTGTTGGTCCCTTCACCATAGTGAAGCAGATCAATCCTGTCACTTTCCGCCTTACAACTCCCTCCACAATACAAGATACACCCCACGTTCCATGTTTCACTACTAAAGCCGTATCATAACCCTGTTCTCCCTTCCACAGACCCTGGTGGGGAAGAGGAACCCACTCCTCCAGTGGTCACTGAGGAAGGAACCATCTACAAGGTGCAGGAGATCATTGATTCCCGACGTCGCAGTCGTCGCCTGGAATATTTGGTGGACTGGGAAGGATACGGACTTACCTGAATATCCTCGTCATGTTCCTGCAGTCATTGTGTCTCTCCCAGGCTCCCTCGTGATCCTCCAGCATGTGTGGTGTGTGGGGAACCAATGCTCCTAAAATGCATAAAATTATTATTCAAGTTTCCTCCCGCCAAATACAGAGAGATGACTATAACCACGTTTCTGTGGCTCCACGCTGTCTGCAACGCAGCAGAGACTGACACCCTTGACACCCTCCTTTCGGAGGGATGGAAAACACCCCGTGATGTTTATAGCTCTGCAGAAGTCCCTCTTTGATTCAGCGTTCACTAACCAGCCATTGACCTCATGAATAATGGGCCTGAAAAAGACATTTTGGGCACTAATGTAATGAAAAGTCACATTAAAAGTCACAGGGATCGAAGCCAGATGCCCCAAGCATTGAACTTTAACCTCACACACTAGTGTAAATTCATAACTGATAAACACGAGATCTGATTTACACGTGGGAAAGAGCCCACCAGCTCTGCTCACTGACCTCCCGCGATCAGAGCTCACGGGGTCAAATCAGAAAAGCACGGGCTCTCACAGGCTCTCTCTGAAGAGAGTCCGGGCTTACCACGCCGCTGGGCAGGCTGCTACCTCCTTGCATGCAATGGCTACACTCCAAGTATACCAAGCCAAAGCACTGAAAAAACTGCATGAGGGTGGATCTGACCAAGGAGTTATGCAGGAACTCTGTGCTGCAACTGACTTCGCACTTCGGATGACGAAGGTTGGCGCACGTGCCATTGGTCATGTGTTGTCCATACTAGTCTTCACTAGTGGCTCAGGAGCAACACCTTTGGCTCGACCTCGCTGAGATGGCCGACGTTGACAAAGCCCGCTTTCTTGACGCGCCCATCTCGCAGGTTGGCCTCTTCGGCGACACTGACGAGGACTTTATCCAGGAGTTCTCGACAGTCCAGCAGCAGATGGAAGCAGTAGGTCACGTCCTACTGTGCAAAGAGTATGCCAAGCCCCCTAGCTCCCCGCCTCAGTCTTCTTGTCGCCGAGGGTGTCCCCCCGTGGCACCTAGACATTCTGCTCCGTCCCCGGCCGAAGCACACGATGCTAGGCTGGCTGCACGACGTCGAGCTGACTGCAGTTACGGGTTGTCGCCCGTTCCTCAGGGCCCGGCCGGGAACACCCGTAGCTCATGATGATTGCTCCTCGGGGGACAGTAACATCTGTGCCCCCACCCTCGGTGGAGGGCCGGGAGCGATATCTTCAACAACAAAAAAGGAGCAATCTTCCACGCCTCTGGGCCCAGTGCCCTGAGGTCCCCATCTAATCACTCTGTTTTCTCCTCAGATGCGGACCCAGAGCCCTGGAATGCCAGCGCGGGAACCAGTGGAGAAGGTAAGGGCTGCCCACAGCAGTCAGACTTGCCCCCAGGACGTTCATCCTTCTGTGGCCGGTCCCCTCCCTGGTTCCCCACTAGGCTGCCCCACCGCAGGCACAGCTGTCACCGTACCCTTAAAACCCCTGGCGACCCGGTTGGAGGCCAGGTTACAGCTCCCCAACCCGTTGCGGTGGTTGATACGAACGGTACACCTTGGCCTCTGTACCTGGGCTCTGTACCACCTAGGTACAGAGGCATTCTCTACACCCGTGTTCGCTCAGACAAGGATGCCGCTGTCCTCCGTGTGGAGGTTGCAGTCCTACTGGCGAAGGACGCAATCAAGCTTGTCCCTCCGGCCGAGATGAGGTCAGGGTTTTACAGTCCTTACTTCATCGTGCCCAAAAAGAGTCCCTTCTCTGGCTGCCGTTCAGCATGCTCACAACGAAGTTCATACTAACATGCATTCGGCCCCAGGATTGGTTCGCAGCCATCGACCTGAAGGACGCGTACTTTCACGTCTCGATTCTGCCTCGCCACAGACCCCTTCTGCGGTTTGCGTTCGAGGGTCATGGGTTATGTTCGTCAACTGGTGCTCCTAACGCCAAGAGGACCCACAGAGATGTTTGACTGCGGTTGTGCAAAGAACTCTTTTCATGTCTCCGACCCCCCAACCTATGCTTCAACTTTAACCCTGAAGGAGGGAACGGAGATGTTACATCCCCTGGCCACGACCCTGGGTTGCGCTGACGCCGACTCTGCTCCTCAACGAAAACCTGCATGTGCAATCCAGCTGTGCCCTCTTATACTCACGCCGTGATAAGGTGCACCTGGCTGTGATTATTGCACGCCAATATTTATTGTTTTCAAAGATTCGAAGATGATTGGTCTCTCAGGCGAGATCCCATATGTAACGTCTCCATTCCCTCCTTCATGGAACGTGTGATACCTACGTAACTGTAATATTCACGTAAGCACTGAATATTTGCGACACTAGTTTACACTAGGATATACGGCAAAGAGAAGTCAGTGTAAAAGGAGAACTGTGAGATTAAAGTTGGAAGTTATTGGTACTCCCTGTACACATTTGACAGACTAAAAGCTCAGTGAAAACTCTCACCGACTAAGCACAATCTCACTGGGTATGGTGGTCAAATGCTCACAGTAAAAGGGACATTGCCATCTAGATATAAAGACAGAGAAACACTAATGAACTTCTATATAGTCAACATGCAAGCATCGCCTGTGTAAGGGTTAAAAGCATGCCTGGACCTGGACTTAATAAAGTTAGTGCTCTCAGTGAATGCACTTAAAGAGGACAAGTCCATCATGGAGGAATATTCTGACGTATTCGATGGCATCGGATTATTTCCAGGGGAGTGCACAATCAACCTGAAACCCGATGCAGCTCCAGTTGTGTATCCTCCAAGAAGGGTGCCACTGGCCCTATGTGGCAGACTGAAAGAAGAGCTGCAAAATATGGAGAAACAAGGAGTCATAGTAAGAGTAACAGTGCCCATCGACTTGGTAAATGCATTTGTAGTCGTGGAAAAACTGAGAACCCACAAACAAACAATATGCTTAGATCCACGTGACCTCAAAAAAGCGATCAGGTGCCCACATTACCCCTTACCAACAATAGAGGGCATCAGGTAAGTTTAGGATTAGTTTGTGCCAACCCTGGATTTTAAGTCCCATGAAAGAAACTTGGCTTCAATTGGTGTTCATTGCCATTGTAACTTGTGCTGCACGGCTAACCTGCTCTGGGGCAGGTTATGTTCTGGATCAGCTTCCAGCAAGGTGACACGTGTCTGATGCAATAAAGCCACTCACCCAGCTTCTCTTACTCCATATTAAAGGGCGCTACATAGTAAAAACATATATCAAATCCATATTCATAATGCATATTCATGACTACTCTAGCAACCTGTACATTATGCGTATACTTGTAACTCTTGATTATAGTTAATACAAACTGTATCTATCATGTTCATATTACTGTATATCCATCTGTAAATATTATCCAGTCTCTGCTTGTACATATCTGCTGTAAGCGCACTTGTAACTTATACCTATATCCTGCAATTGCTGCTATTGCACTACTGGTTAGACCTCAACTGCATTTCGTTGCCTTGTACTTGTACATGTGTAATCACAATGAATTTGAATCTAATCTAATCTCCTTAATCTATTACACAAGCCAGTTTAGTTTAATTTAAGTTTTCCACTTTCATTGATAGATGGTTTCATCTTGCTGTGTGAATGTTTAAATTCTTCATATTGTTCAATCTTTAATCTTTAGTATGAAGTGCACTGACTCTCTCACGAGAAGTGAATTTCCGTTTTAAGGCATGTGATTGGCTGCTCAGTGCTGATGTCACACTTTCATGTGCACGTGCTACATTAACTCAGAATCAAGCCTGAATTGACAGAGAAAGTTGATGACCAGCCTCATGGTACCAACAATCTTAGACTGAAACGGTTTAGATTTGTCAACCCAAAACTAATCCTGTAACTCCGAGATTGTTCATCTACATTCATGGTACAGGCCCCTGATTTTTAGTGATCATCGTTGTCTTGACTAGAGACCGTCTCTGCATTTGATAAATATACAGTTTAATCTTGATAACGTTCAGTGCTTTGCTACAATCTGTATTGTTAAAAGCGCTATATAAATAAAAGTGACTTGACTTTATCTTTTAAGAGCTGCCAGTTTCTAAGTCAAAGAATTCCAAAGGAAGTTTGTTATTTTTACAGGAAAATACAACAAAGATGGTTTACATGTAGCGCTTTAAGTCTGCATATTATGAAAGACTCTTGCTCTGTATCTTTCTTTGTGTGTGTGTGAGACAAAGTGTCAGCGTTAGATTTAATCACCATTGGTAGCATGTTTTATTGTAATGTTTTTTCCTCAGCTGGTCAGAACAAAGCATGGCAGACTTGTTACTTGTTCAGATCACAATATCCGGTAAAAAATTCTTATTTGAGTCCTATATTCCAAGACAAAGGCTGGAATCTGTGATTACTAAGTACAAGACTCACTCCTCAGTGACCGACAGCTACACATTCAACTTAACACATTAAATGATTTCGCACAACCCACACATGGAATATAACTCTGCAAGGTGGCGGCAAAGAAAAATTACAAGCTGCAGCTTTAAATACTGGGTTCAAGTATTTATTCCTACTTACAATAGAAGCTCAGAAGGATCCTTAAATTCATCTTAAGTGGAATAATAGTCATTTTAACAATGAAGAACATAATTAAAACAGTTGGTAAAAAGCTTCTACTTTCCTTCATTAAAGAGTAAGTAAAGTACATGGACCTTTTTAACAACTGAACAAGATATGAACTCATAAGTACAAAAGTACTTTGATATCACTTACATCATGAATAAAAATTAAACACAAAAATAAAGCCTTTTGACTTTGGAGAGAAACTCAATCTTTGAGTTGATCTCAATTTTAGTTGAATTTTGAAGATTAACCTTAAGCACTGTGAAAACTTAATAATGTTTCTTTGTCATGTCACTTGTAATGTCTGGACAGATTTATCAAGATGATATTTTATTGCTTGATGTATTATTGTGTCACATTTGGTGAATATACAACATCAGACTTGAAAGTGCTGGATCTGAAGATGATATACTAGCTGTGATAGTTTTTTGTATGCCTGCGTAGACCAGATGATTGTTTGAAACGCTTCCCACATGCAGTGCAGTGATAAGGATTTTCTCCAGTGTGGATCCTCTCATGTGTTTTAAGGCCTCCTGAATGACTGAATCCTTTATTGCAGTGTGAACACTTGTAAGGTTTCTCTCCAGTGTGGATCATCTCATGTGTTTTCAGATGTCCTAACTGCTTGAATCTCTTGTCACAGTGTGAACACTTGTAAGGCTTTTCTCCAGTGTGGATCCTCTCATGTGTTTTAAGGACTCCTGAATGACTGAATCCTTTATTGCATTGTGAACACTTGTAAGGTTTTTCTCCAGTGTGGATCCTCTCATGGGTTTTCAGATCTGCTGACCGACTGAATCTGTTGTCACAGTGTGAACACTTATAAGGTTTCTCTCCAGTGTGGATCATCTCATGTGTTTTCAGATCTGCTGACCGACTGAATCTCTTGTCACAGTGTGAACACTTATAAGGTTTCTCTCCAGTGTGGATCATCTCATGTGTTTTC